>CM027083.1:21160048-21472548 GCA_015343265.1 Pao palembangensis | reverse complement strand
TAGTATATCAGGAGCCGTTCAGAGAAGGAAATCAGATTATGTTATGTTTCCTGTTTGTGCAGTTCCGACAGAAAAACCTCCCGCCCGCCTTGAACCCGCAGCTAGAGAACTGCTGCCACCTGCTGACCAGTTTCTGTACTACACACGTCTGCAATTTTACATCATTCTGCATTAGTTTGTCTAAACATGCTTTTTTTAATAGTCAATAAAAATTGTATTAGTAAAGTACTGATGCAAATAACAATCAATTAATTAGAAAAACATCCTATTAACCATAGAATCATAATAAACTAGATGTACATTATTGCATATGATGATAGGAGGAAAAATTAAAGGGTGATTACATGTAAGTCATGTCTCACTAAAGACCAGGTTTGGAGCGGGTTTAAAATACATATAATTACATGCAGAATACCTCACAATAATTAGCTCAGACACAGTCCACGTACAGAGTTTAACAAAAGCTGTGTGGTTAAAGTGTTACGTGTCCTTACCGATGTCTGGAAACAGCAGTACAGCTGAGTGAGGTAAGGGTGACACTGGGCCAGTGACAGCACTCTTTTTTCCGTCATCGTACACTCTACATCATCATCCTGCAAAATGATGTCCTTCTTCAGCACCTTGACTGCAAAAACCAAGTCTCTGCTGTTCAGCTTTGCTAGCATCACCTGGAGAAAAATCAGGCAGAGCATGAAGGATGGACATTTGAAGATTATTCTGGATATTTAGCGTCATACTGACTCAAACTACGAGTAAAGTGGTTTCTTTAGCTTGGCTAGCTAATTATAATCTTAAAATATGAATATTTGCTACGAGCGGTTAGTGTATTTAACGTCTCTAAATCGTATTAGATGGTAGTCTTTGGTTTACCTTGCCAAAGCTGCCCTTGCCAAGGACTTGAAGGAACGTGAAGTCTGAGATTCCCAGTCGAGGGATCTTCTGCTGAACGTCCTTGGCCTCCCTCCTTTCAAGTGGCTTCCTCATCTGAACTGAACTTTTACTCTGTTGATCCACAAGAATCACACACAGCTATACGTATAGGCTATTTAATAATGATTTAATAATGTCACATGTTGCAAAAACTATGGTTTAAATCATGGAATTCGGTGCACCATTGAGTTGCGTTTGGAGATTCCTTCCGCCTGCAGACCCATCTCTGCCAGCCTGTTAGCCAGCTCCACACTGTTGACCCCACAGTTGGGAGCCACATTTGTTTTGCAGCGGATGTGAACATTCATTTTACAGACTGGAGTGAAACAAACGCAGAGTGAAAGTTCATTTAGACATCAGATTTTGGCCACCAATACTGAAACAGGTCTTACTTTTACAGTGCAGCCCCTGCTTGACTATCCCCCACAGCAGCGAGCCGCAGTGGTCGCAGAAGGTGGGCGACTTGTAGTTGTGGATGTTGAACTTGTGAGGGATGTTGATGCTGAATCCTTGGTTTATGGGCTGCAGAGACAGGTCATCATAGGAGCAGCGCCCAATGAGCTGAATCTACGTGCTCAATATGCAAATTTTAACCTTAAAGTCGCAGCGTAGTGTGTATGGTGAAAAATGTTCACTCCCTGCTTGGTCCCACAGGGACCTCATTTTAGTTTTTTGCTGTATTTGCTTCTTTGTGAATTTCCCAAAGGAAGAGAAACTTGTAAAGCTCTGCAATGTAAGGCTAAACGAGGCAAAGATGACATGATGAACGTCATCACAAGCCAGTACATTTGTGTATTTATAGATACAAAAAAAAAAAAAAAATCCTACTAAAAGCATGCGTGCAAAAAATAGTACAGTGAAGGGTCCCAGATCAGTGACCAGAAACAGGAACTGACAATGTGCTGAACACAGCAGGTGTTAATAAGAGGTGTGTGTGTGTGTGGGAGTCAGTAGACTGTTTAACATATCTGTCATCTTCTGCTTTCCTGTGTGACTGAAAATAAGTTAAAAGACACACTGATCCCTTTCTTGTTCATCTATGAACAACTGAACTGTTAAAGAACAATATGAACGTGCGTCTCACCTGTTCTTTTGTTACTTTCTTCATGCGCGGGCACGCGGTGACGACCAGTTGGTGGCATCGTTTGTGAACCACACAGGTGCACACTTGGAAAACAACCACCCCATGTTTAAAGTTGAAAAATGATGTTAAACATTCAAGAAAGGAAGAAAACACATCTCCAAAAGGGGTGTAAATGTTCAAGTGTAAAGGAAATGTTGCAGCTTATGCAGCACGTGTTTGACACCTGCACTGACGTCAGCAGTCCCGTCCCCAACCACCCACCAGCCCTCCTCTCCATCAACAGTGAGTGCACAATGAGTGAATTTTTATTCGATGTGGGGTTTTATGTGCATTCAAATGCGACAGGATCCACTCACCCTGGCACTGGTAACCCTGCTTTCCAAACACGCCCCTGTGGACAGAGAGGAAATACAGGTGCTTCCATTAGGCGGTCCACGCGGACAAGGTGCGGACAGCAGGGACTCGTCCCCCATCAGCATCCTCACCAGATGAACTCTTTGCAGTGGAAGCAGAAGGTGGGCTGCCGCAGGAACGTCGACATGAACTTGTGCCCGTTGACCTGGTGGATCCTGCGCCTCACAGCACCTTGTCGCTTTCTTGTAAACTGTTTGTAGGTTTTCTCTTTCACTGTGGCTTCGTCTGCCAGGGAAAATAAGAACTGAACTTCAAGAGCGAAACCCAGCATCACGAGAGCCCAGGACAGTTTCGGCATTGGGCAAAGATGGCCATATCTATATCTATAATACTTATATACAGAACTGCAGCCAAATTACCAAATCTTTTGCAGGGGCGTGTGAAGGCCTTCCCTTGTGTTTCAACAGTTTTAAGGTTCTTCAGAAGTAAAAAAAAAAAAACACTCCTCTTTACTAATACACTACCTAAAATGCTACAGAATACGATGGAGAAAAACATCTGATTAGTTCACGTTTTACACCAGCAGTAAGAAAGAAAGTGTAACAGTACAGGAGAAAGGTGCTGACAGTATTTTGTTTGCTATTTTGGTTCATGGTGATCTTTTGTAAACATTGTCACAGATATCAGATGCATTGGTTCATTGTTCTGCCTTCACATACAAAACATATAACAAAAAATCACCATCTGCGTGGTCCAGCTGTGTGTGTGGGTGTGTGTGTGTGTGCGTGTGCGTGCAGTAGAATTAGCTGTGAGCTGAAACCACATACGTACCAGTAATATGGAAACTTGTGTCTCACCGCCCCTAAATAGATCTATTTGTGCAACAGCGGGAGCTATATATTAGAACCGTTTCTTTCTTCTGAAATAATCATCTGTCTGACAGATAAACACGAGTTAGTGCATCTGTCACACTAGCGGTACAGCCTAAAGAAACATTTCCTAAAACTGCACACCACTTCTCACATCCGTCTCCGCCTTGACCAGTCGAGATTCACAGAACACATTTTTGCTCTGCTTCAGCAATAAAGAACCAGACTTCTCTTCTAAACATCTAAACTGAAACCTTGGTTAAAAAAAAAAACAAAACAAAAAAAAAAACCAAGTTAAAATGATATGTTTTCATTATCCTGTATGTCTCTCTCACACACACACACACAGTTTGTACTTCTATCTTTATGAGGACTGTTCCAGCAGTAATGTCTTCTCCAGCTTCTAACCATCACAACTCAATCACTAACCTTACCCATAACCCATCTATAAATTTCATTTTTACAACCCTTTGTTGTGAGGATCTGTCAGAATATCTTCATTTCCTGGTTAAATGCATATTCTGGTCCTCACTACGTATCAAGATCCAGTCCAGCTAGTTAGTTCAGTACAGAACATTATATTCAATCCCAAATAATTGGGCTGATGAATGGAATTCTGCCATAAGCAGCATGAACTGTCTGTCCTCACACAGCTGATTACAGGAAACCATCCACCGTCGCTGCAGATGACTAAAGCTACATTAATGTTATTTATCGTCTGGTTTTGGCTTTTAAAAAGATTCGCCAGTGCTCCCAGCAGACGTGAGCTGTAGTAGCACTGTCAGTCGATTAACAAGACAGCTGCTGACCGGGTTGAACACTCTAAGATGTTCTTGTCTGTGAACAATTGTGTGTGGTCTGAAAGCAAACAAGCATACCTGACACATACCACCTCAGCAGTCTCACACACACACACACACACACACACACACACCTTACCATCAATGAAGGACCCAGTCAGTGAAATATGGATGTAAACTTTGCCCTCAGGCTCCAGGTCCAACTGCAGAAACACAAAAACAAACACACAAGTCCACCTCTGCAGGCTTGACACAAGCAAATCATGCACATATTCAGTAGAACTATTACACACAGTCCACCCTCGTCTTTGAACCGACGGCTGCCACCCCGAACTATCGCATGAACCCAGTCCTTTGGCAGCAAAAGCTGACTTTAAATAAACGTCTCCAAACCAGCATCACACATTTCATCATCAGTCCTTCCCAGTAGACTTGAGAAGTGCACAGTTGTGCATTCTCAGCAGCATGTGTAATGTGGAGGAATTTGGACAGCACAATAGCTAAAACACAACCGGCCCAGCAGGCTGAGCGAGTCGTCACCATGGTGACCTGTCTCACAGCTGACTTTCAAATGACCAAATACTGATATTTAAAGAAGCATTTCGTCAGAACCAGAGGCACCTAGGGGTCAAAACCTATTTAAAGTGCCGGGAGAATGCTGAAAGACATCCTGATTGGGTTATTCTAGCCATGCTGACTGTAAAGCTTTTGGTGCTCAGCCAACGAGGTAAAGGCGTTGGGGTGATGGCAGCCACAGAGGAAGTGTGGACTTTTTTTTTTTTTCATGTGGGGCACAAGACCTGCTTCGATTCAGGAGCACACTTGAGTGAAAACTGCCCCTAGGCCATATGGAGCAGGGTGGACTGCAGGAAGAAGAGGTGCATCATCACTGACACTGGTGTTGGCCATACAAGGAACTTATTGTGTAAGAAAAAATGGAAACACATATGTCACTCAGTTGGTCAAAGCGTAGAAACGATGACTTCACTTTTCCACTGAAGCCAGTGCCGTCATTTCACCGAAGCGGAGACGCTTCTGGGGGACAAACGACCCAGAGTGAAGAGAGAAGAACCCATTCAGCAGCGACGGAGAGAAAGTGAGGACTTTGATCAGATGGTGGGAACGCTGTGATAAACAGGAGTGTGGGCGTGTGGAGGCTTGTGGCTCCACTGCCTCGAGTGCGAAACAAACCAGGCCAGCTCTCCTTTCTGTGCAGCAACACACGCGAAACCGATTACAGCTCAGGTCGCAGCTTTTACGGCCTCGCTCACTCTTCAAGCGAGAAAACCAAACTAAATATTTCTTGTAGAACTGCGAGTCAAACTTCCTCTAAAGCACTTCCCCTGAGCGCTGGGGGTCTCGGTGTGGGCCCTTTTAGCGCTTTGCTGCAAGAGTTTAGTCAGTGTTGCTTGCAAAGGTGATTACCTCATTAATGAATGTTGTGTTGTTATTTAAATTGAATATACGTTTCGCAAGCACTTGTTTCATTTTATCCTTTTAATTTTACTTCCCCAATAATCATGCTGTTGCACTACGTTTGCTTATTAACAGGTAAACACCACAGAAGCGACTGCGGTTTGAAGCCGACTTAGTTTGTGTCTGGCTGAATGTGACGATTCAATTCGAGCTTCGAACCAAACGTCCTTCGCAGCGTACAGTTTGTTCAGACAGTGTCCTGCAGAGTCGGCCATTGTGGCGGCGTTAGACTACGCTTTAAAAAAAAAAAAAAAAAAAGGCCTCAGTGGTGCAGCGAGATGCGACCATGCTGGCCGATCATTGCAGGTGATGCAAGATGCAAAGAAGCTCAGAAAGATCAGCGGGGGGGGGGGGGGGGTGAAGAAAGGTTTAGTTCAACCTCTGGCTGAATCAGAGGTTGAAAGATAGGCGAGTCAATGAGAAACCTTGACTGCCTGTTGTTTGTCGCACTGACAGTGTTTTTGGAAAAACAGGCACGGTGATGCCTGGAGTGAACATCGCCCCGAGCACTATCGTGAGCAGCGTTAGCTGAACTCAAATATTGATCGGCCTCCGGCACAGCTGGAAATTGAAAACTAAAGCAGAGGAGAGGTGATACTGCACAACCAGTGTATAGAACCTTTTGGGTTCCATCCTTTTTTATCAGTTTCCCACTGAAAGTAAAAATATTATTAATTTGTTGATGCACTGGTTTTGAAATAAGCTTTTTACTTTGTCAAATCCAATGGTTGAGTTTATATATAGCATTTATGTATCTATACAAAATAGCTGCTAATATAGTTCCTTATGGGCTAATCAGGGTGCTGGCAGGCAACACCGGCAGACCATGAATACATGTGCTGATATATTTTTAGAATACACAATTAATATTAGCTGATTTCTATCACCCCAGTTTTCTGCAGTGCATCAGCTCATCGCTGCTCTCGTCAGCTTGGTTACATAATAAACACCTGTCGCTGAACGTTTCCCATTCACAATGTTGACTGTGTTTATACTGTAAATGATGCCGAGGTGGCCACATGCACGCTGATTGTGGTCTTTTTCCCTGCAGAACCTTAGTCCTGCAGGTTTGGACGTGGGCTGGAGATGGATCCACTGGGAGACAACAGTAAACTGCCAACGTTCACAAACATTGATGCCGTTGCGTTTTTCACACGTTCAAGCCGCAGATTTAACCTTTTTAACTCACCCATCCCTCGAAGGTCTCCCCGGTGTTGGACGTTTTAATGAGCTCCTCAAATTGCATGATGCAGTTGGCCACAAAGTCGTCATATCCGATCGGAGTGTCGTGGAACACGGCCATCTCAATTTGTTTTCCGTTCATCACGTTGAGGCAGAACTCCTCGTTGTATGTCGGAGTGTTGGTTTTCTGTTTGGTGTGAGTCTGTCCGATTTTGTAGTCGTCCACCTTTACCACGATGTAGGGGTCCAAGGCCGGGGGCGCTTTGTTGAAGATGACAGAGTGGCGGAGAGAGAAAGTGGTCGGCTTCAGGTCAACAGCCTCCCCGATCCGAAGCTTCAGGTAACCATTAAACTTCATTTTCATTAATAAAAAAAAAAAGTCAATACCCAAGTTTCACAAGAAGTTAAAAGAACGCGCACAAAGTCAGGTCAGAGCGTCCAAGACTGGTGCTGCTGTAAAGTCATTATTCAGCTCAGACGCTCCGCTGACTTCATGACTCACTGACGGCTCACGCAGGAGAGGCGTGCTGTCGATGCGACAAGCTTAAATAAGGAGGAAGCCACCATACACGACAAAAACAGCACAAGTTCCGCGTTAGTCCCGAAGCACACCCACATATTTAAAACTTCTTTCGGCTCGCGGCCCTCTGTCATCGCGGTCTGGTGTCGCAAATGTCACGTGGTTCAATTTGTAGTTCATTCAAACGCGCTGGTTTTGCGTGTGTACAAGTCTAATACTACATTAACCGTGTTGCATCACTCTTAGTAAAGGTGCAGATACGGCTCACCTGTTCTGCTGGAAAAACACTGCCATTAGTGGCCGGCATGCGGAACTTCATTGTTTTTTTTTGTGTATTTTTCTTGATAGAACGCATGTTTCATTTCAAATAAAAGAACAAAGAATTCCGTTAGAACTGTTTTGAGTTTGTGTGCAGATACTCTCTCTGACTTTCTGACCGTCTTTCTGAAGCTGTGCTCCCTCCACTCAAAAATTCCATGATCAAAATCACACTTTATTGCACCTGGACTTGACCTTTCACCTCCACTCTTCCCAGGCTCGGTTGCAGAAACAAATAAGGGGGGGGGGGGTTGATTTTTTTCAGGGGGGCACACTTTTTATTACCATTACCTGAATCGATATTTTTCAAAATGATTGAGAATTATACGACGCAAAATATGCCATTGTCCAGCAGGGGTCACTATAAGGCAGCTTAGGGAGGCTCTGGTCCTGTTTGCCTTCCATACTCCTGTTATCCACTGCAAGCCGCTCATGATGAAGCGGCTTTAAATCACGCATATATTTTACTTCCTCCCTCCTCCTACTCGGAGCCAGACCTGGCGTTTTTATAGTTTGTGATGATTTGTAATGTTTCTTTGTTCTCGCTGTGAACCCCCCTCCCCCCCTTTTTTTTCTCCTCTGGCCCATCAACTTCGACTTTCTTTGGATTTCACCCCTTGTCCTCATTCCAACCTATAGTTTTCTCTGTGGTTGTCATGGCTAAATCTTGAATAATTCCCTCATGGGAGAAGTCTGCAGCTCCACATGACCCCAGAATACATTCACATCTGCACTAATGAAAATATAAAATATGTCTTATGTGTAGCTACTAAAAGCTGATTTCACTCTGTACGACTCAGTTTCAGCAACCTGTGGAGTGTCCACTTCGACTCTTCACACCAGTTTATATCCAGGGAATGCTGAACGGCTCAATTCTCTGAGTCCTGTCTGAGAACATCCTATAGCTGCATCTAATGAAGCATAGCACTGCACCAAATTGCTCAGGAGAAAACATTAAATATGTCCCAAATATGGCAAATCATGCTCTCCTCTGTGTTTGAGCCTTCTGCGGGGCCAGTATTGGCCCCCATCTCCATCTTCATCCTACAGCCACTCCCTCCCCTCATGTAAAGGAGTGTAGAATCCCAGAAGGGACAAACACACTCTCACATGTTCTCCTGTGTGGAAGCAGAAGCACTCCATAAATCACACCTGTAAAAGCTAACTTTGTTTTCATTGTGCTTCAGTCAGGAGTGGCGTTTACTGCCAGGGCTCTTCCACAAGAGTGGGACATAAAAGATAGCTCTGTCCTACAGATGTTTGACCAAAACACTCTGAGATTATACTGCTGCTACATTATATGCATACTACTGGTCAACAGTAAAATATCAGTATTCCTGGATCTGAATAACTATCCAGCCACAAGCTAGTTGGAATTAGTGATTTTTCACATCATGAACACACCGTCAGCGCTGAAGTAACTGTACTCACTTTAATAACTGATTAAAACATGGTTTTGGGGGCTCAGAACAGCGTTGGACAGCGCAGCAGCGCGTGGAGGGTGATTGAGGGTGGAGGGGAGGATCCCTCTGTCACAGCCCCTCCAGGGTAATTGGCTCCAGATGTGAGGCAGCGTGGCCCCTGCGCCAGCGAGGCGTCAGGGGTGCATTAAGAGCTCAGCCCAGGGCTGATGGGATTGCAGAGAACTGAACCCCACGCTGTGCCGCTGACCACTGGGCCTCTGTGAGTAGCCTTCCTACCTCCCGACCCCTGCCCAGAACCACAGCGTTATTCGAAAGACTGTGTTTACCAAACAACAACTTAACCTCGATTTGGGCTTCGACTGTAGAAAAGGGTTATTATTTTCCTCTCCATCGGCTGCTGGGTCTCACTGAATAAAAAGCAGCAACCTTGGAGGTTATTTTGCAGCATTATGTTGCTGGTATTACATTGACTCTGCCTGATGGCAAAGAGGTTCTTATGGAAGAAAGCAACATACAGGTATGTGCATGATGAGTTAATACTGTTGGAATTGGGGTCCTCTGATACACATGCTTAAGGACAGCACCTACACAAATATACACACACAAAGTACAACACATGGCACACGTGTCACATACTGGCTATCAAACAAATCATTGAAGATAAGCCCAATCTGTTGTTCAGTATTGTTCTCCTCAGTTCTTATCACACTCTTTGGGAACATCTGGAGGAACTATAACTGCAGCACGGGCTTCCTGATAGAGCATGGAAATTGATTCAAAACAGAAAAGTATCAGAGACCTTGCGACAAGAAAAGAAAATAATAGGTGGCGAACGCTTCATCAGCGACGACACCGGAATCCATGGCAGTCGATGAGATGCAGTCCGCCGCCGTGACTAAAGGGAAAAGCACTCGTCATGCCAGCGAGCGTTCCGAGGCTTATGTGAAAAGACCTTTAAGTACCTTTCAGCCAGGAATGCCTGTTGAACAAGATTTTGCGGGTAAACAGAAAGCAGATGTGGATGTTCTTGGCTCCGCCTCAGTTGCTGGTGCTCACTACCTGTGAGCGTGCGCTGTTACTCAGACACAGAGAGGAAGAGGAAGTGAAATTCAGCACTGGCTTGCTCTGCTGTCTGTCACAACTGATTTGAGAGAGACTGTAATGACCTTGAGGTCAAACAGAAGATAAGATAAGAAGAACTTTATTTTATCCCAGACATGGGAAATTAACTAAGAAACATTTAGGAAGATTTTCTATTCAGTGGTCCTACCTTATAGCTCTAGCACACACACACACACACACACACACACACACACACACACACACATAGATACATCCTTGAACTTCTATTTTTGTGAGCACTTTTAAAGGCATTATTTATTACCCCTTTTTCTAACCCAAACCCAATTCTAACCCCAAACTTAAAACCATATCTTAACTCTCAAACAGGCCTTGTGAGAGAGCTGTGAGAACTAGCCAAAATGTCCTCACTTCCCAAAATGTCCTCATTTGCTAGTAGAATCAGTATTTTGGTAGTCCGCGTATAAAAGGTGGACACAGTGCTTTGGAAAAGTTTAAAACATTCTCCTCTACTACAACAGAGTGACCTTTTTAAAGTACCCAGGCAACACCTTTTAAAACAATAGAGAGAGGTTGCCAACAGGGGATTAGCTTCATCACAACATCATTCCTCTGTCTTTTCCCATCCTTTAACCCTGGGAGATGGTGTTGTCATCCTGCTGACCATGGGCCCGGAGTGTGAATGAGTTTAACAAAACAAAAACACTCCCAACTCAGGCCGAGGACGCATGCCAGGCCTCCGAGAAAACACGCCTGAGTTCCCACACATGAGCAGAGTAAAGTCGGAGCATCTGGTTGTCTCTTCCTAGTTCTTTTTTTTTTTTTTTGCAAACCCACAGAGGAATGTCAATGAAATGAGGACGAGGACGAGGACTGCGGCGGACGTGTGAACCCAATTTGACACTAGGTGGAAATGGCTAGGTTACAAATGGCTTTAGCTGCAGCTAAAATGTAACCCATGTTTTTTATGACGAGATTGTTCCTGAGTAACCTTCAGCAGGATGGAGGGCAGCGACACGCATGTAGAGTGAAGAGTGGGCAGCCGCCGCTTTCTGCAAGGACGTTGGGTCCGGTCTGCATAATTCCTTTGATTAAAAGCAGCAGTCTGGTGCCTGTAGGTTCCAGAGACTGCATGAAGACAATCTAAACAGCATCGTGATGAAAAACACACCAGGCATGTGGCTTTCATTAGCTACAGGCTGAACTTGCAGCACTACGGAGGCGCGGGGCTCCACATCAATACCATGGCTGCCAATCAAACACGCTCATGATTGTGACATGTTAGACTGATGAGCTTCCCACAAAACAGATAAAGACATGCTGGTGGTTAAAAGAGCAAGCTGACATGTCAGTGTGGACAGTTTCCCTTTTAATAAATGACAGTACACGCGAACATGAATAGTAATCCTTTTTTAAAACCCACCAACGTGTGGATGTTGTAAGCAAAAATGGTTCAAACGGGAGAAACACCAGACAATCTGTGAAAAAAAATCACATTCTTTTCATTAAAGCTAGAGAATAAAAGCAGAATTAGAAACACCTGAAGTTTGAACCATAAATCAGGAAACAGGTTGGTCCTGAACAATAACTGAAAATGAGTTATTGTGCTCATAAAACAGAGATGACCTTCAAATGTGCAATATACAAAAGGTGGAAAAAGGTCACAGCTGTTCAGAGTGTCACATAAGGTCCAAGGTCATTTTGCAGAACAGCATTAAAAGACATAAAACAAGGTAAAAAAAAAAAGGAAAAGGAAACCCTGAGCTCAGGATGGGTTTAAAAATAAGAAAATAAAAAGATCATCATTTTTGTTGTTTTTTTGTTTTAGGTTTGGTCAAGGATAAAATTTACCAACAACAAAAAACAGACCTGAGCTGATTGGAATCTGCCTGTGTATTTCCTGATCTTTGGCCTCGTGCTTACATCCTGGAGAGGAAGGCCAGCTCGTCTTAGGCGCTTGATGTCCACGTGATGACGATGACTGTGAAGCTGATGACTCCCACAATCAAGCCAAAAACCACCAGAAAAACAGCCTAGAGACACAGAAACAACCCAATAAGCGAAAGAGCAACCTATTTTTGTATTATTGTTTAACTAGACTTCATATATCTGCGTGGTTACCCCAATGGAGTCACCAGATCTGAGGGGCTGGTTGCTGATCTTCAAGTAGAAAATGCCTGGAAAAATAAACAAAAGGCAGCTGGATGTTGTGGATCCTGGAAAAGAAACAGAAGAGCAGGTTTAATTTTACAGAATAGTGTATGTCTGAGTGTGGCAGCCTGACAAACTGTCTGGAGGGATGGCAATGCAGCATTAATTATTCATGCTGTGACTTTAGTCAACGAGATCAATAAGTGTGGCGTTACTGATACCCTCACTGAGATCAAGACTGCCTCTAGATGTCTAAAGTCTTTTTGAGAAATCAAACCACACACCCACTACTCCGAACACACTGCCGATGTCAGGCACAAAGATGGCCATCAGCATCACCAGACCCAGGATGGATAAAGTTGTAACGATGTGAATCAGCCAAGAGAAGGGACGAGCGCCGAACAGGAGCAGGATCACAGCTTTACGCGCCTGTGGTACAGCAGAAAAGAGCACACACACACACACGGCGTGACAAATACGGCACTGCTTTAGAAAGTCTGCTTTTCGTCAAATGACTCTTGTGGATTTGTGCACTTACAGGGAAATTAATAAGAGGCACCGTTAGCAACACTGAGAGCAGGATGGCGAATCGAACCGTCATCACCAGGACGTTTCGAGGCAAATAGGTGCTGTAGCCCAGCAGCAGTTCAGACTGAACATGAGCTGTGAACAGAAGACACACACGGAGAGAAGAGGAACACAAATGACTGGGGGAGGGGTGTGGCTGCAGCTGGTGTCTGCAGTAAGAGGCGCAGGCCTACCGTAGAAGGTCAGGTAGCCAAACAGTGCCGAGAACATGTAAAGCATGAAGCTCAGGCTGATGCTGACGTTCGTAACATTCTGCATCCTCCTTTTAGTCGGCCTGAAAGACACGAGCAGCATGATGTGTGTGCACGGCTGGTGAACAGCTAAAGGTAAAGCTGAGAGACGCCTGCTCACCGGTCCAGCTCACAGTAGATTGGCAGGATGGCCGTGTGGCACAGGAAGGAGAAGGCCATAGTGGGGATGGCATAGGCACTCTGCAACGCACAGCAATCACAGACAGCCTCATTAGCTAATTATCAGCTTACAAAGTTACACAAGAGTGAAGGGTAAGGGGGTCAAGGTGTGGTTTCTGGAGTAGAATATCCCATCTGGACTGCAGACAGCGATAATGCACAGTTCAGATGTGGACTTTCTGGCAGTTATTTAGCGGAAGTTACGATGTAATATGACATACACTCAAAGTGTGACTTCATTTCTTCCCATGAAACAAAATGTTATTTAAAAAAGAAGAGCCAAACATGTGCTCGGTGTAATTCTGCATGGCACATGTGCTCGTGGCCTTTACGTGTGACATAAATGTGAGCGGCAGCTGCAGAGCGCACTGACGTTCCCTATGTACAAGGCCAAACTTTCACAGGCGTGTGACTTGTCAACAGAGTCAACCGCTACTTTCAACACGTTCTCACTGGCTGCCTGGCAGGTCCCGCAGGCGAAGTGCAGAGACAAGAGCAGGAATCGTACTCAGTACCTTACTGGAGATGACAAAGAGTTTGGGTGTACAGTCTGAGTCAGTGGAATTGGATATCTGCAAAGGCAAGGAGAGAGGACAGGGCGGGTTATTTCTGAGGGGAGGTGGTTTCTGCAGCACCGTTGCAAATGGCAGAAACATTCAGCCAGCTTTTTGGAGCGGAAAGGAACACAGCCGTCTGAAGGAAATCGTGCCAGGTTTAAAGCTATACTATGGTTTGTATAATTCCAAAAGGCCAGAGGTCATTTCCAGACTGATGTGAGGTCAGCTGAACTTCCTTCCCCTCAGGACTGGCAGCCTCTTTTCCTTCTCTGGTCCTCATCAGCTGGAACAATCGGTAAACCCAAACCTGTGGGTTTTCAGCAGAATCCTGCAGCCTCCAGGCCGCATATGTCAAGCTTGCAGAGAGCAACAGAGGTGTGCTTATTATTGTTTTTTTCACCTGCAAGTCATTCGAAACTGCGGTCACGTTCTTCGGCAGCGGGCAAGGGACGGACCATTTGGTGATGATGACCTACAGGAGGAAACTCAGCAGGTCAAGCAGAAAAAAAAAAAAAAAACATGTAAAAGAATCAATTAAAGGAAATCTGACACTCACCACCACAACAAAGTACAGTACAAAGAAAAAGGAGAGGCTGCTGGTGTAGCCCAGAAAACCTGTGAAGGTAGAAACTGGTGAAAAAGGACAATTCGAACATCACGCCGGCAGCTTAAGATGCTAAGTTTAACGAGTTTTCTTACCGATTTTGGGCAACATTGCCAAGGGAAGAACGACACAGAGTGCAATGATGATGAGAAGCAACCTGCCATTTTCGTACCAGGGGCTTCTGAAGAACAGGTGGGCATACATTATTCAAAGACCAAGCATGTACCAAGCCACACTTCGTGTAATGGTCTCCTCTGGTACTGCCTTGGATGACATGAATTAGAAAGACCAATCTTGGCTCTGGAATTTCGTGCTCCAATACAGATTCATCATGTGGCCTGAATTAAGGACTTGAGCTCTTGCAAACCATAACAATTATGTAATTCACATGCAAACTCTGTGCCACTCTGTCATTCGAGACCACATTTCCCTCGCCGGGTTTTTTTTCGGAGAGGGGTAATAATATTTTCCTATGCTGAGGGGAAGCCTCGGCAGATTATTCAGGATTTGGGGAGCTGGAGAAGGAGATGCAGTGTTGGAGGTGACACATGTGGAAGGCACGCTGCCTCTGTGGGGGTCAGGGTTAGCCAGGAAGGGTGCTGCACGTTGGATTGCAAAAGTGAGGGTCACGAGGGACTGTCTGTGCTTCTCTTTACTAGGCTCCCACAGTCAGCAACACCTGCTCTGCCCACATCAACACTTCCTGACCCTTGGTTGGCAGTTTCACAGCTGTGGCGCTACCATAGGCGCTGACAGATTTGTGTCTGCATCTACACCGTTTCTGCCCCGTAACTGGCTGTCAAAAAAGTCTCTGCTTTGGCCCCCAACTCTCTCCTGGCCAATCATTTGCTCTTTAAGTTTAGCTGGAGCACTTGACTGCAGCTTCAAATGCACATTATTCTACCAGAACATACACATAATGTAAACATGGGGATTTAAGAAAACTAAGCTTACCGTAGGGGTAAAAAAAAAAAAAGGGCAATTTCAGGCTTTTAGTGACTTCCAGGCTTAAAAGTTTGACTATTATCCAGCACGAATGCGGATAAAGTTAAAAACTGTTCCATCTTTGGGATTGTTTTAAACTAAAAATGACAACAGAAACTTAAAAACATGTTTGTCAAACTTTAGTTTTTCAACTTTAGTTTGAGAACAACTGCGTTTCCATTCTGGCCTATTATGAGAAATGAGCCAGAAAAGGAAACATGTTTGAATCTAAATCAACTCATTCATTTGAGCTTTAGTGGAATCAGCTCCCTCTGTTGACAAGCCAGTGCCTCTCATTAACAGAAACCGTGTATTTCCCTCGACAGTGATCTGTAATTAGAATGGCAAAAGTGATATGAGTCTGATTCCAAACCATGTGTGCGAGATTTGGGGGTGAAAAAGAGAGAACTAATGCGGAGCAGCTGCGTGTGGAGGACTCAGATGTTGATGGATCAGGCTGGGAGCAGTTAAAACTTGCGCACAACCCAGTGTGGCCAATAATTTTGCTTTGGCCGTTACAGTCTCGGCCTGAGACGAGGAGCTGGTGGCTCATCTCATCCTCACAGGCCCATGGAACACAGACTGATGACGATGATGGCTGAGGAATTCACCGCTGAAAAGGTTTCTTCTGAGGATACACCTAAACAGCACTGAGGTTTGCACTGCGGTGGGGCAAATGGATCGTCTGGAGTCAGAAGTGACTCAGTCCAGCTAAAAAAAATCCACTTTGTGATTCGCTCATCTGTGATGCACTGAGTCACATTTCCCTGCTGATGACGGGAGAACCAGGCATCTGTGCCCTCTATACGCACCCTGGACTGTCTGAGCTGAAGAAGTTACTGATGGCTGCAGGAAGCTCTGACTTCAAGATGAAAAAATAGGACGACATGGCTGAGGAAAGAGAGGAAAGAGGGTCAGTGTAAACCCAAATCAAATAAACGGACAAATCATGGAATCACAGCAGCAAACAGCTAAAGTGTAAAACAGCATATTGCCACGAGCAATCCTAAAGTGCCGTGTGAGGGAGTGAGAGTTCCACTGCTGAGGAAATGGAAGACAAGGTGGTAGGGGATCGGCGGCTCGGAGTTAATGCAGACGGGCGGGGCGGGAGCTCAAGGGGATCACTAGCAAAGCCTTCACTGCAGACGAGCAGACATTCTGCAGGTCTGCTCTTCGCTGGGGACCTGGAGGTGCAGCCTGGATGAAGAAATGCGAGGAATGCTAACAATAATGATCTCTGATGCTAATCCAGACATTTCACTTCCTGCCCCACCTCACTTGGAAACAGGACATTATCTACTTCTGACAGGCTCAACGTCACAAAGGTGATGGAGAATGTAGTCGAGAGGAGATTACCAGAACTCAGAAAACCTAAGAGGGGGACAAATACTGGAGGTGGAGCCTGGAGGCGGAGGTTCTGATGCAGTGTGTGGTCATACACGAAGGGAGGGAAGGGAAATTTGTGAAGTGAAGCAGAGCCAGAGTTAGCTGGGATCTCATCGCCCCAAGGGCAGGTCTCGCGCTCGCCGTTAAATAAGCCTAGACCATAATCCTTTAGATCCTGTCTTTATTTATAAAGGAAATTCCTCCAATAACCCTCCAGCCCACACAGACACAAGGACAGCCACCTTGTCAACCATTAATACCATTAATAAGCACTAAAACCTGTCAATAAGGGTTGATATTAAGCAGGAGTTTCTCTAGCGCTTTAGACAAAATGCATCCTCACAAAAGTTCATCCAACAAAAACCAGCCACACAAGCCTACACACACACACACACACACACACACACACACATCAGCAGGCATCCAACAGCAGACATTGTGCGTTTGGTTACTGTAAGAAAGCAACACAAAGTGGAAATGGGAATTCTCGACGGGATAATCCTCACATTTCTAAACGTCAGCCCTCTGATAAAAGAAATGTACACATGTATATATGTCAGGAATATTGAAATAAATGACTGTGGTTGGAAAAGAGTGGGAGAGTATGTTCAACAAAAGACAAAGCCACTTCCATTTCATTAGCAGTGGGGGCAGGGGCAGACAGTGATGGCCCTGGTTTGGTCACTAATTAAGGTCAATTGGCCCATCAGGCTTTGGCAGTACAGATGAATGTTTACTCAGAGTGAAGCTAATTGCACTCCCATAAAAGAGGCCTGGGGTGTAGACAGATGCATGCAGGAGTGCTGGCTCTCACACTCTCACACACATGGCCCCATGCTGGGAAAGCCACAGACATACCAGAGGGCACGGCAATAATCCACGCAGCTGCGCCGCTAAAGACTGCAGAGGAGCTATCACCTCAGCTCTCCCTGGTCTGAGGAACGGTGATTGTGGCCAAGGGATAGAGGGAGAGAAGGAGAGGGAGGGAGAAAGAGAGAGAAACAAAGGGAGCGGGTCCCATTAGGTTACTCAGCAGTGGGTGGGTTTACCATCAGTGATCAATTAGGACTGAAGTCAGGTTTCAGGGGAGGTGGAGGGGCAGAGCAGACAGCAGCTACATGGTCAAAGGTTATCAGAGAATTTGATAATAGCCTTACAGGAAAGAGGGAGGAAACCCAACGCCCAGTGCTTTCGATGACCAGTAGGAGGCACTGCCTACAAAATGACCGTATATACACAGGAGACAGACTTACCGCCAAGATTTTGGATGATAATAGCAATTCCAACAGAAACCTAAAGGAATTGTAAAAAGACACAGCTGGTGTGAATGTGTTTCCTGTGTTTTCACATCACATTATTATTAGATTAAATAAAATTCACACCAATCTGACACACGACTTACTTTTCCCGGTTTCTTCAAGGCTTTCTCACCAAGGTCCTCATATGAATTGATGCCTTTGAGAGTCAGATCAGAGACAAATTAAATGTATTGCTCCTTCAACATGACTGGAGTAGCACAGAAACCACTAAAACAAATTGATCCCGTGTATTCTTTATTTTCTCTCACCTGTTTGGTCACACAGTTTGAGAAGGAGGTGTATAGAGTACCCTGCCAGGCTGGCAACTGCTGTCAACAGGATGCTTGAGAGGAAAAGGTGAATAATGCAGAAATGAATATTATTGTGCGATATTAGTATGGCTTAAAAAGCTGTAAATCAGAAAGGAATGTGATGGAAACTGAGCATCCTTACGTAAAACCAAGCACTCCGGTGTTTGCCATAACATATGATAGACCCAGTATCCCACTGCCCATGATGGCATTCATCAGGTTGAACACAGAGGAGACAAAAGATGCTCCCTTGACTCTATTCTGCAATGGTCCCTGCACACAGAAGAGTTAAGGAAGCACAGTGACTTTGAGGAAGAAGGAACTGAAATGAAAACTAATATCAAATCAAGAGCTTTAACAGAATTGCGCCTGACAGTATTGTGAGCGACTGTCAAGTCCTGGTGACGGACGCCATGAAACAACACTGTGGTTGGCACGTTAAATTAGGAAATGTATCGAGAGGGATCTGAGCTGCTGCCTCTGGGACAGCTGCCAGAGCTCAGGATAAGGGGAGCTGCCTAAAATGCATGACCTCACTAATAGGGGATATCCTGGAGAGAACGAGTGGCAACTCTGGTGTCGGTGTCACAACAAGCATGGGATGACCTGTGGGATGATGAGACCAATTCACCCTGGTTTACAGCACCAAAACAATTGCAGCAACCTGGGGGGCAAAAACTGTCTCTGTTTTACGGTTTAGGTCAAAATCTAAAAAAAAAAACTGCACATCAACATAATCAGAATCAGAATCAGAAGTTACTTTATTCATCCCCGAGGGGAAATTTCCTTTCCCCTGTATAACACAGATATACAGGTTTTATAGTTGATTCCTGTTCAGAGTCACATTCCAACTATTTACAATGCTAAGTATAGACAAGATACTGCTAATTTCATCTGGTGTCTATTTAACATCTTGTAACAGGATATATCAGGTTCCCAAGATAAGCTGCCTGAAGAAATACACTGAAATGACAATGGGTACTCAAAAAAATTGAGTGGCTCATTCAAGATACTTTACTACCTTTGTATGTTTCTGATTAAACAGACAGCACAGGAAACACGGTGATTGACAGATCGATATACGTATAGATAAAGTTACTGATATCAACCTCTACTCTGGTAGATAACAACCCCTCTAATAACACTACATGAGTCTATATTTAATACATTTTAATATAATCAGTATAATTAGCTCAAATGTTAATAAGACCCAACATTCACTTTTAAATATGCTCCCCTGTTTAACTTAATCAACACATGTTAAACAAGGGAGAAAACATACAGTACATTAATAACAATAGATGAAAACACCATATCCACAAATATTATTAGTTTAACAGTTAACAATACAAAACACTTGAATTACAATTGGCAGCTCTAAGTCATGAAATAAGGTTGACACTAACTACCCTATATGAGGCAGCGAAGCTTTGATAGGAATTCAGTGCCTTCACACTTGACTTCTTTATTACTAGGATATACAAATCTAAGAAGATTCTGAAATGAAAGAAAAGATTGACTCCTTTGCAGTGTTTTCTGATCATGTAACTCTGTCATGTTAAGGTTAAATGTTCATTTGCATTTATGAACTCTAAGCTGGTCAAAACTGCAGTTACATCAATGCATATTGAAAATGTATTTATATTAAGTGTCACATATCGTCTCGTTGTCATCTATGTTTTTATATAATTATATAAATGAAGACGAGCCATTCTGTAGTTTATTTTCTATTTTTGTGGGTTTGCAACCGCTGACAGAGGCATAAATCTGAAAGGAAGAAACTAATCATGTGATTGCTGTCATTCTGTCAGCAGTTTCTTTAGATAGTTTAAAGGCAAAGTATTACATCGGTTAATATAAATTGTTAGATATTGTTTATAGTTGGTTTAAAGACCTTTATACTTACGTTTCCCAATAACTTTGTAGTTTCGTTGCCTTCTTCCACTGCATTTTCACTATAAACAGCTGTGTTTTTACTTGCACTGATGCTCATTTTATACACGTAACCACAAGAACTCTTCTAAATTCACGCAGCGCGACGATTGTGGCTATTCCGCTATGATACCATAATCTAGTAAAGTTAGATTTATACTCTCGTTGTAATCTTATCACCAGATGACTGTTGTTGATTGTGTCGCTCGGGTCACATGATCATACCTCGCTGTCGCTCTAGATACGTCAGACAAAAACTTGCCCAATCACATGTTAATTTTCCGTCCCATTGTCCAATCACCACTCGGACTAGGTCGACTATTGATGACGCAGTACAGGCGTGCCTGAAACGGAGGATGTGGAGGTGAGGACACTTATTATAATTAAATTTATCGTGTTTTAGTTGTGCTCAGTGTAACGTTACGGCGCAGTCATCTTAATTATGCATGTTTCTGTAATTCCAGGCACCTTAGAAGAGCTTTTGCACCTACATTCTGTCAAAGGAATCTAAACATTGTCGTTGTTGTCGGCAATTTCTGCTCCGCAGTCTCTGAGCCAGCCTTAATTTGTTCTAGTGTTACCGTCAAATCAGGAATGGAGCAGAAAATTTACCGACCACCTCCTGAAGTTCGAGGCATGACTTGCCTGGACAGGGAGGCTTTCACACAGACTATTACTGTCCCAGCTCTGAGGGTGCCAACTGGGGTCTTAAATAAAGTGGTGAAGAGCCTGAGAAAGTCGACTATCCAGCGACCAGGTTTGCCCAGAGTGATACAGGATAAAGAGGAGTGTAGTGACTTCCGTTTGGTCCTGTTGGACCCCCACAAAGTAACGTCTTCTGCCTCCTTCAATGAGGATGAATCTGAAGCTCTGAGGTCATTTGATGTGGCTGAAGAGCTGCAGAAATACGAGCTGCAGCTCACTTATCACAACCTAAAGACAGAGGAGGTCCTGGAAGCTGTGCTTCCTCAAGGTCAAGATGTGACCTCTGCATTCAGCCGGGTGGGGCACATCGCACACATGAACCTGAGAGAGCACCAACTCCCGTACAAGAACCTCATAGGTGAGAGAAAGAGGCACCTACGCCCTCAGACTTACTCCTGTCACTCAAGAAACAAACCAGCTTTTAAAAACAATATTTGATTAGAAAAAGTTTTGTATTTGCTGTTAAATATTATATATTTAAACCACCATAACTTTTGTTTATACTAGTTATTAAGCAGCAGTTGCTTCCATTGCAGGTCAAGTCATTATAGACAAAAACCCTGGCGTTACCTGTGTGGTCAATAAGACGAATATCATTGACTCCACCTATCGCAACTTCAAGATGGAGATGCTAGCTGGGGAGGAGAATATGGTTGCCAAAGTAAATTAAATCATGCATTATTTACATACATACTAAAAGACACTTTTGATCATTGGTTGGTGGTTAACATGACCCGTCTGTGCCACAGGTGAAAGAGAACGGTGTCACATACCAGTTTGACTTCTCTTGTGTTTACTGGAATCCTCGGCTCAGCACAGAACACCAGCGGGTAGTCCAGCTCATCAAACGTGGCGATGCAGTCTTTGATGTTTTTGCTGGTGTTGGCCCTTTTGCTATCCCCGCCGCCCGCTTGGGTGCAACTGTCTTAGCCAATGATCTAAACCCGGAGTCCTACAAGTGGCTGCAGCACAACTGCAAGCTTAACAAGGTTGAGAACAAAGTCAGAACCTTCAACCTGGATGGCAGAGCCTTTATCCAGGGACCTCTGAAGCGGGAGCTGCCCGCGTTGCTGAAGGAAAAAAAGAGGGTTCATGTCGTAATGAACCTGCCCGCTCTGGCTCTGGACTTCCTGGATGCTTTCAGGGGCCTTTTGCACCACGAGTCTCCCTGCGATGAGAACCTACCCACAGTGTACTGCTACTGCTTCTCTAAAGACGACAACCCAGGGACGGATGTGGTGAAGAGGGCCTCCCACAGTCTTGGCTTCCCCCTGGAGGGCCGAAGCTCTGTTCATTTTGTGCGTAACGTAGCTCCCAATAAAGACATGTTGTGCGTAAGATTCTCACTCCCTGAAGAAGTGGTCTTCAGCAGTGGCCATGAAGGTGAGATTCTCTATGTGTAAATGTTTAGAGGAACCACTTAAACAAGAATTAACAAACAGAAGTATTTTAGTGATATTAATAAAGCGATGTCACTATAGTAACCTGCAGTTATAATCAGCCTGAAAACATTTAGACTTTTACCACAGTGTGTTTCTCAAAATGAGGAATTTGGAGGACTGAAGAAAAAAATGATTTTTGTTTCTCCGCAGATTCCTCAGCAGAACCAGCTCCAAAGCGACAAAAGTGTGAAGAAGCGACAGACTGCACAAGTTATATTAACCCATCAGTATAAAAAAGTTAGTTGGTCAAGCTGGTTTAGCTGATACATTTTTTTTTTAATTACAGATGTTTTTATTTAAGCATTTGTTTTAAAAACAGCTCTACTTGTTCATTTCTCTTTTTATTTTTAAATAAATCCAGCCAATACAAACTGGTATATGAAATTAACTGTGATTTATTTAAATATAAAAAACCAAAATATTTAAAACATGTACATCCTTGCAAAAGGTCTGCTCAACCACGTTTGTCACAGTCTTGCTCTGTACAGGCTGGAAACGAAGTGAACCTCACAGGAGGAGGAGTCCACTGAGCGCGTCCTGGATTGCTCGATGACATGCCAGAGCGGAGGTGTATCCTCCGGCTGTGTCTTGTGGCATGGCAGCCCGCACGTGGTTTAAATACCTGAGTACAAACACATAGGGAGCCCTGGTTAGTAACAGCAGTGAGCCATTTTGTAAATACTGTGACTGATTGGCAGTCCCGAGAGCTGCCTTTAAAAGAAGTTCCTCTGAAATTCGAGTGTAAGTTTGCTCTTCGTTACATCCACGCTTGAAGTTATTTTTTTTGGCTCTCCGCGACCCTGTGGCCCTTTGATGAGATCAGCGAAGACAGACGTACCCGTACACTAACACTGGAACACCCTGTGCCTAAAAGCCTCTCCAACATGGCTCTATTAAAGTATTATGGGTGTCTTTTATTTTTTAAGTGCTCACAGATGTATCCTACCAAAGACCTTTTTCAGGTTCTTAAGCAAAGCCAAAAGTCACTGTTTATTTTCACAGTCATGCACAGACAGAAAAACATTGGCGTTGTTAATTTGGTCTCCACATCTTGCGTCCGCAGTGAAAGATGTCCATCTGCATGTGACTTGTGTGTAAGGGGGGGTTGACCTCTCTCCCTGTCTACCCTAATCTGTTTTGGAGGGAGGAGGAGGCAAACGTTCTACCACCGCCATTGCTTTTGGAGACTAACACCCTGCCACTGAGGCAACACCAAGTGCAGTCACCCCCTGTACACGCCCCACCCTGCAGAGGGCTAAAACCCTCACACGAGTCAGGCTTTGTGGCCCCTGTTCCTGTGAGCCAGGACGACTTCAAAGTGGAGAGGAAATCAAGAGCACAGACAGCCTTCTGTGATGTCTGCCCATTCAAGCTGCTTTACAGAGTAACCTAACACCTGGGGGGAGGCTCTGAGAGCCTGTGTGAACAAGAGAGCGGGACCAACCGATCATATTTTGCTTCTGAGTAGTTATAATTTGACAATTTGCTCCATTCGTTACGCAATAAATTCTTCAATTCCTAAAAGCTGAGTTGTCTCGCTGGCGCGACTGACAAACACAAAGCCACATGCTCATGAATATCACACGAGATGACCTTGGCCATGTCTTGCCTTACAATACATGTGACCGGGAAAAAGAGGAGCAAGATATGTCATCCAGATCTGAACACAAAAACCGCTCATCACCCACTAGAGAAACAACACGCAAGTTCAAAAGAGGAGGTCCAGTGATTAATAATAACTTCATTAGGCCCAAGCTGCTGTAGCCTGTCCTTCAGAGCTCTTGAGGGAGGCCTTCTCATATGGCTTCCTGCATCAGATGAGTGCTATCTATTGATTATATTGTACTGGGCCTTTTTAATGGTGAAAAAAGTGGGCTATTTACAGCCCAGCTAAGTCTGCTCTTCCTGCTAATCTAATCCCCAAGCTACTCATGTGGTCATTCCTTCCAAGAAAGCTGAGAGCTCTGTGTAACTTTATACATGCCTGCCCCTAAGGAGAGAGAGAAAGCAAGAGAGCAAAAAGTGAACATGAAGGAGACGGAGGAAGAGTGGTATTATCAGGGTGGGGGGAGTCAGTGGAGGAGGGAGTATATAAAGGGGAAATCACCTTTGGGTGTCATCCTGACAAACGCTTTTCTCTTCAACCAACCCTGACCGCCCTCTGCTCACCCCTAACTCCCGGGGTTAGTTCAGTTCTGCTCCATTAACACAGCGTCTATATCCGCATCTCCCAGTAAAACTGAGACAGGTACCTGTGCATACAGAGCTGAAAAATAAGCCTGACTCCTGAAAAAAGCGTAGAAAACAGACATGCATCAACACGAACTGTGCTAATGTATGCATGTGCTGAAGCACTCAAAAATAAGCACCTTTTTATGATGTTCGACGCGCACATGCTATACCATGAAACAGACGCTCCTCGGACGCTACTGTTTCACGCTGTGGACTCACTCTCCACATGCTGCCCCCTCCCCACAGCCCCCCATCCACTCTGTCTCCTTTTCTCTCTGAGGACTGGACTGCCTTTTGTTTGCAGGGCTCTGAAACCCAAGCTGTTTCAGCCGGTAACATCTTTCACTCTCCGGGCCCCACTGAAGCATTAGCTGCAACCCGATATTGGTCTTTTCAAAGTCTCGTTTTATTGGGTAAATATGGGTCACTTTGGATTGGCCCATTATGTCGCTTGGGGGGCAGAGTGGGAAAAGACGGGTGCAGGTGATGAAGACAACTGACTGACACGGCCAGACAGTGTGCAAGTCAACCTGCAGTTGCCATGAGGCAACATGACAGGGCTTTTCCTTTAGTAAAAGGAGTGATTTACACTCGTCTCTTCTTCCATTTAGGTCTGGAACTTTCGATACCTGGGCAATGTCTCTTGGTCATACTAATAATAGAGTATTTCCCAATGGAACTTTAGGAGACTTCCTTTCTCCATCTGTCTGGAAAACACAGCAGCACCATCTCTAATGCAAAGTGAAAAGATAAGTGAACAATTACGGGTGGTGGGTGAACATGTGCCTCCTGTGTGTGTGGATCAGGGATGCTGTTGCTGAGCAAAGGATGTGCAGCGTGAAAAACTGGAGACACCAGTCAGTACTGGGACACATTATCTTGTCAAGACTTCATCTGATGGAGGGAACTGGATTAAGAAGAGGTGTGAAGACCCAGGCTTGATGGGAAAGAAAGTCTTGTAGGACTACAACGGCTGTTTCAGCTAGCACACTTAATCAGCATACAAACTACAGAAAACAGGCATGGGACAATAGAGCAATCTGAAGCCATCTTAAACAACACTCGGTGCGGATTTACTGCAAATTATGTGGTCTGGCTGCTTTTACAGACAGTCTCGTTATTCCCGTTCACCAGAAAGTGACTTCAAAGAGGCCGGCTGCTACCAAAGAACAGCAAACACAAGGCTGAGGTAGAAAAAAAAACATATTGGTTTTTCTACCTCAGCTCGGCATCTGTCTGCCCTCACCCTAACTGATCGGCGTCAGCGTTTGTTTTCGCTTTCCAAAATGATGAGAGCCTTTCTGGATTCAGCTTGTCATCAGCATGATTCATGAATTCTAAATGAGGACTTTCAGGCAGACAGGTAGCGTAAATGTGGAAAGAGAAGCTGCACCTGCAAAGATGAATGAATGAAATCTGCGCAACCGTAAATGGCTCCAAAGCCTGAAGCCTTATTAGTTATGTTTATGAAAGCAAAGGGGCAGAAACTGCTGTGGTGAGTGCACAACGAGGGCAGCTGACGGTATATCTGCACGGAGCCTCACTTATGTGATGCCAGTCAGGAGGCATCAGCGTGAATGTCCGGAAGTCTTCCTTTAGCACTCTGATCCAGCAGCAATGGAGGATTCCTGGCATGGAGATGATGGGAGCTGTAGAGTGGAGGGGTGGAGAGTCGCACACCTGCCGGATGATTTGTCATTATAGAGGGGGGTCAGCTCTCAGCTGTCACCCTCTAATCACCCAACCAACCCTGCAAGTCAGCCCCCCTTTGCTCCCCAAACTCCACTCCAGCCCTCCAAAAACACCTCCTGCATTCCTCAGTCAGCTCCGGTTTCACTCAGAGCCCTGCTGCCCCATCTGCCCCTCCTTCCTACACTCTACCCTGAGAGAAAATGTACCCCTGTGAGAGAAACAGCACACTGAGCACATTGTGTGGACGTGTAATACATGTTTTTTGCCCTGCGTGTGTCTGCACAGTTCACGTGCATCACCATATGTTTGTCTAACTGCAGAGTTGCTTGTATTAATTACTGAAGGCAGACCATTATGGCGGAATTTTCTTTTTTTTTTTTTAAATCAACAGAGAAAATGCGAATTGTTCCAATCCGCAGTCAGACACAGAACCCCCGCAGCCACGGCCAAACACGGAGGGCTCTCACAGGTATACTGTATCTGTCAACAACAGCCTTTCAACACCACAGGTCATAGGTCACGCTCTTCCACTGAACGCAGCTTCCTCCTGGATGTCCAATTGTGTGCGAGAGATCCTCAGCCGTCACACCGTTTGCCAGATTATCAAGTTTTCCTCTGCGTGTGTGTGTGTGTGTGTGGGCGGGGGGGGGCACTATTTCAATGACATTTCCTTGTGAGCCTACAGCAGCCCTCATCGTTATCACGTATCTTATCATCACCACCGAGAGAATATGCATCCCAAAAGAGAGGAAGAGGGGGTGAGGGATATCGCTGAACACTTAGTTAAGAGGAGAGTGTTTTTAGGGTGCTAACAGAAGGTTTGAGTGACACTTCACGCTTACAAAACTACATTTCAATGTGGAGTGACTGTCAATCCGTTAGCTGTCTTCAAGGCAGAAGGTATATGAGCCATGTTAAGTGAAGTAGTGCACCTCTGAATGACAGCATTGTGCTAAAGCCCATGATAAAGGCTCATTGTGCTCATTTTTACTTCCTGCTCCAGGTGTCATCTGTCGCTATTCATCCAGTGCTCTCTACTGCCTTTAGCATGTACCTCCTCCTTCTAGCCTGATGGGGGCAGTGGAGGCTGTCTGCTGCTCTCAAAGCCTCCACTCAGCAGCAGCTACAGGGTTTGGAGCCCGACCACGCACCCGAGTTTAGCCACTTGATACAGACAGCATCTTTCTTTCGTCTCCAGAGCTGCCACCTGATAACTGCCCCTGGAGAGTTTGGGGGGGAGCGCAGACTAAGAGGAAGGATAATAGCATGACATCAGTGACATCGTTAACCAAATGGGGCTGTAAACAATGGAAGGACATATGCTATTCAGTGAATGGCTGCTAGCACGAGGCACACCCATCCACGCAGAAGCAGAGAGCCTTGACAGTTAGATGGAACATTCAGGAAACAGAGAGCCAACACAGTGTTTTCCCAGGGGTAGCCCTCTGCAGATATCAGTTACCGAACCACCTCGGGCACGGCGTAGAAAAAAAGAATTTCAATTAGGAAGATTATGGGAACAGATCAACGATGGACAAGAAATAAAAAGCTGGGGAACGGTACAACAAAAGAAGGGTGACGTCAGCCTTCTGAGTCCCTCAACAAGCTCACACAACTAGACTGTTTTCTTTGATTTGCTCTTAAGAGCTAAAGCTAGTTTCCCTGCATGTTGTCGTGACTACAGGTCTGTCATTATTGTGAAAAATACAATAACGACATAGACACGGCACGTGGCTGCTTCTTCAAGCTCGACACAGATCAGCGTGCGTTAAATAGTCTGAAGACATCTCTTTGCCCTCTGCTGGGCGCTGACCCCGTCACCTCCTGGTTGTGACACGAATAAACCTGGAAGCCAGAGACGGCGGTATCCTCGGAGTTCCCTACCTGCTGGTGTCTCCTTCATGGGCACTGGCCTGGTTTGGCCAGGCCTGGCCTGAGTTCATCTCGAGAGGAGACTGCTGGTCTGCCTGGCACGGAGCCCAGAGAGAAAACAATAATACTAAAAGCAGGCCTCTTTCAGATAACCAGAATACACCAGGGAAATGTTTCTCCCACTGTCATTCTATAATGCTCCCTTTCTTCCCGCTTGCTCTATAGGTCAGAAATAATTCACCCATGAGTATAAAGCCTCCAGTCAACTACAGCATGTGCTTCTTTTGACTCATACTTCAAGAGAAGATCAATATTTGCACAGATCTCTGGGAGGGAAAACAATAGTGATCTGGCCTCTACCAGCTCTGTCTGTTAATGGTCTGTTTACTGAGGCAGACGGGATAATGGCCTGGGTGGGGGCTGGTGCAGAATCTGACGCTGGCCGCACTCCACTCAGTTTCTGATCGAGTTAGTAATGAAGAGGCGATGCACCTCCAGGACGCTGAGCTGAGCATCATAGCAAGACGGTGGCGACGCTGTGAATACAGACGGGACAGACAGCTTTGCAAGTCAAATAGCTCGTCCAGAACGTCCACACTTCTCTAACGCGTGCACTCTCTTTGGTCTATGCAAATTTTAAATCGGGGCGCCCCATGTTGCAAACGTTTAGCTCTGGAAACACAAAACGGTCAGAAGCATGGCGCTTAAGTTTATACACAACTGACTCTGCTCTAATCCGGTAACACAAGACGGTGGCACACGCATTGAGAGCATAGTGGAAAAGCAGAAGGGATCAGATGTCTGAGAAACAAGGTTCAGTTTTAGGTCTTGGTCATGGTGACAACCACGCGGTGCCATGAACAACACATCTCCTGTTATGCAATAAACCATTCTCAGTTAGTCAAATGTCAGAGTGACTATAAGGCCCAAGTACAAGTAAATATGTGTCTTGGCATATTATTTAATAGCAGCAGAAGTACATCAAAGGCAGCTGGTTGTAAAACAGTTCATCTGAGGTCATGCACACTCACCCTCCAGCGCCAACAAAGATGCACGTACGTAAGGAAGAAAGCATGAGTATGAGGCTGAGAACACAAGGCTCATCTCTCCCAGGTGCCATCACTCTACTCACGTCACTCTGACATGCCAGTGCTGCACCTCAGCTCCCCTGTGGTCACTGACCTTTGATCCTGCTGCCTTCCAGGGCCGTCAAGCCCAACAGATGGATACATACCCTGCAGGGATCAGAGGACCTATGATGCACGGAACAGCTAGTCAAAGTTTTGTTGTTTTTTTTTCTCAAAAATTCACACGCAGCCACTGGTTTGAGCACAGAGTGTAAAAGAAAAATATCCAGCTGAGTCAAGTTATCTTTCAGGGAAAGGAAATAGTCATTTGTACGCTTTTTAAACCTCATATACTCTTAATTCAGTGATGGCAGGAATTAAATCAAAAGTACACGGAGGACAATGTTTAGCAGTCCTGCAAATGCTATGAGCCAAAATCAGGTCTGGAAAGAAGGAGTGCTCGGAATGGGAATGAGGCCAGCCCAGCAAGGAGTAGCCAGCACAACCAGGAACTGAGAACGCCGTGATGGCTTTGACTATTTTGCATATCTGCCTTCCACCAAAGCACTTAACTTGTAGTATAAGCCACACAAACAAACAAACAAACACACATAAACACACAGACGCCAGGGGATGCTTGGAAAACACAAGAACACAGACAGAGAAGAGTATCACTCAGAGACCCATTAACCCCTGGCTCTCAACCAGAACAGTGAGCAGGCATCCTTTAAGTACATGTTAGACGTGGACTTTCTGTGAGTACAAGTGATTCCAGTACTCTCTCTTTGTATTCATGAAAAGCCATTTATAGGTGGCTTCAAAGAAATTGAGACATTCGAATGTAGTTCGAGTTAGATTAGTGTCAAATGCAATTTAACCCTTCAGCTCATTGCTGTTTTGTTGGGAGACCGTGCTCCGGGGAATACTTCCACACGCAGACAAGTCCATCCCCAGGAGAGGAGCTCCAGACTACACTCATTCTTTCTGCCGCTCCCCTTCACCCCATCAACACAGAGACAACGGTTGACGAGAGCTCCCAGCAGAAAAAAAAAACCTCACTTTTTCCACCAATTATTGAAAGTAATGCAGAGGAGGAGGAGGAGGCAAAACTTCAGAATATTAAAAACAATGGTATCTGGCAAAACGCATGGAGCAGCCTCTGTCAGAGGGAGATGGGCTAATTTCAGGGTGACCTCTGCCAACACAAACAACTGTTCTGGCTCACTTTCATTGTCAGCACTTGAGGTTTGAGTTGAATTTTTCAATGCTCTACAGCCAATTTCTCTTCCCCTTATTTTTCCCCCAGAATGACTCGTCTTCATCCAAGACCTCAGTCCGGCTTTCAGTCCAGCACGGTCAGAGTTTCGAAATTATTCATGTGTACACAAACATAAATTAAACCAGAAAGACACAATCAGTACAAGTTTTCAGTTGTCATCCAGGGTCTAGATAAGTTCAAGGGCACTGAAGAGATTCATCTGTGCCTTCAGCCCCCTCACCCCCCCGATCAGCAGACGCAGGTTTAACCAGCTACTCGTTGGCCTGACATTCATGTAACACCCATGTCAATGTAAACACGTTTCGGTTTATGTCTGCAATATAATATATTTACTTATACTTGATTTTGTTTATTAAAGGTTTTTACTGCTCGACATAAAAGCGAGGAGCGAGGGCAAGAAAGGAGAAGCACTGATTAGTTTGGTTTACATGTGAATGCAAAGCAAATCTTTTGAAAGTTCGCCAAAAAAAAAAAGGAATTTATTTGAAATGTTTCTGTTAAACAGCTGGAGTAAATAAACTCTTATGGTTCCGATGGAAGACGGTGACAGAGAAAATGAATGTTATGTAGCTGCAATAAAAGAGTGGAAGAAGCAAGGTTACACACTGGAAACAAAAAGAAAACCAATAATGAGTGGAAAGTGGAAAACAGACAGCATTCTAGGGCTAGTGCTTGTCTTGTTGATAAGGCTTGCATCCGAGAACAAAACACTACGATCCTATTAGACAAATGCATTTTCACCTCGCATTTTGTGAGAAAAAGGATCTCGAGTGAACGTTCATTTTGATAATTGTCGTTTCATCACCCTCATCTGATATTTCCACAAAGAAACGGGCTGTAACATTCCACTCATTATTTACTCGGTATTTCTAATTCAAAGTGTGTGCCAGTCTACAAGACGAATGTTATGAGTGCAATTATAATATTCAGACTCCGTTTGGGCCTATTCTGTGGCTAATACCAAAGCACATTAGAGATGGAGCATTTAGTGACGTACAAACAAGGACTACAGAGATGGAGGAAGCTTAATTGGCACTTCTGGGGGCGCCTATTTCCTGAACTTGCAGATTTTTCTCTGCTTTGGTATAGAAGCAGCTGTGTCTAATATAACTCAGTTCATATTTATTCAGATACAGCTAAAAAAAATGGGGGGGAGATAGAAGAGACACACTGCCCTTCTTTTTCCTGGCAAAAATGAAATACCTGAAGTTTTTCTTCATTTTTTTTTTTTTTGAGGTGAAGAGACAAAGCAGAAAATACAGAGACGAGACACTATACAAATTGCTACTAGACATCCTCTGCAGCCTGGGGGCCCCAGGGCCACCAGGAAGGGGGTGTGTAAGTCTCTAGTCTTGATGTTGCATCCAAGAAAAATGACCAGTTGTGCTGCTGTCACCATAGGCCTTGACCAAGACAAACAGCTGTGTTTTAAAATAATTCACCTGCCCCCTTTACAGCAACTTTCACTTCATCCTCCCCAAGGCACATTTAGATCTGCTGGCACTTTCAAGCATATTCCCTTCACAGGTCATAGGACCAGAGCGGCACGAGTCCAACTCACCACACAGGGGACGTACTTCCCCCGCTCAGTGGTGTCTGCCTTCTTTCTCCCCAGCACATACTTGTAAAAAAACTTTACCACATCAGACATTCCTTTGCAGACAAAATCCTAGAACCGCAATATTAGGGGTGAGAGTGAGTGTGTGTGACACAAAATGCAGCTTTGAAGATATATATAGTAGACTGTGTTCCCATGTGTGTGTATACTGATTGTCTTGGTGTATCTGTAAATACATAGTTGCACAAAACCTTACATTTCACGGAAACATAAACTGACAAGGGTACAGAAAAGTCAGCAATATTGTCTGCTTTTACTTAATGGCACATTGCATCTTGGGAGTTGTGGTTTGTCTGAAGGGACGTCGGTGTTGCTGCTCGTGGCCTGCACCAGTGGGACTGGTGTTCCTCACTGTGCTGAGCCTCATTTATCTCTGTGGCAGACTCCTTCCTCGACAGAATTGGTCCTCTTGGACCTCTGAACTGCTGACACACCCCACCCAAATACACACACAGATGCACAAATGTGCACACACACACACACACACACACACTTTTCCTCCCTCATTTTTGCTTTACCATGCAACAAAAAAAAAAAATTGTCAGTTGTCTCATTTGCATATCAATCAGCCTGGCCAAAATAAACTGGACCTCAGCACTTCACTGCATACATAATGTACAATAAATAAATACCAGTTACTCTTCCTAAAAGCTCCCACAATCTGTAAAGGACATCTTTATGTCATGTTCTGCAGTTGAATCAAAAAAGAATTAGAACTCGTCCCCCACCCCCCAAAAAAAAAAGACCTAGTAGTGCTCCTGTCACTCCACTCTAAAAAGGTGGTCCATTCTTAGCATGTAGACAGGCTTTAATGTCAGTCAGTTGTGCTGCAGACGGCTGGCTGCTGGACTGTCTGACAGATCGCTTACAGTCAGAGAAACCTGGACCAATGGCGTCATAAGGATTGATTGGCCCAAAGGGGCCGTCGGGGAAAGCACTTCCTGCATGTGTTAATGGACGTCCTGCGGAGGCACCGTGGCTTCTCGTGGCAGAGTGATGGTTGTTACTCCCGCTCTTACTCAGCTCTCCCCCTCCTCATTTTCTTTCCCTCTCACAGTTCACAAAAAGGAGGCCCAATATAATATTGTAGCAATGTAAAGTATTATAAAACTTCATTTTGCCTGTCTTAATTTATAGCAAATAGCAGTTATCAAATTATTTGAGTCAATTAAGCAATTGTCTGAGTTAATTAATAACTTATTTTTTCATTTGCTGCTCTTCAAATTACCTAAAATCATAGTGTATGTTTATATTTGACTTTCAGTATAGATCAACAGTATGGATAATGTGTTTGTACCCAAGTCTGCCAAGTTGTTCCAGGTGAGGTACTGGGGGTCCGTAGGTTTCGATTTGCAGGGGCTGGTACTTGTACAGCACTTCCTCTATCCTGGGTACAGCCTGGAGTGACACCGTCTGACGCTAAAAAGGTAGAGAGAGAAAGAGAAAGAAGTATAATTAATATGATTAAAATGCTTCATTTGGATCCAGCAGTGAACCTGTCCTCAGCCAACTGGTTTAAAAAAGATGAGCTTGTGTTTAGAGGCAGTTTGATAACTACTTCCCAAAAAAAAAAAAATCTGGTCGTTGTAAAATTATTATGCTGTGTCAGAGTAGGTGAGTAGGTGAGGAGATGAACCTACTAATAAAGGAAAGTGTTCTAAGGATAAAACAAATGGCTAATACAACATAACAAATAAAACATCTCATTTCAAATGTCCACTTTGTAATACTGCTGTTGGATACCTGCAACGCACCGAAGAACTCTTCAGCTAGGGGTTCTAGTATCAAAAAGGGAATTTCCAAACAAAAGCAAAAAGACTCCGAGGATGACCCAGAGTCAGGGAACAAGCTGCGTATCAAAAGGTAATCTCTAAACAAAGCCTTTTAGAAAGCGGCAAAGGAACTCGAAGACAAGACAGATAAAAGATAAATGACAGAGAAAAAGAGTAGTGGGGGAGTATAAACACCAGAAGTCCGAGGGAAGCTGATGAAATGGAACTAAATGAGTAACATGTGCCCCATGGCCTCAGACTGCCTGCCCTCACAGGCTTTGGCCGGTGTGAGCACACCCACGAGGAAATCAAGCAACCAAAATCTGAGCTGGAGGGTCATCACCTCATCCACACACCACACAGTGGTTACCTGTCCTGACCAAAAGATAGAACAACAAACAGATTTTTTTTTTTTTTGCATTTTTCTTATACGGATCAAACTAATTCACTTTTTCATCACCACATCACTCCATCACCACAGGAGCAACATTTAAATTCTTTATGTTCAGATTGCTAGACATTACCCTAAAGACCACAAAACAATCACAGCACACTTCTCTGTGGTCTTCTCTCAACCTTTAACCCCAAAGTGCCAGTGATCTCCTATCGCCTCCCATTCATTCATTCAACTCAACACAGGGTAGCCCTACCACAAGTTAATGAAAACCAGACCGACCAAGCCGAAAACAGTCAGTCTGCCTGGCTTTTAAACTCGTCCAGCCTCTCCATTCATCTTCTTTTAGACTTTCATCACTGTTTCAGTCCCCTACTGTGCCAATCAAACTGAAACACAAGGACAAAATGGTGAGCAAGAACTATAAGCAAATAAGTGTACAATTACCAAAAAAAGCAAGCTGTACACTGCAAGTTGTATTCAGCTCAAGTTTAGAAACTCAAATTACAGCTAAAGCTCTAAAGCTGTGCCATCAAAGGTCCGCTCTGCTCCTTCACTACATAATTATGCTGTAACCTTAAACCATGAACTCATCACATCCCACAAAAAGCTGTGAATTATAGCATGTTAATGTTGTTTTCCAAATTCTGTGGTGAAAGAAAACAAGAAAATGGGGAAGAGAGGAGACCCCCAGCCAGGCCCAGCAGAGCAGAAAAGGCTATGGGAGCATGGGACGCTGAAAAAACACCAGTGAAACAGCCAACGCAAACATCTGCTTTCAACATCACATGGACCCCATCCGAATGTCTATGCAACAGAATGCTCATGATGCTTTCAAGCCTGTGCGCTGGTACTAAGGACACATTGCTAGTTTGTGGCACTAAGTGAAACTCTTGAGGCCATTAGTCTTAATAAAACCATTTCAGGAAATCACTATAGCACCAGTCTATAGGGAGCAGTCCTCCTCCTCCTCCTCTCATCTTATGATCATCCAAGTTCTACCTCCAGCCCAGACAGAGTTAGTGATCTAAGGTCCATAATATACTGTCCAGTTACTTTACTGTCGACACTAACAATACCATCTGGGAAAACAACATCTGAAAGAGTAATATGGCAGACATTTGTATGACTTTTATGGAAAAGGGATCTTATAAAAGACAGATCTTTGTGACCAAAATCTGTGACGTAGATATGGTATTCCGACATTTAAAAACAATGTCTGTACTACCATTTTTAAATGCTTAAACTGACTTTTAAGTCACACAGGATCCACCCAGCACACATAAATAAGGAAAGCATCCATATAAGAACATGCCAACCTGGAATTAAAGCCAGAACTTGGTCACAAGTGAGCTAACTACTGCCAGTTTTACATTATTCAGTTTTACTACATTATCTACCAATCATGTCTTTAAGAGACTGTTGCCATTTCTATGCCTGTGTAAAATAAAGAGAGTTCTATCACAGCTGTAATTCCTGGGTTCAACAGCCACAAATAATCCCAATCGAGGCTCAAATTGTGTCAATAGAATACTTTCATGCAGCAATTTACAGGTTATATAATCGTGAGCATTATTAATGCACTGGGATTTAGCGTTTGACAGGCTTGGGACTAACTTGTTCACAGGGGCTTAGACGCTTTGCCTTCAGTCATTTTAAATGGCACTGCAGTCAGTGCAGCAAAGACTACAGGTCTCCTCAGCCGAAAACAAAATCATAGTCTTGGCAGGACGGAGACACAAGGAAACACAATTAAAGTTTTAAGTCTGAGTCAAACATCTTTTGGGTAAAGGAATTTAGAACAATAATAACCGGTACATCCTGGCAATTCTTAAGTCTGAAGATTTGAGTAATCAGATTAAAGAGAACATCTGTCATTTTCCAGTAAAGTATAATGTTTTCTTTAGTAACGATGGAACACTTCACCTCCGTAAATCCCATATGCTGTTAATCAGAGTAAGATTTTTATGACTCACTGAATAGACAGCAACCTGGTCGATGGACACAAAGGAGTCCTCATCCTCCACTCTTTAGTTTTAATGTATTTTACGTAGCCAGAGTGGGAAAGACTGGGATGGAAGACAGCGAGATGGCGAGGACATGAGGTTCCAGAAGCTTCAGTGCAGCCATTTAAATTACAACTCCCTCCTGGCAGAAGGCTTTTAAAGAGACTGTGGGATTACATTCTGAATTCTTTAACTGATGTCAAACTCTAAACACACTTACAAATAATTAAGGGATCTAAACACAACCTCTGTATTCCCCTCTTTTCTCCTTTTCAAAAAAGCAAAATGGAGATGGATAAGATGAAAATGCACTTCTATCGACTGTGGACCATTTGCTCAAATGTATTGCTGAAAGTAGTCAGAGGGTGTTTATCCAAGATCAAAAATTCTTCACTAATGGAATATAATAGGTCACCAAAACGAATGCCAGTGGAAAAACGCTACACGTGTTGCAAGTAAAATGGCTCAGTCCAAGCCTCCTATCTGCCTAGAATTTGCAGCTCAGCGGGACTATTCAAGGTCACTTAGAGACCGTGCTCTCCATCAGCGCATTCCCACCACAACCACAGACACACAAAGCTACATATATTCTCTCGGTTAGTCATGGTGTATGTGGTGACTCTTCAGAGTGTGCGTGGAACCACAGCTAGCTCATGTGAAAGTGTGGAGGTAGTAGAGCCTTCATCATTAATAGATAAAGTGATAATGAGAAGGACTGAAATGCAGACTAATAACCCAGCCTAGTGCCGGCCCAACTTCAGCCCCAGCTTCAACCTCCTGTCCTGGCACTACCGGAGCTTCCGTGTGGATAAAAAGCTTTGGGTTATCTACTGACGGCTGAGCAACAAGTAGCAAGTGTAAAAACTGCTGCCTACATTGCACCTCCCCTCGCCTTACAGGTTTTAAATATAACTGCCTGACCAGTGGCAGCTGCTCCGGTGAAAAGCCCCTAAAGCTGGCAACCCCTTTTTCCTGTGGGCCTGTATGGCCTGCCCATGGGCAAGGGTTACTGGGGCTGACCAAAGCAGGGGTAAAAGCAGGAATGCCATCATGTGCTGGTGCCAATCAAGGATGACAATTCTCTTCAAACCCCTGAGTTGACCCCTTCTCTGTGTCCACAACACAGTAGATCCATAGCGAAAGCTGTGCAAAAAGAGAGATAAAAACAAATGGGAGGAGAAAAGTCCCCAAAACAACTTAAGCTAAAAAGGTCAACCTGATGAGCATTTAATAAAAACTGGGCTGTGAATGACTCACTATGATTTATCATTAAAGTTATCAAAACACTTTTCTGTAAATGATAAAATTGTTATAAATACCTGTTGTTTTTATGCCAAGAATATAAATAAGGGAAATGAACCAAACACATGAGAAAGAAAAACAGTGAGGAGTGTGGAGGTGGGGTCGGGGGAGCACAAAGCACAAACCTCTCAGGCAGAACAGGTTAGGCCAGTCCGCCAGACTAAAAGGGAAGCAGAGTTTGGCCTACGCTGACAAGCACATCTACCTGGCAGAGGTCACATTAGAGGACAACTTAACAAGGTAAATCAGACCTCAGCAAACAACTTCACAGGACAACCACTTGTGAGTTGCAGCCTGTGGTAGTCCTATTCCACAGAAGGGTGGGCTGAACTGAAGCCAGAGAGAACCCAGAGTTATTTCAAGCTGCTACTCTTCTATGTTTAGAGATAAATAGTCCACCCTCATTTATTTGTATGAGCTGTGCTTTGTTTACGTGTGACTCTTGCGTTCATTAGGCGCCCATGCCATCTCTTCAGGTATGTCAGCTGCTAATGCTGCCTGTGGCCCCTGCAGTGATGGAACCTGGGACCTTTCATTTAAGATGGTGCTGAAAGCTGCTCTGAGGTAGAGAGAGATTCCCCATCGGTCAACCGCTTTTAGTAATGGGACACTGTAGCAGCTGAGGACAATCCCCAAACTCACATGTACGTAGTTTAGCACGACATTTAATTTTCCATAGATGAATCAAAGACAGTAAACGCGCACAATTCATAATGGTACAACTATGTCACGCTCAGACAAAATCTCATTTCAATGGAAATTTCTTTTCAGCCGGTTCATGCTTTGTTGTGAACAGGTGCCAAACCTGATGTCTCCTGTCATTAGGCTTGGCAATGAGGCCCCTTATGTGTCAGACAACAACAAGGTACCTGTTTAAACAGTGAATACTGCTCTCTCTGACAGAGAGGGAGAGAGTCTCTTTTAATACCAACGGATGTCTTTTTTAGAAAGACACTTTATTCTTCAAAGGATGTTGACTCAGGTTGGATAAGAGGAGTGTGCATTCACATATGTGTTTGAGCAGGGACACGTCAGTGGGTACGTGTATGTAGTAGAATGCCTGCAAAGTGAGGGATTAGTGAGTGATCCAGTACCATTCCTGAGGCAAGACGGGGCCTATCCCACCTCAGATCAAACTTGGTGAGACTACTTTCCCTCCTGATCAGATAAAAACATTTTAAGTGTCCATTAAAAAACATGGACACATGCAACTCGAGAAAAATAGAACCGGGGCTGCGGTCCCCTTTATGCTTTTGTGGAAACTCACCAAGGCAAAGTGTTCTACAAGAACCAGTGGCAAAAACACTTGCTTGTTTCCAGTAAACAACCCAAGACAACGAGATTTGAAATGAGATCACTCTTAAAATAAAGACTGCAGTCATTGGGAAACTAGTTAGGAATTGGCATCTTGCTGTTTGGTGGCTCATACGTCAGGCAGATGCATATATTATTCTTCCCATTACTCCTCTCCTTGGCACAGGGGTGAAGCAGCTGGCATTAGTGCTGGCAGGGCAGGAGGAGGTCTTTTGGCCATGACCAGAGAACTTCCACGTTAACAATAACTGCCAAATGGTGAAAAAAAGGTTATAATACAGTCATCTTTTATCGCCACTTTGTCCCCTATTTCTGTATTGCACACTCTGCTTCTTTGGAGCCGCAGCTCCATTTATTTCACCCAAAGTGACATTGTCCGCTGGCTTTTGTCTCTAAGAAACAGCAGGGGTGTGGGCTGTAAAGACAATATGCATCACAACAAAGAGGATTCAGTTTGTTCTAATATGTCATCCCTTTCATTAGAGTATTATTGTTGATCATAGACAAATTGCACAAGTATTAATAAGTAAGCATATCTGCAACATCTTTACATAAGTGACACAAATGGTTTGATGAAGCTTTGAAGGTTTAAATTACTAAAGTTTAGTAACTACACTCACTGACCCTGTATGTAAATAAAAGACAAGTATACCCTAGAATGTGGGCCTGGATTTAGAAGTGTTTGTACATTAACAAATCCTTTTTTGCTCTAAAGAAAAGCTGAAAACCTGTTTGGAAAAAGGGACCACAACGCAGAAGATAAATGAATTCCAGCAATTTGAAGGAATTGACCACTCAGTGCTGAAAATCCTCCAACTCAAACAGAAGTCATTCTTATGGCCTTTGAGGTGAAGGGAAATCCAAACCCACACATTCCCCCGACTCAAGTCTCCGACTCCACAACACAGTCGATGCATAGTGAGAGCTCTGCTGCTCCACCAACAACAAGGGTTCAGGGCCGAGAGAGATGAAGAGAAATGGGAGGAGAGAAGTGAAGGAAAACAGTCGTGCAATCATCCAAGAGCAACATAACCATGCTGTTTCTCTCTCCATCAGCAAGTTTAACTTCATGATGAAGTGGGAGAATGTCAGAATGCCACATCTTCCATTTGGATAATTTCAGTGCTTTTCCATTGACTTCTGTCTTTGGAATTTCATGACAAAAATGAATCATTTCACAAAATCTAAATATTGCATTAGACCATTATTTAACCAATGGCTTTTGGAGAGCCGTGGCAGTGGAAAATGCTGAAATTGGCAGATGGTTGGGGGGGGGGGGAGATTGCTGTATTATTTGGAATGTCAAAATGTAGGTCTACCTTCTGCCTAGGTGAGTACTGAGCGGATATCTCTCTCACGCACCACTGAACTGTGGGAAGACAGCCATGTCTCATGGGGGTTGTTAGGGAGGGGAGTGTTGATGACACAGCTTATCTCATCACAGTAAAATGAAAATAAACTACTGAAAACCTGAATGACAGCCAAGTGAAAAATCTCTCCAGACATGAAGAGCACAAAGCTGCGAGCTCAGAGCAGCTGAAGACTCCGTGCTGTCATGCTGTCTGTGTGGATCCCACCGTCCACTCGGAGGAGTGGGGTGACATGACCAATGACAAAGCAACAAACAAAAACCAGGTCATCATTTTGAGGGTCTAAATGTCACAGTCATGCTAGTTCCAACTAGCGGGGGGCTCAAAGTTTGAACTACTCTAACTATCACTACAAGCCTGTAAACACTTAAATCCAAAGGGGAAATGGTTTACAACACACAGCATCACTTTACTTTGAATAAGCTCGTCGTAATTATCGTAGACATTCATGTTATTTATGTCTTCATCAACCCCTCCTGTGATTTTGCGCTCACGTGTTCAAATGGGAAGGGCCACACAAGAGGCCACAATATTAGTGTAGTCTGCAGTTAACCCTAAATAAAATAAAACAAGGAAGAATAAAACAAAATAAACATGGTTGTATTTTCCCAGCACTGTAAAATCTCTTCCTCTTGATGTTTTTTAAGTATTGCACAATATATTGGAGTCTCACTTGTCCTCAAACGTGTGGATTTCTTAGTCCAATGGGACTTCCTGTGTGGTAACTGACTGTCTTACCAGTACCTGAAATGACATGCCTGCACAAATGCAAGCCCTGCAACATTTCATCTCCAGGGTTTCTTTTCTGTCCAAAGAGCCGCTACAAAGAAAGCAGCTTTATTCACTATTCTTTCAAACAGAAACCATCTGAGTGTAACGTCAACCTTTAAAAAACAGCATAGCAAAATAATAAAATGTTCTGACACACCAAACAGAAAACTGTAACATTGATTTGGCAGTGACACAATAAGTAATATAAAATCAAACAGGATGTGTAACAGAACATTTGAGTGGCTTTGTGGTGCATGAACTGATGTGCTGTCACTCACCATGTGGATTCCAGTTGAAAAGATATTTGTAGGTTTGACCACCTGCTTCTGCTGCTCTATCTGTGTCTCCAGCTGGGCAGCACGAACCTTGTGCTGGGCAACCAAGACGGTGGCAGGAAGTTGAGACTGCTCCTGGATCAACAAATGGGATTTGAGGTTTTATGAGACTGCTAATGGTGTGCGACGTGCTTTCAGTTTCTTTCCACACGCTGCCACTCATTAAAAAAAAGATGAAAACCCAATCTTTTTCATTTCACTAACGTGCACACAGTACTGTTCATGTATATAATAATAATAATAATAATAATAATAACAACAACAGTGTACTTTTAGGGCTTTTGGCCAAATGACTGATGCAAGTCACATTAACAAAACCGAGGCACTGCAGGGGACACAGTTTCAAGTACACTGCAAAGCCTTAACCTTAATTAAATGCAAGGTCAGACGTTTCAATTTCTCCAATGGAGTCTTGCCAAGCACAGGGGTCCAAGAACACAGGATTGGACAGGTTGTGCGCTAAAAAGGCAGGACATTATCAGAAAGAATGATAGGACAGACTAGATGTCTCTTAGCATTTAGAAATGACATTAAAAACATTTAATGGCTTCCAAGGTGTGATGCCTTTGTGTGACCTACACTTATATTACACTTGCTTTATTTTGATGAACTAATTTCCTCCATGATATAGTCACTAATGTTTAATAATAAGAATCAGAGTGTGTTATGTATACCTTATTACATTGCTGTTCAGAAGAAGCACTCATCAGTATGATCTATATATCTATACTGTTGTGGTAAATGTTTGAGAGAACAGTGGACTTTCTGAAAACAGGAGCATGCAGATGTCAGATCTCAGGGCTGATCCCAGAGGGGGGCTGGCTGATCTCATCTGCCTACAGTCAACAGGCCCTGTGCCTTAAACAAACAAACACACAGCTTAGCCCGCTATCAGTGATGGTCCTTCAGCAACCCACTCTACAGGAACAATCACTTCCAAAGCCTGCAGCTCAACGCAATGGAGCCAAGAGGCTTTAGAATCACAGAATGAGAACAATGCAGGCCACACTACAATGACTGGTAATAATCTCCTAATGATGTCACAGCCATGAACCCTCAGGCTCAGGGTGTGTGTGTGTGTGTGTGCGGATGTGTTTGTGTATGATGGAGCTAGAAACTCCAGTGTTTCTCACCAGTTCGTCTAAGAGTGCCTGCTTGTTCTTCCTCTTGGCCTGAAGTTGCCTCTGCTCCTCCTGCAGCACCTCTAACCTCCGCTGCTCGTTGCTCTGCTGCTCCAGCAACAGCATCTCCTCCAGCTCCTCTTGTTCTCGTGTCTGTGGCGCGCAGGAATTAAAGACCAATCAAAAGGAGTGGTGTTCAACACAGAAAGACAGCCTTATTGAACATAAAGTCTGTGTAAAATAAATAAATAAATCAATCTTTATATACAAGTTTAGCCTTATTCCTTTGGATGATATCACGGTTGTCCCTCTGGTACTGCTCCATTCTCACTTTGGTGTTCTCCACATCAACGTTGTTTGTCAGGTTATATACTAAACCAAAAACAGAAAAAACATTTGAAGGAACTTCATGTAAGGAGTCTGCGATAGGCTGGCGACCTATCCAGGGTGTACCCCGCCTCTCGCTCCTCGACAGCTGGGATAGGCTCCAGCAGACCCTGCAACCCAAATGTGGATAAAGCAGGTATAGAAGATGGATGGATGGATGCATGTAAAAAGCGATCGTCCCATTCATGAACACAGACAAACAAAACCCCTTTTTAAATGAGCACACGGTTAACAATTTATATCGTCAATAACTACTGCTGTTGTGTGGCAAATGTCATCGCCTGCTTAGGTATGAGTAACTGTCAAACTGATGTGGAATGTTTAAAAGACAAAATCAATCAGTCATGTTTGTGGTGCTCTAGAAAGTTATGAAATTCTCAAGTGGTGAAACAAATGATGCTCTACCTGGTTTATGCAGAGCACACTATGACCTCTGACCACCAAATGTCAATCAAGTTACAGAACAGAATCACTTGAGACAAAGGATTCAGGCTTCTTTTGGGCTGTTAAAGACGTTTAACACGAGAAAGTTTTTTAATATCTTTTTTTCTAATTGATGATGGTTTTGATGAAGTGACTCTTCAGGAACCAAACAGAAATCCAAATGCCTCTGACTCAAGCACCCAGCCTGTTTTTTAATCGCTTTTTTGAGCAATGAGATCACGAAGCGTTTTGTTGCCTTACCTATGTCCTCCACTTGTTCAAGGTAATCATTATATTCTCTGAGGCTGGAGAAGTCAACATCTCTCTTGTTGTATCTGTTAGAGTCAGAACAGATTTGATGATATAAATGGAGACTCTGATGTAAGAAAATATCTGAGACAGCTGAGAGACATTATTAGCCTCCATTAAAATCACCCATTCTATGTCTGCATACTGCCTAATAGACACACATTAGATGTCAATTAAGGGGCTATTAAAGAACAGATTAGAAGAGAGACAGAGAAGGTAGGGAGGGGCTGAGAAGTAAAATCCTGGCATGGAAAGAGCCTTACTGTTTGCCCCCCTCAACCCTGGGGGGGAAGCTTATTGTCTACAAAACAAACAATGTAATGAGAAAGACAAAGGTGGCTTAAGAAGAGGGAGGAGACATGAGATGACATATAAAAACACACGAGACCGCACCCCACCACCATACTGACACCTCTCACTCACATTTTCAGCACCTTCTTGCGAATCTCCACCTCTTTATCTACAGCCGGGTCTTCGAAGAGCTGCACGCGGAAATTGCTCTTCCTCAAGGGCGTGTCACACTGCACACAGTTACCCGAGCCGCGCACGAACAGCATCTCCACGCAGTTCTCACATCTGGATCAGGAGACAGAGAGTACCTTCAAGTTGAGTGAGAGGTCACCTGAGGTGACCCTGGCAGTCAGGCCTGGGCCTGCTTTGAAAGTGTGTGTGGGTGTATATGCTGGGGATGATGAAACTATTTTCCTTAGAGAAGAGCAAAGCTGTGATTTTTATTTCCTGCATCTGCAAGTCATCATCAGGGCCAGCGGTTGATAATTGGGGATATGAAAAGCTCCTCTAAGTGCTCGAAGGAGCAAGGAGTCATGATTGGGCAAATGGCCTGCCTCTAACTCTCAGGCAAGAGGAAATTAGTCCGACACCCCATCGACGGAGTAGCTGCATTGGAAAACATTTGCTACATTGTTATTTCAGCAGACCTCAGCTTTTCCACAACGTTGCATTAAATGATAAAATCCAGATCAGTCATTTTTTTGTAGCCTATCATTATATCAACATAAACCAAACATTAGAAATACTTTTTAGTTTCTCTGTTACTTAAATGTTTCTATATAAAATGTCTTTATTCCTTTCACTAAAAAAAAAGTTAATTAGTTTAATCCATGTCTGTGTAGATTCTCACTCGTCCAGGTCATAGTTATCCAAAATTAGATCTCTCTGTGTCAACTGGACTGAAAGGTTTCCTTGAAAACGTTTCGCCCTCTCTCCAGAGAGCTTCTTCTGTTCTGATAGTTTAATCCATATTATCCATAGCATAGCCATGACATTTTCAGCATCAATTTTTGCTTCCACATATGCAATGAAAACAAAGCACGCTGCCTGTCGGCAAAGAAACAAAACCCACACAGTCTTTACACAATGTTGGCAAACTTGCAGCAAATGCAGGAGGCAAACAGGAATGTTTGTTTTATGCAGCATCACAAAATGACTCTACAGTGATGGCAGATTTACCTGAGGGCACAACCCTGAGCTTAGCCATCAATCACACCATCGTGTAGGTAGGCATTTACCCATCACTCACATTCAAACAAGGAATGGACACTGAGGACAATGGGAATGCTTCTAAGTCTCCCCTGATGGGATGGAAGGCCAGGATAAACGTTTACCCAGCACACTCGTTTAATTAAGTCTCAGCTGAGCTTTATTTCCACAAGAATCCACCTTCCTGCTTGTGGCCACCTTCGCAACACAGACAACATCTGTTTCCCAAATGTCAATAATAACATTTCATAAAATAATATAGGGAAAAAAGGGCGTAATTTCTCCATGTCTGCAAATGGTGTATTATGTTATGTAAAAAATGTATGCTTAGGTAATTTATGTAAAAATCAAGGAATCTGGATGCAGATGCTGGTGTCTCTTCAAAAGCTTTCTTATGGGGGATGGAGCTTATTAGAAGAGTAATGACAGACCCATCATGTCGGAGAGGTTGCATACTCAGCAGGATTTACAAAAAACAGTTAAAAGGAAAAACTGCAGAGTCATGGAGTTTGTCTGTTTATGTCTACCATCTCAGATATGGGTCAAACAAACCCAACCCGCCAAGTATGGAACCAAGCTTTCCCAGTTAAACACCAGATATGCTGTGGCTCAGGTGGAGAGGTAGCTGTAGTCCTGCTATATTGTCGGGACATTGAATTTGATATGAAGTTGTGCTTAGAAGAAGCCACAAAATAAAACTGAAAACTGAAGCGTGGACAGAAACATCTGTGTTGTTTTGGTCACTGCTCCAGAGCGTGAAGCTCCTCAAGTGCACCATGGAAGAGGCAGATGTTCACTGTGGCCCTAGGCTACAGGAGATGTATAGGCCTGGCCATATGGAAGTAGATGGAGGGATTCAGCTTGTTTCCACAGGCCCACAAAGAGCTTATTCATCAACACAGGACGAGGACTGGGGCGTAGCTTGCCCCCTGCCCCATAAACGGACCACACAACAGAATCCTCCAAAGGGGAAATCCTAAGTAGCAAAGAGGTGAACGCTTAAGAGGGAGGGAGGAGCCTTTCAAAGTCAATCTGCCATGTTTGCTCTGAAATGTAACATCTTGGATTAAGTATCTGTTGCAATTTAACCGGGAAATGGTGAGATCACTTGCCAAGGCTAGGCTTTTACTCTGTCATAATAAATGTACCATCATGTGCAACAACAGATCCTCAGCAGCTTGCCACCTCCATGTCCCTGGGCTGTTGTCACTAACTGTGACTCCTCCCTCTCTCACCTGTCCTGCTCATAGCTCCAGGCTCATATCTTTCCCATCTGCAGCTGTCAGCAGGTCAAAGAAGGGGCTGGTGAGAGGGGGGTAAACAGGGTCTGGGCCCAGCAAAGACGCCTCCACATCGCTGGAGCCTCCCAACCCCCTTTGATGACATTGCCTGCATCTTTTCCAGCTTGTATAAGAAGAAAGACCGCTCTCTAAAAAAATTAAACAAATACTTGGCCTTGTTTTTTTAAACCCACAAACGTCAAGGACACTCTACAGAGTCATGTTAATTTTGTGGCCATTTTTTGTCATTATTTTGCCCTGCTTTGTGACCTGCACCGCCTTCAGCAGTGCAGGCAAAAATGCTGAGAGGCAGAAGAATGCTTACACAGAAAGCCAGCATAGGCTTAAGTGGTCTAACAAAATAAATGTTAGATTTGGGTGTGCTTTGCTGAAAAGCAGAAAGGGCAAAGACACTAAATTCTGAATGCTTTACAGTCAAAATACAGAGGCCCACCAGGGGCGGAGCTGATGTTGTGCTTCCAACTAAGCAGTAAAAGTAACAGCATATTATTATCCATATTGCTATAACATTCAATGAACCACTGAGCTCCTCCTTAAAAAACATGGCATTTTCAGCATATTTAACATGACTTAAAAGGGAGTACTGATGACTTAACCTAAAGTAAAGGTACTGATACTATTACATACTTGTGTCAGTCCTAAAATTGGAATAAAGAACAGAAATAAAAGTAAACATCAAAAATACATCCAACTTTTTTTTCACACATCAGCATTTACAGAAGAAAAGACCAACTCAGTACTTTTCATTAGACAAAAAACAGGTTTGCTGTTTTATTCATGCTCCCATATATACTATTTTCCAAAATTTCTTGGTGTCTATGGAGAAAATGAGCATATATGTTTGCACCAAAAAAAACGTCTTAAATAATTAACTCTGCCGAGGGAGTTTATGTGACAGCTGGCATTTGTTTGCTTGACTGTTAGCAAAATAAATCAAAAAGTTAGAAATGGATTTTAATGAAATTTTCCAAAAATGTTGATATTGGGCCAAGGAACAGATTATTAAATTTTACATAACTATGTTATATAACCTTGTTTTACTACTGCGTGTATATACTATAGTATCTGGATCATGGAATTTTTTAAAAATGATTCTTTAGCATTGTTTGGTGGAGATCCGTGCTCTCCAAGTGCTTTTCTAGCTAGCCCATGTTGACCTAGAAAGCACAAACAGGAGATGCAGGAAACTAGGTTCTGTTTGTGATGTTTCTCTCCCATCAACCTCAGAAAATCCAACACTTGCCTAAATTACTATTTTGCCTGTGCCCAGTGTCAAATGCCAGAGGACATGGGCCCGGCGCCATTGTTTAAGCATAATAAATAACACTCATCAAATGTCTCTGTTGACAGGGTACAAAATGTGCTGTCGAGGTGTTTAAATTTAGACGTATGCTAGAGGTGGAGAAGCTCAAACCTGCATTGCATCACAAGGGTAGAAATCGAGGTCAGTCGAGAGGGGAACAGCTTTTAACTAAGCCTAAACAAAGAGATATAACTGTTAAACAAGTAAACCAATATAGTAACTGCAGAGGGGTTGCAGGTTATAAATACTAGCAGCATCAACTATTTAATGATTTAGTTAAATTATAGCAAGGCTAATCAATCACTATCCATAAAAACAGAGAATGTCTACTTTTTAATAATTACAAAAAGAGTTGGTAGTTAAATCTTCACATATATTGTGAGGTTTAGATACACTCCATTCAAATGTCTTTATTGTTAGCTGCAAAGTGAAAGCATATTAATCTTTTATTGAATATAGGAATAGCACTGATACCAAATGGAAAATACTTTGCTGACACGTAAAGACGTGTGAAGTTAAATCTTAGAAACTCCAAAGCCTAATAAAGATTTTGAGGACAGTAGCTTCTAAAGGGTGCATTAATTCAGTCACATAGACTCTGAAGAACAAAACCAAGGTGACCTGAGCAAGGACATCTTCCAAAATTGCTTTATTGCAGAATCATTTTAATTTTATATGTGCAACCCTGCATCCAGGCAGAGGTGGTGACTTACAAGTTTGCTGACCTGATGACAAAGCACGGCCACTTCCTGACGGTAGGTCAATAAAGAGACAGGGTCAAAAAAGATGCTCTCCTCAGGCACCCGCTGCTCAATGGTGTGAACAGGGTTTTAGAGATAGGTGGCAAGGCTGAATGTTGAAAAACTGCACCGACCGGTGTACACTAGCAATAACTAAAAGAAGGTCAGTTCATTGTAGTCTCTTACTAATACTGTACAGAAATTAAAAAGCAACAGTTTCTGAGAGCTCATTATTAGTTTGAACCTGTGCTTTTTATTTACAAATTCTGCAGATGTGATGGGATTCATTTTGGAAAATTGCTTCAGTTATTATGAAGCTATCGGATTATACTCACAGCGTGTGACCGCAAACATTCACCATCAGCTTCAACGATGGATTTCTATATTTGGTTGTCTTGCATCTCGGACACCCCTGGTCGTCCATTTGTGCCTGTACACAGCAGAAAACCCGAGAAAACGTCAACAACTGGCAACTTTTCTGCTACATGCAGGCGGCAGACTCCAGCGTCACACAGAAAGTCGTCCGACAGGAAACGGCACTAATGAAAAGAAGTTCCTATATAATGACTACATCTACCGCAGTGCAGACTGACTCAGGGCTCCACAAGAAGTCTCAGGAGGTCCGAATTTAACAAATAAAAAAATGCAAAGGATGAAGTGGTGTATTTTCACTCATCCACGCAAAATATTTGTTTAAAGAGAATGTGTAGAACGCTTGTTTTGATTATAGGCTTCACCATCTCTGTTGTGCAGTGCCTTGCAATGTATAATCCCATTTATTCCATGATCTAATATAATCCTTAACTCAACCAAAACCTTAATCAAATCTTGTTCCACGGGGCTGTTGACATTATAGAATTTCATGTTTGTCAAGTGTATAACAGTTAGAAAATGCGTATGGATGTGTCTTAAACTAAAGACCTATGTGTTTAACACAAACTAAATCACTGATGTTATACTGCATTTAAAGGCAAACTCAGTTTATTTTGTGTTGAAAAAAAAAACTGTCTCGCAATTGACTTCATGTGTCACATAAATATTTTACTCTACGTTCATAATGAACAAATCAAACAGTTGATTAAGTTGTATGAAACAGACAGAAACAACACATTTTAAAATAAAATAAAAAAAATCTAAAGACCACAAAACTGATTTTCGATTTTCCATTTTAACTTCAATAGCACAAATCAGGAAACAAGATGTAATTTGTTTCGTTGGTGCTGTTTTCATGGCCACTATAAATTTATGTGACGCGGTAACTGAGTATATAAAAGTTTGCCTTTATTTTGACTTTGAGCAATAAATAATGGGCTTGCCAGATTGCACATCCCTTATTTCAGTAGTCATTTGCACTCAAATTGTTAGTCGTTTTCAACAAAAGACGCCACAGATTTCTGTATCAGGACATGTTTTATCATGATGTTACTTATCATACTCAGTAAAAGACCCATTGAAAGTCAGGTGTACTTATTTAAAGTATTTTTAGGCTGAGGGGGTTACTTTGACTCATATAAATTTAAATTTAAAATCTAGATTTCTTTTAACGAGATATTATTACTTAATATTAAAGTAAACAGATGTGTTTTCACACAGTCAGCTTACAGATAACCATTCCCACGATCTCCAAAGTACTCACCTTCCACAGGTGAGCTACGGGAATAGGCAGCGGGAGAATGACAGACAGTTGAAAACCAAACGTTCAGGTCTGAATTCTGCTCGCTCCTCCCATCTTGCCCCCTCGGCGGCCAATAGCGTGGCTCTCCCGCAGATAGACCCTGTGTGTCTCCTTCGAGCTCCAGTCCCCGCAGAGTAAAAGTCACGTTGGAAGGAAAAGGGGAGCGAGATATCCATTTACAGCTGCTGTCAGATATCCGATCGCGTTCGCATGGCGAGGAGGTAACCTGATCGAGCTGGGAGGAGTGACTTTATCAGGGAAGGTTCGAACAAAAAAAATGTCTTCTTCTTCTGCCGGAGAAGTCACAATAGCAAATGACATCAAGAGGGAAAATGTGAAGGAGGTGGATACGCGGGAGTGCATCAAGTTTGTGGCGCTGGACGCGGCGGAGTTGTCCATGGAGCGCACGACTCCCAACACTGACGCGGTGCGCACGGAGCTGTTGGTGAGCGCCGCTTCCTCTCTGGCTTTCTCCCCGGAGCAAGTGGCTTGTGTCTGCGAGGCGCTGCAACAGGGAGGCAATGTGGACCGGCTTGCCAGGTTCCTGTGGTCCCTACCACAGAGTGACCTGCTGCGCGGCAACGAAAGCATCCTGAAAGCCCAAGCCCTGGTTGCTTTCCACCAGGCTCGATATCAGGAGATGTACAGTATTTTGGAGAACCACAGCTTCAGTCCGTCCAACCACACCTTTCTACAAGATCTGTGGTACAAAGCCCGGTACACTGAGGCGGAGAAGGCGCGGGGGAGATCTTTGGGTGCCGTGGACAAGTACCGGATCCGGAGAAAGTATCCTCTCCCCCGGACAATCTGGGACGGCGAGGAGACGGTGTATTGTTTCAAGGAAAGGTCGCGAAACGCGCTGAAGGATATGTATAATCAGAATAGGTACCCCTCTCCTGCCGAGAAAAGAAATCTCGCTAAGATTACAGGACTCTCCTTGACCCAGGTCAGCAATTGGTTCAAAAACAGGAGACAGAGAGACAGAAACCCGTCCGAAGCACAATCCAAAAGGTGAGAACAAAAGGAAGAAGCTACTAAGTACAAGTACAAAATTATCCTTAAACCAGTGAATTTTTTTTCCTGAATATATATAGTGCGTAAACGGGCATCAAAATAGAGAGGGGCTAATTTTAACCAAGTATTTTAAAGATAATTTATTCCAGGTTGTCGTTTGCAGCGTTTAACCATTAACACTGGCTGTCAGTGCATGAAAATAATAAGTGCACCTTGGGTGAACCAATTTTACTATAAATCATCGAATACTGATATCTAAGAGTCAATAAGCTACGCGTAAATGGGTTTGGAGCACGCTTTTAATGTTTTGAAATATGAAGCGGTTGACTTTGAGATCCGGTTTCAAGCGTGTTAGTGCTATGGGGCATGGAAACCATAAGCAAGGAAATAATAACATAGTAACTCTACGGCTTGACCGTAAAGCACAAAATGTAACGCACAAAAAGTTGGCGACTTTATTGGGACGATTAAAACAATGATACGAAAAGTCACAAATATCTTTCAGTGTGAGATGGCTCGCACGCACATCCCCCCCACATGTGAGCCATTTTAATTATTATTACTATTGTTATGGATTTAAGATGAGCTTCAGTCATCTCCACCTTTTTACTCCATAATCCTCCACACAAACAAGCAGAAATGTCTCTTTCATGTCTCTGTGAACAAAGCTGAGGCACACCTGGTGGAGGTCAACCCCCCCCACTCCCTCTATTTCTCGCACACACGCACGCACAACAGCACACAATGTTTGTTTTTTTTATGGTAGACTCAGTGCCTTAAGTATTCTGAGCTTCAAATTTTAGCTTTAGCAATTAGCCGCCTTTTTAAATCAAAGTCTGTGTGTGTGTGTGTGTGTGTGTGTGTGTGTGTGTGTGTGTGTGTGTCTTTGTCTCTGTGTGCTACTGCAGCTGTCTGAATCAGTCACTTAGGCTGAATAAGATAATGGGCCTAAAAAAGATGAATCAATGGTTAATGTACATTATTACTCTGAGAAAATAAAATAAATAATTCTGTGTCAGGGGAAAAACAAGTTCAAATAATATCCTCAGCCATTTGTTTTGTCACGCCACCATTCCTGGCATTTTGGCACTCCAGAATTTATTGCGGCAAATGGTTTCATGGTTGTTGACTTTGGCTGGCTGTTGCCAGTCTCCATGAGGTAAAACTGGGCTACACATCCGCAAATAAGTGCTGCTCTTACAATCTGTGTAACTACATAGAAACAAACGTAGCTGCTTCTTTAGTCATAACAGGCAAAATGTGTTTAGAAAAATCAGAATTGTATTGATATAGTTACCTATTAGAGCTCTATTACTGAGTTCTCTGGGGCATTTTAAAAGCATTGGCATAAAAGTCTATTCCTCTTTTGACTGCTCACTTACTTTGTTTTAATTTCTCACAGCGAATCTGATGGAAACCACAGCACAGAAGATGAGTCCAGTAAAGGCCAGGAGGAGTTGTCTCCGAGGCCCCTATCTAATTCCTCAGATGGGGTGATCACCCATGGGACCCTCCCCATTCAGACAGGGCCTCTGGAAAATAGTGCAGTCATTCAACAGATTGGGGACATTAAAGTGCCCCCTGGTTCTAACAGTGGCGGCCTCTACAATGGAAGTCTGGTAACCAGTAATGCCTCCTCCACCGTGTTTCACAACGGCGGCTCATCTTACCTGCATGCACCTGGAAACCTCCTCTTCAATGGGCTCAGTCTGGGCATACAGCCACTGGCCTTCAACCCTCTGAGACCGTCTGGAGGGATGCTGCTGGGGGGCTCAGAAGTGGACATGCAGATGCAGACAGGTCAGGAGAAGGGACTGGTGGGCTCTGCTGAGGACTCTGCCCTGCAGTATGCCTCCTTCGCCAGCTGCGTGAACGGAGCTGAGGTCAAACTGGAGGGTGTTCACACCATGGCAGCGCAGAATGGCGGCTCCTCTGTCCTCACATTTAGCTCCTCCTCAGGTGCGCTGCAGCTAGGGGGGTACAGCCTCGTCCAGGTACCCAGCGGCGTCCCGGATGGCGACGGTAGCTCGTTACTCAACAGTGAAATCGTTCTTCCTTCACTGCAGCTCTCATCAGCCTCATCTTCCTCAACAATCACACAACAAGGTGAGTTGAAAAGAATCACCTGGGAGTTCTACAATTAACCAAAGGAAAAGGGGAATATAGGGTAAAGTCTTTTTAAAATGATGATTTTAATATAGTCCATCATGGGCAAATGCTATTGTTGGGTTTAATTTCTGTCATTTTAAAGATGAGCAAATGTGATCATGCAAACAATTACTATTTATAGCCTAATAAAAACATGCCCTCTATATTTTCATATACAGTGTATATAGAAAGGTCAGACCCTCTTTATTCTTTCCATCATCATCAAAATAAGCAAACACAGGTTGGAAGGGCGGGACGGTAATAAGACCCAGTGATCAAGTGCCATATGGCAAGCACACAACCAAGAAGCCTACCAATTTGGAGGAGCTGGGAAGCACAATCACAAGTGATAAATCATTCTGCTTTTAAGCAGTTGATTTATTTATTTTAAAGGATATCACGTTACCTTTACAAAGAGCATTATTGGAAACCATTGAAAGAATACATTAGAAACACTTCATCTCCAAATCTAGAAGAACTGGAAGTTTTATCCTTTTATCTCCTTGTTTGACAACTTTGCCCTTTTAAAATTTTCCGGCACTGTTCTACATGTCTGTTGTGGTTTGTCAAAACGTCTCATCCATCAATACATCCAATCTGCTTTTGGGTTGGCTTTTCCGCGTTTGTGCCATAGCCCAAAGGGTTGATACTGCACACAACACAGAGCAGCAAAATCAGAGAAGGGCCACACACACACACACACACACACACACACACACACACACACACACACACACAAATGAGGTGGTCCTTTGAAACCTCCAGAGATGAATAAAAGCAAGTTCTGTAGTCACCATCACTCATCATCATTGCGCTCTTGATCTGCAGAGCAGGGAGGAGGGGAAATATGTTTGAGACAATCAGAGGCCTTGAAACACAGAATTTGCCATTACAGCACTTTCTTTGACATGAAGCAGAGCATCCACACCAGGAGGAATAATAAGGAAAAACAGAAAATTGCAGCTTGCTGTTGAGTCCTAGCAGGCCTTTACGCTCCTTCTCTGGGGCACTGCGGGGTCACACTTTAAAAGTGTGCGAGATTAACAACAGCAGATTTGGCCCAAGGCCTGCTGTGAAGGAAATTTATAATAATGTGAGAAATGGTTGGGGGAAGAAAGAGTGAAACAGATTTATTTAGACAGGAAGATGCTGATGTATTGATCAGTTTCTCTGCTTCCTCAGGAAACATGTCTCTGAACAATGTAGCGGTGAGTTCCTCCAATGGGGATTCATTCCGGCATCAGGACAAGCTGACTATGCCGTCTCTGCACCACAGCACAGTCCTCTACAACATGAGCAGCACTGGCCAGCCATCCATCAAGAAGGAGCCTCTGGAGGGAGGTGTGTATTCCTCATACCATCAAGGGCTCCACCTGGACTCCAGCGGTCAGCTCAGCTACTCCACCCCCAACTCAGAAGAGGTTCCCTCCAGCCAAGGTCCAACCGCGACCACTGAAGTCAACGCCTCCAGCTCATCCAGCGCCGAGCCCGAGGTCTACACCACCCTCACTGTCAGCACACCTCTGATGACGCAGACGGACCCCAACAACCACCACCTCCCCTCCGCAGAGTATCTCGGGAGTCACGACGTCCACGGCCCCGAGTCCTCACACCTGATCGGCCCCGGCATGGACAACAACTACATGAACCTTTCAGAGAACAAGGTGGGCGGCCCAGGTTCAGGGGGCATGAATGAGATGGTGCGGGTGATGTGCGAGGAGATGGATGCCTTGGAGGGAAAAGAACTAGCCAAACTACAGACAGTGCAGATGAAGGAGGACATGGCTGACATTTAACCTCGGACCGCTTTCCTCACAGAGACGATCGTGGCCGCTCCAGGAATAGGGCTAATCTTGTTAATTTAGTGTGAGTGTGTGTGTGAGTTGACCTTCGTTGTTTGTTTTTACCATTCATTTCCATTAAATGTTAAATTATTTGTCGTTCATTTGACTTTAAAATGCACTCTAGACAGAGAGGAAGCCCAGTGGGTGGACATTTATCATCATCATTAAAAATAAAAAAAGTCTTTGACATGTTTCGTCAGACAGAACAACTGTTACAAGCTCACAAAAGAAGTCACTGTATGCATCTGAGCTGAGTTCAAATTTGCATTTTTACAGACAACACCTGCTATTTCCTGTTGAGTGGATTTGATCCACAGAAGCAGGTGCTGGAATGCCTGGAGTCATGTGACCAAGATGTTCCTCCAAACTAAATGCGTCATCTGGGTCAACCCAAAAAGGTCATTCGGTTGGGTGGAAGAGTGACTTTGTGAAAATGATCAGTCAAAGAGCGACTGCTTCACAACGGGAGAGCACACACACGTTGAGATCAACAAACACTCAAAGCTGCTGATTTTGGAAGACGCGGCCTTCCCCGGGTTCCCTGAACACCTCTCGAGTCACTGCAAAAAAAAAAAAAAAAAAAAATGCTTTTGTGCTTTAAATCACACCAAATTAACTGGGGGGTGTTAAAAACAGGACCGGGGTTAAGAGAAATGTGCCTTTCGTTTACATAAAAAACAGCGGTGTCTGTCTGTTTGGGCATTTGCACTACCACAGTGACGTCACAACAAACTCGTTTCAAGCTGCCTGTGTATCGGCGCATTTGTCATGTGGGAAACACCTCAACATATGCACACTTTTTCAGCAATGGCTCACATTTCAGGCTTCAATCTGTGAGACACTGATATCACTGATGGCTGTGTGCGCATCATATGTTATTTATAAAGATGAAACTCATACTATATTAACTAGATGTGATGATGCTCCACTATATCCTGTTTCATTTGGATGTGTCTGTCCAAATATGCATAATCGTGACTTATATTTTACTATAAAGGGATTGCAATAACTTCTGTTTGCATGACATCGATATGGTTTGGACACTAGTGCCTTTTACTTGTGTGTGTGTGTGTGTGTATGTGTGTGTGTAACACTAAAGGCAGTAACACTGCAGCTACAGAGATTTACTAGCACATTTGTTGGGTGTCAGCTGAAGGAAAAGACAAGAGAATGTGGAGCCCATTTGTCAAGCGTGTCCGCTGCTTTTCACAACACAGTGAGCCTAATTCCTGGCTGTCGCATAGAGCACATTTCAACCTCACATCCAACTCCAAACATGCACGACTGTCAGTGCATCCCACGTCCTCTCGCAAGTAGGTTAGTGATCGTTCTCTTTTAGGATTTATGGCATAATCCCGTCAATTTGAATGGACACTTTAGAGAAAGTATTGCTTTAATCATAAACCAAAAATGGGCAAATATTACAAAGATTGTTTTTAATCTTAGTTTGGATTATATGTTTGGTATCTGAAATTGTTTGAATGTATTTTTCTAAATCTCCATACTGCAATAAAAGTTTATATTTATAAAAACGGAAAATACATTTTTCTTACTTGCAAGGATTTTACCTCAGCTTGTCTGGGGAACGATGGTACTTTTCTATTTGCGCATTAATTTTCACAAAGATTTCAGACTGCAGTGTGACCAGTGGACGGGAGGGAGTGGCATGCAGGCAATTCCAGCGCAACGTTTTGCAAACCTGCAGTGATCGTTTGCACATGCCTGGCAACCTGGAGTTCATTAGCCCTCCTTTTCTCATCTCAGCCCATGTAATTCAAATAAACAGCAATGAGATTTCCAGAGGTAAAGCCCCCTTTTGGTGGGGGGTCTGCAGCTCCCCGTAGCTAAGTCCAATCCGATGGCCTTTTCCTGAGTGAAGGCCAAACTAGCCCGAGTTCAACATGTGGAAGAATGAATCTGAGGCGCTGTCACTCACAGTCATCCAGCCTGAACTCCTCTTGTGGCTTGAGGGGATTTTTCCTGAAATTTGGGAATTTATTGTCCACCATCTCTTCTCCGTGAGCTAGCAAGGGGAGAGAAAAATGGGAGGCAACAATTTAGAAATTGACAAATTTGAGTTTCTTCTTCGTTGTAAATTCTCAGGGTTGTCCTTGTATCACAGCTGCAGTTATATGATGACCTAAATAAACAGAGGCTGTTTGTCTGTGCTCACTGTGGAAGCACAGAGAGAGAAAAGAAAAAAATGGGGAGAGACTAGAGGGAAAAGGGAAGGGAGAGGCGAGCTACCGGGATAAAGTTACCTGTGCATAGGTGACCTCGTTGCCATGGGCAGTGGATTAGCTGATTGTTAGGTATCAGGTAACTCCTCCTGTAATATTAAAAAGGGTGAAAACAGCTTTGTTAGAGCCCAGAACAATATACCATTTGCTGCAGAAGCCCATGGTCCACTGCTCTCACGGGGAGGGGGTCAGATAAAACTCCAAATTCCACCTTTGTGTCGCGACTATAAATCAGACAGGAAAGAGGAACAATTGTTTGCTAGCACACGACAGCCTCAAATTGTACTTTTTAGTATGAGTGATCAGAATTTCAGACATATAAAACATACATCAGTGCAGAGTAAAAAAGAAGATGTCTCCCAGAACTCCGGCCTTATTAAAAACACTGACCTCTGATCTTTCTTATGGTTTCAAAGCTGACATTTAATGGGGCGCAGCAGACTGCAAGCCGTATGTAACATGACCTGGGGAGCATGGTACTCCAGTGCTCTGCATCCCACTAATGAGAGTGCAGAGGTCAGCGAGTACCAGCCTGCTCACACAGGCCCACCACTGCTGCACGGCGCACGGGGAAAGGAGCTCTCTGTCCTGGCAGAAAGGAAATCCTCCACACCGGCTCTTAGCGAAGGGAAAGAAAATGCTGTCGACACTTGTAGATCCGTTTTTTTACCTACATTTAAAATGACTGAGATGCTGCTCGGCATAAGTGTGCACGTGCCTTCCTTGCCTGGTTTGGTCCGGTGCTGCAAGAACAGAAAAGTCATGAGGCGAGAGTGTGTGTGAATGTGATGACACACACACACACACTTGTTGAATTTCACTGACAGGTCTTCATTTACTCAAAGCATGTCAAAAGTCATCTTTTCAGTCCTCACTTCATAGCATTGTCATGGCGCCCCCTCCCTGCCGCTAAGGAACACATGGCCTATTGAAAAGGTTCCTCCTGTCTGTTTGTCTGCCTGGTTTACTAGCCTGGTTCAGAAACAATAGTAATTAAAAAAAAAAAGTTCGAAAAGGAGTACCCTTTCACAACTTTTCACGCCTGCGGTGTGTTTGCCGAGCAGCCCACTGTAAAAGCCGAGGCCATAATTGCATATTTGTGGAGGTGGTCCTCTGAGGAAAAGCGTAATGATTGTGATGGGGTGGGGGGCTACAACCCAAGTGCACTTGTACTAGGTCTAATTTTCCGACATGACAGGAAACTCTGTTAAGCTGATAATTGCGGCTCCAATTTCATTTAACTCACTCGTGTCAACAGTTGTGTTTTGTTTTGAGAGAAGGAGCAGCTTTTCTCTCGCCTCGCTGCAGCCACAAACGGCTTTTTTTAATTACGGATACTTTTAATTAACATCAAGGCGACGTTACCAATTTAATCAATAAACGTACAGTCCATATCAAGTCAAAACTTGGATTTTTGAGAGACGTTTTATCCGTAAATGGAGACGATTAGTTGTTAAACCACTTTTTTATTTTGATTGTGCAATAAATCGTTTCTGGACTTTGTTGGATTTTAAGGTGTTTCTGGGCTTTTCGATTGTCTTTAAATAAAAATTAAATCCTCCATTGGAAAACACCCTTTTTCCCTGATATTGACTTTTTTTTCTAGATTTGGGACTTTTTTCATTTCCTAGGCCTGTTTTTCTACAAACGGACAGGTCTTTAGTATTTCTGTAATAGTTGAGAAATTTGCTTTTTATCTATTAATTAATATGCAAAAAAAAAGAGAAACCAAATTTCTATATAAACCAGTTAATTAATTTGTTGATACTGGAACATTTGTCATGTAAATGCGCATCCATGTGCAGAAGAAAAATGCTTTTTTGGGGCAGTTTTAGACCCGTTTTGAAAAGTGGAATGAGTGATGGACTGAGTGTTGCATTACTTGAGAGGATCTCGGCGCTGACTGGTGACACAGGCGGAGGCGGAGAGTCCACATCTTGAAATAATCTCGCCACCCGGGGCTACTCGGGTTAAAGGAGGAGGCGCAGCGCAATGTGGTAGAGATATTAGAGAAACCCGAGAGCCGTTCATCAGACAGCTCATTTACTGAAGCACTGAGGTTTTTACACGCAGTCCGAGTGCAGCTGAAGTGGCCTGAGAGCCTGCGTGTCCAGTCTAATTGAATCACGTTTAAGCAGAATTCGGACTTGTGTTGGGGCTGCCAGAGTTCTTAAAAAAAACAAAAAAAAATCAATGTTTCTTTATCTTCATACAAATAGCAGTAAATGCTGTTAATATTTGTTTCAGGGTAAGCAAATATGTTCTACAGTCACAATGCAGAATAAAAGCCACTATTTAGAGGGGGGGGGACAGTTAATTATTTCATGTTTACCTGCATTATTTTCATATTCAAACGGGGTGGTTTTTTTTAAGGTTTTGAAAACAATTCCAATTATTTGCGAAGAAAAAAAAATTGTAAATTAAGTGAGCAGAATATTTAAAACATAAATAATTCTATGTCATAGTCGCAAGTTACAAAAATACTGAATTATAAACTGACCTATAAACTGTAAAAATCTGTTTACGTGCTTTTAAAAAAAAATCCACGTGATCGTCTGATTAATATTATTTTCCAGGTCATTTCTGATACTGCTGTAGATGAAGACACGCCATCTTTGTTCCAGCTGCAGCAGTGTCGCACACAACCCATTTACTAATGGATCGGTTTTGTGTTGCAGCCCGCAGAAAACGCAGGAGTCAGTGCGGTGCCCGTCTAATCCCTGAAATATACATGCGAGCCACAGGCATCGAGCAGCTGCTTACACACGAAGATTCAAAACGATTCTCCTGTCAGAACACACCACTGTCACTAAAATATATCCATAACCTGCCTGTGCATTTTATTCAAAAATAAATGAGATGCTCCTTTCCCCCAGTTTTAATTAAATGTATAGAAACACCCGCACATGCAGAGAAGGTGGTGGTGGGGGGGGGGGGGGGTCTCATATAAATGTGCGTTAAAACACGCCTGAACTTGACTATAGGAACCAATTAAATTATAGCCCTATCACCCCATAAAATAAACGGCCTGGATAATTAGGCCCATACAACAAAACTTTCGGTCTGTATGCAATTAAGTCGGCGGTGGGGGCCAATTATGGCCCACTGACTGTAAATGAAAGACCAGTTAGAGGATTAAGTTATTGTTTTAAGTTTTATAGTTTTGGTCACAATGCTGTGTGAATTCATTACTTTATTGTGTGTCGTGTTTCAGATGACACAGACTCATCTCCAGGCTTTAAAAGCGAGTAATCAAATAAAAAGTTCTGAAACGTGGATTTTAGAACCCGTGGACTGTTTGTCGGTGGTTCAGAAGCCTGGACGCTTCTGTGACCATCTGTAGATGTTTTCTTAAAACATGCTAATAAAGCGCTTTAAGTAGTTTGTAATAATTGATTAATGTTCATGTGCAGTCCTCCTCGCTCGGAGCGTTAGGAGGACTGTGGGGGCGGGAGGTGGGAGCGCTCCTATTTCAGCCCCTGACGCACTGCCTCTGGGGAGGAAACGGAGCCGCAAACTCAGTCCTGCTCTCCTCTACACGGTGCAGGGCAGAGGGAGAGCCAATCACCGAAACGCACAGCCTCCCTTTAAGCCTGACATATCTCCAACAGGAACAAATTGTCCCAACAATCAACATCCCAAATCTGCTGCGCGCATCAGGGGCCGGAGCGGAGCGGATCACCTATAGGCCCGTGCTGCGTGGACGGGCTGCACCGGATTGCAAGACGACAAGACCCTAAAATAATCGGCTTCTTTTTTGGGGGGGATATTTACGTTTGGAACGGCGGAGAGATCTCAGACATCATGTCCATTTTGCCGTCCTTCGGGTTTACGCAGGAGCAAGTGGCGTGCGTTTGCGAGGTGTTGCAGCAGGGAGGAAACCTGGAGAGACTCGGGCGCTTCCTGTGGTCTCTGCCCGCTTGCGACCACCTCCACAAGAACGAAAGTGTCCTAAAAGCCAAGGCGGTGGTGGCCTTTCACCGAGGGAATTTTAGAGAGCTTTACAAGATCCTGGAAAGTCACCAGTTTTCTCCCCACAACCACCCGAAGCTGCAGCAGCTCTGGCTGAAAGCGCACTACGTGGAGGCGGAGAAGCTGCGCGGCCGGCCGCTCGGGGCTGTCGGGAAGTACCGCGTTAGGAGGAAATTCCCCCTGCCACGCACGATATGGGACGGCGAGGAGACCAGCTACTGCTTCAAGGAGAAGTCCAGAGGCGTCCTGAGAGAGTGGTACACACACAACCCGTATCCATCCCCGCGAGAAAAGAGAGAGCTGGCCGAGGCCACAGGACTGACCACCACACAGGTCAGCAACTGGTTCAAAAACAGACGGCAGAGGGACAGAGCCGCAGAGGCCAAGGAGAGGTACGTTCCACCGGCACAGCCTCACACATGCGTGTTTACAAAGAAAATGTGCTTTTCTGGCGTTTCTGTTTTTGGATATACAAGATGAAATAATGGAAGAAATGTAGTTTATAGTTACAGACATATGGCTCTGTCTCTGCGTAATTGGAAAACGAATAATTTAGAGTCATCCAGGGCATATTTTGAAGGCATTCAGCATTTTTTTTTCAAGCATCCAAATTAAGACGCCCATAACAGCGTTTTGGCTAACAGAAAAGTGAAAAAAGGTGATATTTTTCCATGGCTACAAGAACAATGATGGTTAGACATGTTCCAACTTGAAGGATCAGAAGAACTCGGCCCGCATAAACGTCGGCTTCACAAATGATGATAATCTGTCTTTTTTTTTTTTTTTTTGAAGATTTCTCAGGCTATTTTAGTAGTTTAAAAGAGGAAGAACCTTTGAACTTTTAAAACTTTTACGTTTTTATAAATTGTTAAGAATGTCAAAGCTGAAGTCTCACACACTTGTATTAAGGTTTAGTAAGAAGACATTTTCAGTGTAAACATTAGATATATTTAAAAAAAAAAAAAAAACATGAGTCCAAGCTGTCACCCTCACGTTAAACACACAGATATAACATTTAAAGCGCTAATGTTTCCCCCGTGCTGTCATTTCCAGAGAGAACAGTGAAAACAACAACGCAGGCGGAAACAAACAGAACCAGCTGTCCCCGCTGGACGGAGGAAAGTCTCTCATGTCCAGCTCGGAGGACGAGTTTTCCCCACCGCAGAGCCCCGACCAGAACTCAGCGCTTTTGCTCCAGGGTAACATGAGCCACCCTGGGGCCTCTGCTTACTCCATGTCCGGTTTGGGTGCCCCACAGCCGGTGCACAGCATGCACGGACACCCGCACCAGCTGCAGGACTCCTTGTTGGGACCTCTAACCTCCAGTCTTGTGGATTTGGGCTCTTAAAGAAGGCGGCGTATCCCACTTGCACCCCACCATCTTTCAAAAAAGACTAATAAGTATATCAGACTGAATAAATGTATGAAATAACACTGTAGCGGCCCGTAGAGACTGACTGACTGTCGTTAAATTTAATTAGGACTAAAACTCCTTGCGCTTAATCTGTATCCCCCTGATCTCCAGAACATGGAAACACATAAAAAGGACCTAAACAGAACACCTAGCCTACCCGGACTGCCCATTTGCTTAATTTATAATATTTTGTTGAGAAAATTAATTATAGGAAAATCCTGGAAACTAAGAGGCAGCGTTTTCATTAGAGTCACTATAAATTAGTTTCCAATAAAACAAAAATGTTGCATCTGTCTCTGTGTTATTTGTGGCTCTAGAGAGGGACAAAATGTCTAAATTCATGCGTAAAAATGTTTCATTTTTGTAAATAAGTTAAACGCGGTCGAAAAGAAAAGATCTCTGTTGTGTTGCAGTGATGACGCGTTAAACAAGACATCATTCAAACGCAAATTTCATTACAAAAACGTCCAGACAACATCAGCAGCTGTCTGTCTGTCAGTGTAAACAGCTTTACCTTTCTTTCAGTATCGTGTCTGTTCTACACACTCGCGCGCGCGCGCACACACACACACACACACACACACACACACACGTTTGTGAAGGGTTTTTTCTCCTCCTCTTCCTCTGCGGATCATTGAATTTGTTGTTGCCATATTTTCTTTTCTCTCTCCCAGAGTTTGCTCTCTTGGTTCCGGGCCACGGGAGGGAGCCTCAACACTCCACTTTTATTGATATCCTGACAAAATATATATAAAAAAAACTATTTAGATGCCATGGAAACCAATTACGCGGCTGCTGGACAAATGAAAAATATATACAAATCTCCCAGCGTCGGTCTCCCGGCATCAAATAATAATAATAATAATAATAATAATAATAATAATAATAATTCCGCACCCCCTCTCTCTCCTCGGGCGCATGTTAGGGTAAACTGTTTGGAGCAGGGAGCGCACAGGATTTCCTGCCTTTAATCTGAAACATTCGCTGCCAGCTTTACTGGTTGATTGCGAGGATTGTGGGGCTCCAGGGCGGCAGCTCAGCTCTGGCAGTGAGACCTTGAGGGATTCCGAGACCTGAGGCCTCTCTCTCTCTCAGAGCCCTTCAGGTCTACTAAAAACACCGGCGCTGCGCTCCCCATCCATCACCCGAAGTCCACTTCCATATGGCGGGTTTGAGTGATGCGTCTGCCTGGATGTCCTCAGTGGACCCTCAGTCAGAGCCATTGCTTCTTTTATTTTATTTTCTTTAATATAAAGTGTGAGACTCAGTGGAACTACCGAGGTCAGGATTTAGTTAAATAACAGTTAAAAAAAATCGAATTTATAAAATTTCTCTTTTTTTTTTTTTTTTACCAGTTTTTCCAGGGACTAATTTTCTCACAGTGACTCTGGATGTTAAATAATATTGCACTAGTGGAATATTTATTTCCTCAAAAAACAAAACACTGAAAACATAACAAAAATATAGCTGAGTGAAAAAATATTTCCTCTCAGAAATGCAGAGTACAAGTATCATAAAGTAAATACACTGAAGACACAAATAAACTTGGTTTCAAAGACAGGAAAAATTTGGTTTCCAATCTTAATGAAATCAAATTAAATCTTAAAGTTATCTCTCAGTCAGATTACATGTTTACTGAAAGGCTGGTTAGGAAAAAAAGGTTTTGCCAGTTTGCCAGTGACCGCTTCACATTAAAACTGCGTTTTAATGGCACCAAATGTGCTTCATTTGCTCAGATTTGATTGACCGAGCAAACAAACTTTCAGCAGATTTGATTTCAAATGTGTTTTTAAACCCTGAAACATCACGTTTCTGCGGTCTGGAGCTACACAGCCAGAAACAGCAGAGGCGGAAACACAGAATTAAATATCTGAGTCAGGCAGAAAATTGCTCCAATAAGTAGAGAACATTAGTTTACTGCACTGTTGTCGGGGTGCAGGTTAAAGAAAGTATAAAGAAAATGGTGAAGGGAGGTGGACAAGCCACAAAACAGACCATAGACAAAATATAACCAATATCTGAATGGCCTCCACAAACAGCAGAGGTCCTAGAGGTCGTGATGTATCAGTTTGGCCTCCAGCCCGTGTTCTTCACTTTTGGCACATAGAGTGGATAAATATTCACAAATTAACAAACAGGTGATCACAAAGCCACCAAAGTGACTCCCCATACCTGTTAATCTAACGACAACATGAGCAACGAGGGCACAGACGCAGTGAGGATTAAACAGGCTGTGTGCCACATGGCAGAGGCTGCACACCAGAGTCACCTTCAGGATGTGCAAGAGACTAAAATCAATCCGGCACGGAAACGCTCCCAGTGCCTCTAATCAAGCTCCAATCCGTCACTTCCCAATCTGGAGGGACTCGTAAATCTACCCACTCTACCAGGGGCCGCGTCTTCCTCCCGTCAGCCGTGCAACAAGTGGCGTCCGGGCCTGCCGACCAGATGACAGAGGCTGAAGGTAACGTCAGCCTGGAGCGCGCTGGTGCCAGTAACAACAGATGCTGACAGCAAACAGAACGCGAGTCATCACAAGGGCATTTCGTCTGACAGAGGCCTACGTAGCAGTGGCTCTGAATCAACAGCAGGAAGGGACCTGACGTGCACAAATAAACACCGAGAGTGGCCTGCACCATCGTCTGGTTTAATGTTTGCTCTGGCATCAGAGACGCTCTGCGTCCTTTAATAATAATGAAAAAAAAAAAAAAAAAAAGCCAAAAGCTGAGAGGCTCCCGCTCGTCCGAGGTCTGGTGCCTGCAGGTAGCTTTACCCCACATGGGAGCCCGTGTGTCAGACGGGCCCAGGTATCCATAACTGCAGGCTGTGTGAGGGGTGTGTGTGTGTGTGTGTGTTCGTGTGTGTCGAGGGGGGCAGACGGGTGATGAGGGACAAAAGGATCTTTTCAGGTCTGCCATGGAGGGCCAGGACCGGTGGTGGGGGGAGAGGGGGGAGCAAAGGGATTTTCTTACCAATGATGCATGGATCTGACAATGCTCCTGCTTGGACTTTCCCAGAGGGGCACGTGTGTGTGTGTGTGTGTGCGTGTGTGTGTGTGTGTGTTCTTGTACTTGCTACATACAGAGCACCAGAATCTACCTTCTAATAGCAAAGTGAGGACATTTGTAGGAAGTGAGGACATTTTGACTGGTCCTCACAACTTCAAAAGCCCGTTTGAGGGTGAAGACTCGGTTTTAAGGTTGGGGTCAGAACTGGGTTTAGGTTAGGGGGTTAGCTGGGATTGTTAGGGTTAGGGTAAGGGGCTGGGTAATACATTATGCCCAAGAAAGTCCTCCCAAAGATAGAAGTACAAGAGTGTGTGTGCATGAAAAGATGCGCATGGGTTCTTTCTTATTTTGTGTACGGTTGTACAAATAAAGGTCGAATACTAACTGAATCATACAGGAAAAGAGAGTGTGCACGTGCTTCGACTTGGACTCACAAATGTGGGAAGCTTCTTGTTCAACAGGAAGCTCCCATGTGACAGAGCTGAAAGAAATATTTATCACTTTCCTCCAGTGGGGATGAGTGATGCATGACCCAGTGTTCCGGCACAGAGAGGAGGAGACTGGGAGATGATCCCTCCCCCTGTAGCAGATATCGCGTTAACGCCGTGAATTTCACCTGACAAAAGGAGGCGTGGGTTTAAAAAAGGTTACAGACAGGAAAGAGACAAATCTGTGGTGTGTGTAAAAATTCTCCCAGTTCAACAGAGATTTTGCATCGCATTTTTTAATATACTTATCTTATGACTGGATTTATTGCCACTTTAGAATTCTAAAATCTGAATTCTTATGTGGCTTCTGTGCCTGACAAACAAATGATCCATCAGTGTAAACACAGGCCTGACTGTTAATGGGCTGGAGAGGAGGGGTGTGGGGGGCAGACACAACAGGAGGAAGTGCTATGGGATATAGGATAATGAAATATACTTTACACTCTCCAGGGGCATCACCTCACCTATCCTGGGGCTCACAAAGATCGCGAGTAACTCACCCCCTCCTCCAAAACAAAACGATCCACCTCTGCTAGCTTCCACAGTACAGCGGGGCCCTGCAGCTATGTGCACGTTAGTTGTCGGCCGATGCTGGAGTGACAGCAGCCTGAATCCGAGCTGCTGCCTTCCCTTGCTTTTTGTTGTCATAATGCAGACGGGGATGAAATACACTTCTTGGTTCCGTGCGGGGGAAAAAAGAAAAATATTCAGGAAATGAAAGCTGTAACACGATCCTCTGTGTGCCAAGCATCTCCCAAGGCAGGGACAAAAGGGCCAGAGAAAAGCTGCTGGGGCTATTTTAGCCTGCATGTGATGTGAAAACCATTGAAAGGATGGGGGAAAGGGCTTTCGATTGAAAGTATTCTAAGTCATTAGATTGCAGTCAGTGGTGAATGTCTGAGGGCGCTGCAGTGATGAGCCAGAGCCCCTCGTCCCACAGATATTCATGCACCAAGCAAAAAAAAACCCTTTGGTTCCAGCAGAGGGAAAAGGCCGTCCACGACTCGTGGTTGGGTGCTCACAGATCCGTCGACATCCCCCCAAAATAAGGGCAGGGTGATGAAGAGGCCTGATGTGTCACAACAAAGCAGGCAGCTTCAAACTTGCTTTACACACTCGACCATAAAGGGGAGAGATCACACATCAATATCATCCTTCTGAAAACTGCGGCTAATGGAGAAGAGACAGAGAAAAGGCTCCACTGGTCCTCTCCCTGCCCACTGCTGGATTTGCAGCATGGTGTTGGCGGCTAGGGGCAATTACCACGCTGTCTCTGAGTTACCACCACACCAGTGTGCCACCAGCTTTGGCATGCAGGCTAAGCTCCGTTATTAGACACGTGGCTGCCACCGTACACTGATCTATCTATCTATCTATCTATCCATCCATCCATCCATCCTCTCACAATGAGGAAATTCATTGGAATAGCTGTGAGATTTCAGATTCTTTTCTGTTTATGGAGATAATATAATTGCAACTTGCATTTTACAATGGGTCTATCTTTAAACAAAAATACACAAAAAAAGACTAAGCTAAAATTTGATAGAATGTTTTGAAACATCAACTCAAAGCATTGATATAACTTAGAAACTACATATAAATACAAAGATACATTTTTAAAACCCGGCAAAAAAAAAATAATCGTTTCGAATATAGAAAATATTTGATTCCATAAAAAATGCGAAGAGCAGAAAAACATTTCATTGCACTCCTTCACTTTCGAATCCAAATAAACTCGAAGGTGTCCAGTGAGGACGAGCAGGTAAATGGTCAGAGTCTTTAGCTTTAGGAAGATTTGAACTTTCTGCAGCTGCATGAGTAAAATGTGAAGGGCAGACAGGGAGTGCCTCTCTGACTCGCAGTTTGGCAGGTTTATAACCCAAGACCACGACTGAGAAAGGCTCAAGGTGCTGAACTCAAACTTGGCGACAGCTGCAGAAATTGGAAACCAGTGAGTTTAAATATAGATCCCCTAAAATCCCAACTGGTGCACTCTCCTCTCAAAACACTTTTTACACATGCGCTTTCACGCTGTCGATTTAGTCATTTGAGCACAGGACCAAATTTAACAGAATGTTGTTTGTATACATGGCACAATAACATTTAATAAACCATAGATATATTCATTTAAACAATTTAAATGAGACTTAATTTGCCCGTTTAAAAAAGACATGCGGCAAATGATACGTGCAACATTGTCTATTGAGTGATAAGCCTGTGAATAAAACAACAGACTAAATATTTATTTAACTGGTGTTTCATTTACAACTTAAAAGAAGTCAAACCCGCAATTGCCAGTTGCGGCTTGGATTTTATTCAAATCTGGATATTTTGCACCATCTGGTGGCGAAAAACGACCATTACATCAAAGAGTAAGGTATGATTTTTTTAAGGTTTATTTTTATTTTGTTAAATATTGTCTTCATAAAATTAAAACGTGTTTCTTTTTTATGGAAACGTGTTTTTTTTTAATTTTGGGTAGGTTACCTTTGTAGTAATATAAATGTATAAATACTAATTCTTTTATCACTGTTTGTTGTTTGGGCTTTGTCTTCACGGTATGGTGAGATTGTTATACTACATCAACAAAACTTGAGGGCATTCTCTGGTCTGTACCTTCAGGATATGCTTGTTCCTAACATAAACCCATAAAATATGATGAATTTAGTGCTAAACTACCACATTACATTGTTTGCACCAGCATTAGAGGTATAAGTGTCACTAATATATGAAGATTATTGGTAAAATACATATAAACTAATATATCAAAATGAAATTGAAGCAGTTACATTTCCAAACACATTAATATATAGTCTGTGTCTCTATCTGTGAATGCACTACTGGTGTAGTTACCCTTGTTGTTATGGTAGGTGTAAATCTTCATACCTCTTTGTTTCTAGTCCACACACCCTCCAGTTCAGTAGAATACAGACCTTTGTTGTCTCTCTGTGGGTAATATGTGCTCAGAGTCTCCAGGCTGTCACAGACTGTCAGCATTGATGAGTTTGAGCAAGTTTCTGATTTGATGTATTGAATGTCTCTCAGGGTACAATGCAGGTTGCTTTTCGAAGGGTCAGGTATCCTGTTACAACATCAGTGGGGAGAAGACGAATGTAGGAGAACTCCTCAGAAGAAGAGAAGCGTAGCTTTGTCTGAGGGTCTGTATAGTTTGCCTGAGGAAAGACAAGAATATGCACTGTGCTATTTATTCATTAATTAAATTAATTTTGTTTATTATTATAAAATGAATTACCATAAGTCCAGAGATGTCTGAATATTTCTTGGATGGCTTAAGTGATGGTGGGGCATCAATACTGTAGTCTGTGCACAAAGAATATATTTCACTTATTAAATAGAAATGTGCATTTGTTTTACAAGCAAAACTCATAAGTTGCAAATGTAACTATAAAGGCATGGTAGATTTTAGAATAAACTCACAATTGGGATCACTGAGCTTCCACGGTAAAGTTCGCTCCAAAGCTAGAATCTGTTTAAGATTTTTCCAGGTTCTGTTCTTTTTACCAGCTGCTGCTCCACCAATCCCCGAATGCTATCAAGATTTAAGGAGAGAAATAGCTACATGGCATTTGGAGTAAATCAGCAAACAGAAATACACCTCCACACACATCACTACAGTCAGTCACCATAAATGCTGGATCCTTGAACGGTGGAGGTTTTGCTGTCGACTCTGTGTTGATAGTTGGACCACTGTCAGCTGTTCCCTCAGCCAGCGACTCCACGACTGTTATCTGTTGAAACATTAAAAATAACGTGTTCAGCAAACAGCAGGCACATATGTTCAATGAATTTGTTTCTATGGAAACACTAAGTTTAACGAGACTACAATGAACACAGATGATACGATTTACTTACCATTGTTGCATTAATATGACAAAAAGAATATAAACGAGAATGTACTATATAGACAACTGAACGTGCATTTATGCAGTCAAGACAAAAGAATAGGTTTGTTTCTTTTTTATTTCAACTGCTATTTCCCATGCGCGGCACATCAAACAGCTTCTAGCACACTGGTCACAACATAAATAATAAATAAAAGAGGCGATATTAATAATGTGAATAGAGATCAATGTGTTGGGTACCTGTTGTTGCAATGTGGATGATACTGTTTGTCTCTTCTTCTTGTTGCTAGCACAGGTACTGTGAGGAGCTGCAACCACCGTCAGATTAACGGTACCTGGACGTTTTTTCCCCCGGACAGCTGCAGAACTGCCCGCTACTGGTGGCGCCTTAATTGTTATTGGGATCTGGGAAGCCATTCTTGTAGGTTTAATGTTCGCAGAATATGGCTTAATTACAAACGAAGTTTCTATCATCTGATAGTTAGCATTAGCCGTCGATCACCGAGAATGTAAACATCGCGTAACCCGGATATAAAACATTTCACTTCCGGAAATGTTGACGCAAGCTAAATTATCTATGAATTTAATTCATATAAACTATTATTGCAAACATTCTGTCATTTAACTCATGATGTACAAAATACATTTGATTTATGATAATTTAATTATTTTCAAAAAATAGTTATTACTACTAATACTAGAATCAAATTAATACATGAGGTAGCCAAACCACTGAAATTTATTTTACAGTATTTACTATATTCTGAATGAACTCTAATGAAACTGAATGAAATTTTTATGATTAAAAAATATGCAATATCCCGCATATCCTTCAATGATTAAAAATATGCCCATCAGAGGGCAGTATTACCACGCATTTTTAGATTTCACCAAAAAGGTGTCGGCAAATTGAGATACTATTTGTTAAAGACGAAGCATCTGCAGTGATCATCCGTCAGGCGATAAGGGTGCGTGACATGAAGACATTTGTAATTATAATTCTAGTCCTCTTCATATACTAATATATATAGAAAATGAAGACTATACCAGCAAAGTTTTGGACGAACCTTTTGCCCCGGATGCCCGGTGTTTCAGAGGAACAGTGGACAAAAAAGGTCATTGGAGTGTGAAAAAGACAGACAACAAAGGCCCTCTTGCAAAGCGCAAATTTCTCCTGCTGAGTGACCTCCACCACTTTCAGGAAGAGAGGAAATTTGATGTTGGGACTGTGGACCTTCAATGCTTTAGGCCACAATATAGATCAAAAAAATATCCATGAAGCCTAAAATTTCAAATACAGGCATTTATATTTGTAAGTTTAATTATATTCTTATTATTATCTTGAGATTTCTGGCCAAAATATAAAAATTCTGTTAAAGGCATCAGACTTCTTGGAGTAGGCCCTTTGGTATTGAAACATTTCTAGTAAGTTCTTGTTTCTTTAGGATGTATTGAAAATACTAGGGCCCTTAATTTCCATACATTCCGTATGAAAAAGTGTTAAAATATTAGGATTTTAAATGTTCTAAATATAGAATTTACATCAGAGCAAAATGATTGAACATATATAGGCTAGAAGTATGTCCTAACATGAAATTCAATGTATTTTATATTAAAAAATTATAACATGTAAAGAACTGGTAAAAATTAATTTAAGATTAAAAATGTTGTGGTAACTCAGCAAATATGAAATTTAAATATTCAAGTATAGATTACAGCTCCTGCACTGTGACACAGTTAAATGCTTTTCTGGATTGGATTATCAGACAGGTTTGTGATCCTGAAAAAATCATGGCTCCATTAAAGCCAGGTTACAGATCCAAACAGAAACTGATCCTGAGTTGTGAAGATCAGGGATTCATTCAACGCTATACGCTGACGTACAAGGCAATCCGTTATTTAGACAGAAGAAATGGAGGGAACCAACACCACAACCATTAGTCTATTTTCTCTCCTGTAAATTTCCGCAATAAACTTGTAGCTTTGACTGTCTCCAAAAACTATTTATGGGGGAAGTATTTCCTCGTTGAACGAGCGTCCTTCCTTTCAGTGTCATCTATCTGGTCTCAAACAGCCAACATGTTGAAAATACAGAAACTACAGAGGCCTCTGGCTGAGGAAACGTCAACCACTTTAATAATTATTGTTATTGACGCTCTTAAGAAGGACTGTAAAAGCTTTATTGAACCTGCAACATTAACAAAAATATAAAGCTGAGCCCTTAATATTAACTTACGCTCGTTATCATTATACATGTTTTCCTTTGGGGGAGTGTGGGGTATTTTATTTGGAAATGATACTAAACTATTTGATTACTGAAGGTGAGTGCAGATTTTATTTTTGTAGCTGTCTATAATGCATTAATTCTCTTCCGGTTTGGTACATTCCAATTCAACCTAAACATGATTAGTTTTAAAATAATTAGTTAACTGTGAGGGACTTTTTGTTGTTGTTTTTAATTTGTAGGAATTTATCAAAGGCAAAACATTTCAATAAAATTAACCTTCATCTGGACATAAAACAGTATTTAATTAGTCTGAAGCCAAAAATCGTAAATTCATGAGATCTTCGATATAGCCTCGGCTGTTGTCCTAACCTGCAGTAATGTAGTAATTAAAACCATTTTGAACAAATCACACACACACACACACACACACTTGCACACTGAGAGAGAGAGAGAGAACGAGAGAGCGGGAGAGAGGGACAGAGAGAAGTTGTGATTTCTGTGCACCCTTACAGGCTCTTTTCTTTGCTGAGGCACCCGAGATCGCTTCCCCTGACAAAACATCGGCGGGGCCCCTTTTGTCCGAGCGGAGACCCCAGACCCATCATTAGCACTGATTACCGCTGACCAGTTTGACAACCTTATTGACTGCGAGAAAGACTTTTTTTCATGCAGTCCCCCGGCCGTCCTTTACTCTCAATAGAAACGGAAATATTCAGCCATTTTGTATCCGTCGTTTGAAAGAGAAGCAGGGGAAAAGGGGAGAGATAGAGGACGATAGAGAGGAGTGAAGAAATGCCAACAGCCCTTTTAATCCCTTTCTCTTGTTTCCTCTACCTCTCCTAATACAAATTTGGCTTCATCGCTGCTCACACTGAAAGGCTTTTGTGTGATCCAGAAGTTAGTGCAGCCTAATTACTTGCGGATTGGACGATAGCAGGTGTCAATCCCCTCAGAGGGCTCTGCTCGTCATACTGGGGGCTCATTCAAGACCATCAAGTCCACATTTAATTTAAGTTTGTTCCAACAGTCCACGACTGTATATTTCCTGCTCAGGCGCTGCGTAATGGATCCGTTAATGAAACAAAATAAACGCAAACAAAAATAAGGCACAAAGGGCTCAATTAAAACGCAAAAGGATTAAAATGAAAGCAATTCGGCTTTAACGTCACACACTATGGCAGATTTGCGCACAACCGCATTCACTAGAAGAACGCGATTGCAGGATCTGATCTCCTAATTAAAAACAGCCTGAGCGCGTCGATTGGAAAACGGGCGCTTGCTGCATCTGAGTCCTCCGCAGGCTTTGTAAATCTTATTTCCACAATCTGCTGTGTTGTGATCTCCATGATCTCTTTCACAGATCATCCGGGTTAGTGAGCCGGCCTCTCGCTGACCTCTCGCTGTCACCCAGCATTAGAGAACGAGGAGCATGTTGGCCAATTACGCTTCTGCACCAACAACGTGTCAGGAAACCGGCACCGAGACGCAAAGAATGTTAGTATTCATGACTTTACAGAAGCCAGAAATAAGATTTATACTCTGTTGATCAACAATTATTTTATTAAGTTATCTTTTACCTTTTTTTCTTTAACTGAGACACAGTTCCACTAAAGCGCGCATGCTCAACAGGTTCACCTGTGCACAAGGTATTAAGTATTAAAAACACCAAGCAAATTAATACGAAATTCGAAGAGACAGAGCGGAATCATTTTAAATAGGCAAATAAACATTATTTATAAAACTTTGAAAGTAAAAATATCACAGTTCTTTTTCAACATGAAATACCCACAGAATAGCAGGTTAGGCGCTCGGAAGCCTTCATCCCTTTTTTAAGATCGGTGTTTCTTTTTTTTTTTTAACCTTTCGTCTCTTTATTAGTCCCTCACATATGTTTCGTCTGTATTATGTCCAGTTATCCACACGTGGGTAAAACGCAAAAGGCTTAAAAGGATATAAGAACGGGCAGGTCCGCCGCATGAACGCAGATCTCCTCACTGTTTTGGCACCCGTCAAATATCAGTTTATGTGTGTTTCGAACTCAGCGCAGGCACTATGACGTGTTTTATTAGATTGTCTTTCACTCGCATCCCTCTTTTACTTCGTAGCATCGGATGTCCCCTCAGATGTCACATTCACTGTCGCTGGAGGTGATGGAGATCGCCGAGGCGGCTGCTTTGCTGGACAGACTCGCCTCCGGACTGGACGAGTTCCCCAAACGGTCCACGGTCGCGTCCTCGTCCGCCAAGGAACAACCAGAGCCGCCCGAGAGAACCTGCTGCTGGAGCCTGAGGAGAGACACGGAGAGACGGGACACCATGAGATAAATATGTGGGCAATAACAACATTTTTTTTTTTATCGTTTTAAAAAAAACAAACAAACAAAAAAAAAAAACAACACTTTTTCGGATTTTTTTTAAAATGCTCTTGTTCAGTATGGTCTCCTCACTTTCACCTCAATTAAATTAACAATCATGTTGCATGATTGAAAAGCAAAAAACATTATTTATAAAAGAGCCGTGACAATGAAATATAGTCATAATTTATAGTACATTCCAGAAATATGCCATATTTCATTACATTTTTTCATATTTCATTACACATGCAACGCAAACAACACTAATTATGAGTTTTTCAAGAGGGAAAAAAAGCTTTTTTTTTTTTTTTTAAACGGTTATCGTTATGGAGGCATTGGGCTGTTATTTCAACCGAAAAATGTTTTTTTCAAACGCGCCTTTCCATATTTTAAACATATTAATATATTTAATACATCCGATTGTATTATTTAAAAATATATAATTATTAACAAATACAATAATGCAGTAGACTGGACACTGACACAAGTGTATTTTTTCATTATTTAGTGCGTTTGACTGATTTGTCAAAAATAATGCGTTTTCCTTTCTGAGTATAAACCAATAGAAATACGTTACCTGTTCTTGGCAGCCGCTGCTCTGTCTCTTTGTCTGCGATTTTTGAACCAGTTTCCTACTTGTGTGGGTGTCAGTCCAGTAGCCTGTGCAAGCTCCCGCTTTTTACTGGGATTCGGGTAGGGATCCTGCAAATACCATTCTCTTAACAAGTGCCGGGTTCTCTCCTTGAAGCAGTGGGTTTTCTGTTCTCCATCCCAGATGGTTCTGGGCAGAGGAAACTTCTTCCTAACCCTGTATTTGTCCACCGGCCCCAGCGGGCGCCCTCGCAGCTTCTCGGCCTCCTGATAGTGCGCTTCCAACCACAGCGCCTGCAGCTTCGTGTGCGACTCTTTGGTGAACTTGTGGTTCTCCAGGATGTGGTAGAGTTCGCGGAAATTGCCAGTGTGGAAGGCGACGACGGCCCGGGCTCTCAGCACCGACTCGTTCTTGTTGAGGACCTCGCAGGCCGCTGGCGCGACGGGCAGGGACCAGAGGAAGCGGCCGAGTCGCTCGACGTCCCCGCTTTCCTCCAGAGTCTCGCAGACCCCGGCGACCTGCTGGGGGCTGAAATTCAAGATGGGCAGCTGAAACATGGAGGCTTCTCCTGTGTTTTCCTCTCCCCCTCCTGTCTCCTCTTTCTTGCGTCCTCCGCCGCTCTTCCTCCGTGCGCCCAGGCAGTCCGAGACACCCGCAAAACAAGGCAATCCGAAAGTTACCGAGCCAATCTTCGGACCAGGCGTGAAAACGCAAACACCAAATGCAGCGGAGGAGGAATGATGCTGCGTGGGGGCCGGTCACCGCATCCTCGGGCTGGGTAAACTTGGGGCTGAATCTGGAACAAAACCAACCCCGCAGCCGCGATGTATTTATCAAGGTATGGTGGGATTGAAAGTCGAAAGATTTAAAACCGAGATGTATTTTTTAAGGGGGAGAAAAAGACAGTCAAGCCCCCTCCGATGATTTTCTATTGGACTTGGCAGATTGGCTGCTCGGTTTCCATGGATACACGTCAATCACTGTCAAGTTCGGCCAATCGGGCGGAAAGGAGCGCTCAGGACCTCCCTTTAAAAAAAATCATATAAACATTTTGACCTTTTTGCTTCGTGTCTTCAAACGTTTAGCTGCCCTGCCGTGCTTTCCAAACACCCAGCGCCTTTGTGAGGCGAGCGGTGTTACGGAGGACTTATCAGCGCGCACTGTGAATTGCTAAAGCGGGCAAACGCCATCAGCTCAGCCTCCATTTAGAGCTCTTGAAACGGCCCTTTCCACCGTTAAAAGGCACCTCATCATACCATAGGGAAAACACTGTTGCATGTCCACACATTAAAGTCAGGCCCTGTAATATTTTTAAACCCAAACGATGTGTCCCTTTCATTTTTAAGAGTATTATACAAAGATTATTATGAGATTACTGCTGCAGTTTTGCTGTTTCAAACGACGAATTGCGGAAAATAAAACATGCATGCCCCCCTTAATCTAATATTTAATCGCAAAGAATTAATTCTATTTATTTCAAAAACACAACTGAGCTCAGTCAACACTGAACAGAGCCGAGGGCTCCCGTGCGCTTCTGAAAACCAATCTAACACAATAAAATATATATCAGAGCTCAACTTATATTTAAGCATGCTCTTTTCATGTGGGGGGCACGGGTGACTGTCCTCTGCTGAAACAAAGGCTGATTGATAGCTTATACATTGCGCCTGGTGTCCGCAGACAAGAGCAGGTCTCACAGTTGCGCCGGTGCCGACAGCAGCCGCGCGGGGAGGCAGGCGGCCTCCGCAGTCTGACATCTGCAGCACATAGCAGAGAAGCAACGCTATATTTGTGTACATGGGATTATCATGACCCTGCCAGGCTCGGCTTTAGTATCAGACACACTCCGTTTTGTGCACAGGCTGATTTGGTAAATAAGAGGGCGGATAGATAGCGCAGATGGTTTGAAGTGTCGGGTCAGATTATTTCATGGCTGAATACAGTAGTAAAGTTCATTCTGACGGAAAAGCCTGATATTATTTTCACAGGACCCCCCCCCCCCACTCTCGCTTTCTCCCCATGGCGCACGCACGCACGCACACACGCACGCACACCCCGCACACTGGAGCAGAATCCCCTCCGGGCTCTTTTTGCATGAATTATGGACTCTTGATGCGTGCTTATGAAACGCCTTCTGCACAGGAAGCTGTTCATTTTCCTGTTGCTTTATTAGACACCGCATCATCACGTAATTAAACATCTTAATAATTAAAATCGCTTCAAATCTCAATATGACTTAGAAACAAACCCGATTTGGTTTGATCACAGCAAGAAAGAATCTCAAAAATATCTCCTGTGAACGAAGATAATGACGAGTCCGTCCACTGAGGTCATCACTCATTCATATTATCACACCATGCAGCAAATATTGGTAAATAAAGGACACGAACTGCACCGGATGCAGCAGTGGAAAGAAATTGCCAGTGCAACAGACAATGTGCTGGCCTGAAATATTCAGCTTTTCTGTAAATATTTCATCCGGGCTTTTCGCCTCCACCTAAATTTACAAGGACTGCTATGCTTTTTCTAGGAAGGACGCATCAATAAAATATAGCCGAGTTTTGGATCTCTTAAACGGGGGTCTGGAAATAACAATTGTAGACTGTGCTTTGTAAGCAAGACGTCTGGGTTGGAGAAAATCGTAAATGATTTAAAAGGTGAAAAAGAAGGCCGGCATTTAATCTCCTTCCAATCCGTGTTTTGGTGTAAATGCGTCAATACGGTGGCTATGTTGCACACATACACACTGCATTACTAGGGAACAGGGCCTCCCGGTAAATTACTCACATTTGAATTCTCACACTTCCAATAAGATTATCAACATAGTTTAACTATACATTTACAAACACACGCAACATAGAAATAGTGAGAGGGCGTGCAGGCCTATGAGTGCGTCAGGCCTCCTGACACCAATATCTCCACACATTCAGCACAACAACACAGTGGAGCTCATTCAAACACTCTGTTTTTTCTGTTTGCATCATGCATTTCTCTGGCTGCAGTCAATTAAGCAAGATTTTAATGCAGCCTTTTTTGCTTCTATAGTAAATTTGTGGACATTCTTTAATGGCTGCCATCTTATTAGATTTAAATGAGGAACACATCAGTTATTTTATTGCTGCCCACAAACATTTGTAACCATAGTTTCCTAATAACAAAATACAGCAAAGAAAACTGGCAAGAATACTTGTCAGTAGCAGCCCAGCACAAAATAACCACACATCCCTTAGCGACAGTAGTAGCATTTCAGTGCACATTGTCAGCTTCTTTATTAATTCTGCATTCTCACGAGCAGAATATTCGATAATGCAACATTTTCAAAGCATAAGCAGAAAGAAAAAAAATTAAATGACAGCAAAATATTAACTAAATAGGAACTATCATCATTGGTACATTATAGTGGCTCAGGACAAAAAGCAGCTGTTTTCATGGTCAAGAATGAGATTCAGACCTCTAACGACGCTTCCAACTGAGAGTAAAATATGGTCCTCATTCACTGCATTGCAACCACGGCAAATCCAATGACTGAAAGGGAGAAGGAAGGCTTTCATGGACACGATCAGCAGCATATGTAATGGTTGTCGTGAGGTCCTTCACTGTGTTCGACAGTGTGTTATTACAGCTGGGGGGGGTGAGGGGGGCGTTTAGTAACTACAGGGACTGCAAGGTGAAGGTGAAGAGGGGCTCGAGCAGCAGAGCAGAGGTGAGTTCCACCGCTAACCGTTCAGAAATGACTACATTTACTTTGCGTCATCGTTAACGTGTAGCTGGGTCATAGATTGCCTTGGGCTCAGGGAGGGAAGGAGTGGGGAATAGTTACATATGAACAGGCTGCAAATGACCCAGATTCCCCGGGATCACTGGAGCAGACGAGACGCTACATGAAGCTGTCACCAACATCCTGCCACTATCCCATACAGAGCGACAATACCTTTCTGTCTGTCTGCAGCGCTCCTGCTCTGCATATAGCTGGCCAATTTAATGCTCTCTCAATTAAAAGTGAACAGTCTATTTCCTGAAAAATGAGTCGTATTTAAAATAGAATGCAGCTTCAGTCTTTTTCTGAAATGAGGAGTTTTTGAATTTCTGGCTGTCCTGAAAAAAAAAACAAACAAAAACAAACAAAAAAAACAAAACAAAACATGCATCAGAATATTTTTTGATAGCAAGGATTAACAGCTTAAAAAAAATCAGAAGCTTCATCCATAATGTTAATGTCCATCATGCAGCCTAGAGATTTATGTGAATCCACGCGTGTGCAACAAAGACTCCCATCAGCTACCAGCCTGTGACACAGTCTCACCTCAGTGCTAAGGTGTTACAGTATTGTAAACATTCTCTGATCTATACGTGCCAGAAAGCCCCTTTTAAAGCACTTAAACAGGCTGCAGTGCAAGCAGCCAATGACATAAACAGAATGACGCACACGATGCTAGTATATGTCGTTAGTTGCCTTGAGCAGGTAGGTAAGGAGGAAGGATGCACAGACTCGGCAGGGCTCGCCATCGCTGCCTGTTGGGTTTCTCTCTCAACCTCAGACAGTTTTCACCCGGAGTCAGCTGTTACAGCATCTGGATTAACTTTCCAATTAAGATATCATGTCAGCGACACTCTGGGTGACCCCTGGATTACCTTAAAGCCAGGGCCTGAGCAGATGTACTAGACAAGTTGCATTGCTCACGCATTGTCTCGTGGCTCCGCCGCCACAGGACGGTCATGCCAAAGCTCTTCCAGTCGTGTTTTAGAACCATTTGCCCCCGGGCAGCACTAAACCTCAACACTGTGTTTAATCTGCGGATTTGCGGTAACAGAGAAGACTTCTTATCCACTGACCCATTGGCCTCCAGTGCTCATAATCCAGTAGCGTTCACTCACACAGGCCCGCTGACATGGATAAAGGCAAGCCAATACACGGCAGTCATTGTGAGGACACACACACACACACACACACACACAGGCACCACTGCTCTGACACACATTCTCCTCCCCCCAAAGCCTTTGTTTCATACACTGCATATACACAGCAACCCCGCGCTGTTGTTATTAGAATCGCTGCGCCTGATATTTGACCTCATGTCCACTAAACCAGTTCACACTGGCGCGGCGATGGAAGACTTTCATTTGGTAACGGCTGTTTCACAACTGAGAATGGCAGCAGCTGCAATGAATATTTATCTTGAGGCATACGTTCTCATGGCTGCCGTGAAAAGAGTCATTTCTCTGACAGCCTAGGTGATCATGTAGGAGTGCTCTTACACCTTGGTCAAAGAGATTTGCTGTTGTGTAAATCGCTGCACTGCTCATACTCATTATAACGGGCTTTTCAGCCGTCGCTGGCCTGGAAACGAAACTTCACTGAATCCTGCTATTGTCAGGCCCCAGAAAAGTCTAGTTAGGTCCTGCATTGAAGGTTTTATTGAATCTCTATATTTTACATCCCCACAGTGGCCTAAACAATGCAGTGAGTGAGCCTCGAATCTTTGGTAAAAAGCCATTAGGAATACCTCACAAGCGACTCTTGTTTTCCTGCTTTTTGAAAACACATTTTCGGTACGTTATAGAGTGCATGCAATTATTACATCCATTCCAGTCTTGAATGCAGTCAATTTCAAGCCAAAGAAAGGGCTAAATAAAACTGGGTAGAGTGCATGTTGCATACGGCTCTGGCTATACTGTATATTACCTGCACTTGTCAGTATTGGTGTAAAAAGCAGGGCAACTGCAATGGGTAATTGCAAATGAACAAATGCATGCATCACCTGTAGCCCCCCAACAACAAATTGATTTAGTTTCTGAGGCAGCATACGGTTGTTCAGGCTAAAACGCCAATGGAGTAATTACACTGAGAATCCACTGTTCATCCACATTTAGGTACAGTAAGTTTTAAATTCGAATTAAATACAGAAACGATCTTTTTTGTCTTCTCGCAGAAAGCAGTGACATTGATGTTGAATGAGGCCCTGCCTTCGGTCGCTGCCTTTTCACCGCTATTAAAGTGTAATTTGTCCCCTTAAAAAGGTCCAAAACAATGGTGGAAACAGTTTATGAGGATGATGTTTAACACACGGTTACCGCGTGTCACATCTTCACCCTCAAACTGGCCTTTGAAGTTGTGAGGACCAGCTAAAATGTCCTCACTTTGCTAGTAGAATGCAGATTTTTGCGCACGCACGCACGCACGCACGCACGCACGCACACACACACACACACATACAGGGGTGTCAATAAATGTCTCTTCTAGCTACAGACTTAGCTCTTTTGTCGGCACTATCACAGCTTTCTCCATGGTGACCTTTACGTACAGTCTCCTCAGAAAACGTGTTTTAAACTGATGTGTGTAACTAAATTGAGCTGCTTGTGTCACACAAACAGCAGGAAACATTCCACGCAATGTATGGAGAGAGAATAAATCAACATTCCAGCCACAGAAGGCTGACTTTGCTTTCATTAGCTCAGGGCCATGATGAAGAACACTGTGATCACTGCATCTAACACGGTGACTTCATCTTCCTGGGATCAGAATATGATATCCTCCCTAGGTAGCAGAATCAAAAGACTCCTTTAAGTTGGTTTCTTATCTCACAGGTGTAGCTCACTCATGGAGCATGATTACATTCACTGCTTTAAATTGATGGGGTTAACATTATTTAAATCATACAGCACAGGTTTAATCCAAAGGCTACAATATATCAGCAATGGCTTTACTTGGAAAGCCAGAGATTGCGCTTATTGGATAGGAGTGTGAATAATAGCTGCAGTAGCAGTATGAATCATCTGCATGGCAAAGTCATTATTTGTCCATATAAACGATGCTCTGTAATAGATTGAAACGGCAACAACAGAAATCGTCCCTATAAGTGCAAACGAGCACAAATTCAGAATCGCAGTTTTGTTTCCACCACAGCAGGTACGAGTCTGGGATTTCCTGGACTCTTAAAGTCTGTCAACTGTGCTTTATTGATGGCTTATGTCAAATGCCATTCTGACAGAGCTGATTAGGATGAAGGGAGTCGTCTAGGTGGAGGCAGGAGAAGGCAGAGCCGCCTGATCACCACTGCACCTAGAGGGTGATGCCTCTGACAGGAGTCTGCTGACGGGCTGATCTAAGCGTGTGCCTGTGTGTGTCTGTGTGTGTGTAAAGCTGATGGACTACACAGACGGAAATGCTATATGTGTGTGTGTGTCCGTGTCATTGCTGAGCCACCCGGTGTCACTGAGCAGGTCCCCGCTTGATGCCATGACTCCAAACCCAACTGACAGGCTGAGAGTCATCTCGCTTTCGCTACTCGCACGTATTCAAATATTCATCCTCGTGCAGCCCTCTCAGTGCTCCGTGTGGCATCAGCAGTCTTGTGCTACAAGGACGAGGCCCTGTGGAGACTTGAGAGACCTTGAGAGGATGAGTCAAAAAAATGTCCCCCCCCCCACCCCCCTTACTGGTTGCTGCTCTCTGCATCGCACGGCCCCTTCGAACAGAAGGACACAAATGAATTTGCAGCAGGTTTGCGACGAGCGTAAGGGAAGTCTTCTTTGGAAAAATGACTAAATGACTAATTCCATGATTACTTGTCGCGAGCCTGAAGCCGGACTCTCTGAACAACTGAATCCATATCTGCGCCGCCTAACAGCACTGCTGATGAGCTCAGACTGTTATGTGACATCTTAATATACTGATTAAAAATGCATGTTCAGAGGGTAAGCAGAGGGGTGCTCCTGCCAGGGAAGATTAAATCACTCTACTTAACAGACATGCTGAGGATTCGGGTCAGCGTAAATGAGCAAGCGTTGAGGCTTCAACGTCGCAGAGTGGATTTTCAAAAAAGGCAAAAAAAAAAAGAGATTAGATCAGGAAAAAAAAAATACATATGATCCATAAAAGTGCTGTTAGTCCAGACTAGATGACACACCAGGGCTCCTTAAGGCAGATTTCTGTCTCCCCAAAAACAACCAGAACACACAGGACAATGAGGAAGGCAGAAAGGTTAGGCCAGGAAAAACCAGTACCAGTGTTACAGTGTTAGTGGTTTGGAGCAGAAAGGTGGAGCTAGAAATCCAATCAGGTTAAAACACACCGGTCCCAGTACAGCCGGACTAGCCATCAATGCTAAGAGCTAATCGATGGCTGCTGCTCTTTTTTTTTTTCCTGGAAACACAAAAGCAAAATAGAGCTCATTAAAGCCACAATTGTAGGTCTTTTTCCTTGCACGCACACAAAGAAAATGTCCCTTTTACATTTGTTTTCTTTTAAATAATAAATATGGTAAATATATCTATCTAAAGCATATATAAAGCACAAATTGTCTTTATGTCAATATTTAGATATACATTTTTAAAATGCATTTTACAGATTATTAATGCTGAACCAATAACTACATAAATTAAAATAAAAACCCTCAACAGAAGAAAAACATTTGACAAATTGCAGTTGAATAGATATGAAAATGTAACGTCGAAATGTAATGTTGAAACAGCATTCTGACGTGGAGAAAAAAAGCCTTAAAAAATCATTTGTTACCAAACATAATATATTAATATAATAATAATACAGAACAGAACAGAAAGTAAACCTGCAGCTAGCGCATATATAAAAGAAAAAAAAATACACGTCTAGCTACAGAAACATATTTCATGAACAGACGTGAATCCTAAATCTTCAGGACCAATCTTCAAACCAAGCTAAAATGTCTAAAAGAAAGCTATTTCATACAGCGTATTTCTTCTTTTTTGTATATTAGTGGTTTGCTGACAGTTTTTAGCATCACCGTTTACAATCTTCAGAATGCTTTTAGAAACATTGCCTGTCATGGCCTTGTGCTGAATAATACAGCTTTGGAGAGAGCAGGGGAATTTTCCTCAGGGCACAGGTGTACCCTGATAGTCTCATAAGCCTCTGGCAACACAAAGAGAGAAAGATGCTTTCTTAGTGAAAAGGAATCGGGAGGCACGAGGTGGAGAAACGGATCAACAATGGCTTTTTCATTTGGGCGTATATGGTTTTGACCTTCAGACAGAGCTTCAGATAAATACAACACTGAGGGGGAAATCAAAAATCCAGATGACCCTGAATCTCTACACCCGACGCTGGCATACTCTGAATACATGATGTACAAAGATGAATGGAGTTGTGTGTAATATGTTTTCAGACAAGCGCAGAGTCGAAGTGTGCGGGTAAAGCCTCTCCACAATGGACAGGACCAGCAGCCGCAGTTATGCTTTTTTTCCTTTTTAATACAGTCAAATGCGGGAGGAGGAGCTGCACACATGGATGATACGTTAGGCTTGGCTGCGATTCAACGCCGAGGCTGCCGCGGCGTAAACCTGCTGCCGTCTGGGCTGCACCATAGTGATAGTTCTGTCTAACTCCTAACTTCCCTCTACCCAGAAAGATGACCGGCGTGCAGGAATGGGGGGGCTGAAGTGGTCGGATTGCAAAGTCAGGCACTCGGGTTGTGTTGGCTCAGGAAAATTCAATGAGTCTGTCAAACACCAGCAGCCTTCCCTCCCCAACCGGCTCTAAATATTGAATACGTCTTGATTCTAATGGAGACCGGGGAAGATGGAAATCGCCACAGCTCGGATTTTATTTGAAAATATCCGTAATTCAAATGGCAAATCTCCAACTGAGTGATGCCTGCAGGGAGGTGGGGGCTCAGCCTGTCCTTGTGTGTCACTTACCAGCCTCAGGAAAAACTTTTATTTATTTATTTCTCTCTCTCTTTTTTTTCCCTCGCTGATAGCGTAAAGTGTCTCCATGAGGTTGATGCTTTATGTCAGATTGTACACCAACTGGCACATTTTAAAGGAATCCACCTTTAATTTGCCCAGAAAAATGTTTTTTTCTTTCTCAGGCAGCAAATACTGTGGAGGTGTTCTGTTGAATCCCACATGATTCGCTTGGTTTTGTCTATTTTCTCTTTATTTTATTATCTGCACTTCAGAAATGAGGAGCGCCGCACAAGTGAATTGATGGGAAGGTGGAGCAGGGGAGAGAAGGTGGGCAAAGGGGGGGGGGTGATAAGGAAGAAAAAAAAATGATAAAGGAAAACAGACAAGGAGTGCCAAGCTCTGAAAACTGGCATGCTGCTGTTGTGTGTCTGTCACCTAGCAACAAGTCCGCCCCATCACTTACCCCCTGCTTCCCCGTCTCCTGCTGCGCTCTCTAATTCAACAAATCTGCTCAGAAATGTATGGCTGCTCTTCTAACAAAACACATTCTGCGCTGGGGGCTAAGGATGTGGGCCTCCGGTGAACACGCCACTCAGCTGCCCATTGACCACCGGGGCCTTTCTCTGCACACACTAAGGAGCCGGGGACAAAGACCCTGAAAGCAGGGGCAGCTCCACAGAGAAAACATTTGCTTGTAATTGTGTTTGACTGCATAATGAAAATGATGTTCTTTTTAAATTTGGGCTTGTTAAGGCCACACTATTTTCCTCTGGTCACCTGATTATTGTATTGAAGCAGCCCCTCACTTGCCCTATGAGGTGCTGAGGGGGAAAATATTGAAAATGGTCCAAAGGCCTCCCCACTCTTTACTTTAACCCCTCTTGTGTTTCGAGTGTTCTCTCGCAAAAAAACATAAATATGCAGACCCTGTTCATTACGGCACGGAAGAGTGCGCTAGAATGAGGTTCTCCGCCCCCGATAAAGGGTAATGACTGCAAGACGCACACAGATGCACACACGCACAAATGGGACTGCTGCCATGTTTGTCCCGAGTGGTGAAACATTGAGGAGGGTGGGTAAAAAAGACCATTAGCAGCAGCATCGCGGTAGCCCCCGAGAGGCTGCTTCAATGGACATTCACGTCCACTGATTATGTGCACTTTTTTAGCAGTTTCCTGTTTCTATTAATGCGAGGCTTTCACATTCATCTCAGCCACCATCCTCGCTGCTCTCCTGTGGCATAGGTGAGGAGCATTCAGGTGGGTATCCCAGCCTCCACCGAAGCTAAAGATCAAATTGTTTTATTGTGCTGAAGAGGGCTACCCTGTGGCAAAATATGTCTTGTAAAAAAACCCCTTTCAAGTATCATTCTTTAAATGATGTCGGTGGTTTAACATTTCTGTCAAAAAAACGGATGTGTTTTCTTCCGCGTCATTCTGGGTTTTCATCTGGCTTTATGGATCCCTATTCAGCTGTTTAATTGCTTAAAGTCGGCCTCTTTTTTAGCAGCGTCCCCTGGAGACCTCAGGACAACGCGGACGTCCACGCGGTCACAGGTGAGATGAAATAGGACTGGCCTCTGCTCACGGATATTCACGAGTTATTTAGGTTTGTGTCGAGGAGGCCGAGGTGGAAGGTCAGACTGGCCTCACCAGGAAACAGCGCATTCATCTACGGGTGCAACTATGCTTAGTCCGTATTGCACGAGCGAAATAAACAAATAAATAAATAAATAGTTTAATGATGATTGGAAGTCTGGATAAAGCAGGTACAGAAAATGGATGGATGGATGGATGGATGGATGGAAGAAATTAAATTTTTACATATTTTTGAAACAAAAATGAATAACACCCCTGTCTGCTTATTGTGTCGTCTTTTTCAGCTTATTATCAACTAATAACTGAATTTTGGTCTGTGAGTCAGTTTTATAAACAAGTAATGATGGAAAAAAAAACTCACCTTGAGCTCTGGGAATTTATAAATAGCATGCCTTAATGTGCTGTGTTTTAGGTTAAAAGGAACCGTCATTCAAATGAATAACTGTTGGATGGACTAATATTGTAAAAGTTGCTTACGTGGTTGAGCTGAATGTGGGTCAAATAAGAGAGATTTTAGACCCAGAAGAGGCATGTATGGATGAAAACGGTCGATTAGGCTGAAGCAGCCTGGAGTGGCTAGAGGGTCTGCACTGACAGCCGCCCCCCAACAGCACCAACAAGTTGCAGCACCACATTCACGGAGCCCCGCCGCAATTGTTTTTTTACCCCGAGTGTCAACAAGTGAGCGTGTCTGCCTGTGTGAGCATTTTCAGGACTTTCAGCATAAGGACCCCAACTCTGACACCAATTAAAGAGATTATGTCTTAACACAGAGGAAAACTATAGCTGTTCGTTGCCACGGTGATTACTTTTGACAAGGTCACGCGGTGTCACGCAACAGGGCACGACCTTAGCGGGAAGCTGCTGATTTTACTGGGATTAAAGCAAACGAAAAGAAAAAAAAAAAAAAAAAAAAGGAAACTAAAACACTTCACACCAACACACGGCTTTAAAGAGTGCCTATGGATGCATTTCAGCTTCAGCCAGGAAAAAGGGTGTAAAGAGGTTATTTAAAAACCCAATGCTGCACAAATATGTCACCACTTTTAACACTATGTGTCTTTTAACTACTATGGCAATTTTTAAACTAAGTCTTTGTGTTTTTTTTCTCTGTGTTGAAAGAGGTTTTTTTTTTTGGTAATTTCATCTACTAAGTAAGTTCCAAAAGTGGAATGGCTCTATTAGTTTGATGATGCAACTAACACAAAGGGCTTCCTTCCATCCTTGAGACCCAGCGGAAAGAAGCATCGGAACTTAAAACAACGATTACAAACCCAGACTATATCTGGCATGTGACATTGAATCACAATAAGCTTTTTTTCCCTCCAGTGTGACTTTTCAGACTAATAGTGTAAAGGTGCACGTGTGGAAATGTATTTCCTCATATCTAATGTAAAACAGATATTTGCAATAATTATCATCATATGTTAAGAGAGTCATTGTTTCAAAATTACTCATGGTTGTAACTACTAATGATTTTAGTATACTAATTACTGTGTTCTCACTGACTTGGAGTAAGATATTTATATCATTATCAACACGGGCCACACCAGGTTTCTACACTTGTCCAGAGGAGACAAACAGAACTGAATGTAAACTTTTGGTTTAAGAACTTGTCATTATATCCAGCACAAAATAAAATGTCAAATCCCAGTGCTAATTTTTTAAATAAAGCCACAACAATAGGTGGTTGAGGGATTTAGGACCATTAGATGCTGCTAAAGCAGAGACATTGGAGAGAACTAGTGGAACGAGGGCTAGTCCGAGCTTTAGACATTAACTAGCAGTTTAGCTACGTGCTAACACTGAAGTAACACTGAGTCCAAACCGGGACTGAGGTCCTGCTGGAATAGTAAAAGAAGTTTTATTAAGAGCTTCTCATTTCCTACCTCGTTGTGGTGGGCTGGTTCCTCCTGACTCCATTAGATGGGAGTAACTCAGCGGCCTCCTCGTCCTCCTCCTCTCTGTTTCCCCTCTTCTTCCGTGTTTCCACCTTAATTGGCAGCAGTTGAACCGTGAGCCGTAAATCAAGAAGTGCGGAGTCTATTAATAAGCAGGACCACCCAAGCAAACTATTTTCTCTGCACTTTCTTTGGGCACAATATGGGGATACTCAAGTGTTCCATGCTCTGAAAACCACGAATGAACATTCACAAGAGCTGTACTGCCACACTGTCACGTTTCCAACTGGATAAGAACCGCCACAAGTACTGATTAAAGTAGCTGTTTCAAAAACAGGGGAAGTATTTCAGAAAAAAAAAAATATTTTTTTCCTACTGAATCCCTTTTGTAAGTTAGCTTGACAGAAAAACTGAACCCACAATAAATGTTCATTTCATCAACAAACAGATGAATGAATGTATGAATGAATGAGGAGAAAATATAAATAAATAGGCTCACTTAAAAGCAAACTGAAATGAACAATTGTTAATCAGCAGTGGCCTTGGAATCTGAGAAAATCCTTCCGACACTGAACAATTCCATTAATCTATTAAAATGAGGATAGCTTCACATTCGTACAAAGTAATATTTATTTTTTTTTAATGCAGTAAAGCAGAAAAGACCCCTCACAGGAAGTTGGACCATTCGCCTTACAATAAACAGCGAGAGACTTTACTCCCCTGATGCCAAACACCATATAAATGCAGCTCATGTCTGCATCCTCAGTGGTGAAAGTAATGCTGCAGCTAATTGTCCTCCATTTTTAAATCTCACCAATCAAGACCCTGCGGCCTACTAAAATATCAAGGTTAGTCTTGATTAGACATCTTTAAAGGGTGCAAAAAGCATATTTTACATAAAACATCCTTCAAGGGTATTGAAGTATGATGATGCTGAGGGGAAAAAAAATATATCTATACAACATTTTATATAAATATATAAAATTCTGCTAATGGCAAGCTTCCAAAATCTCAAATAAAAGGTATCAAAGCATTACAAATCAACAGTGTTAATACAGATTCATCTGCCTTCTCCATTATCATTTTCTCTGATTCAAGTCACACTCCAGTGGGTTTCTGGGTAAATGCAATACTTTCTTGCCTCTGCAGCCATTATGCATTTTTGACAAAGTACAATAGGCTGAGAGCTTCTGAAAAACCAAGTCAAAACTGACAACTCCTCTTCATCATGAAAACAGGCGGTGCTTGGCACATATTTACCAGAGTCAACCCTTTCAATTAATCAGACTGTATAATTGGCTTCTGCACAGCCGGCTGTATCAAGGCTTCCCTCTCTCGTTTCCTCCGCTGAGCGAGGAAGTCCTGCTCGCTCAATGCCTGTTGCCAGCAACTTTTGTTCCCTCACATTAGCCCACACACACTGCCAGCTCACATCCTTCTGCAGGGAGACGGGGGAAGAGAATATTTCCTCCCACACCTGTTGATGTTGTGTGTAAAGCTCAGATGGGGCAGCAACAACACGCGTCTTTATAAAAAAAACAAGGCTCTCTTCCAAACCGCTTCATAAGCTTGCTGCCAAATTAGAGTAACTGTCAGAGACAAACTAAATAAACTGCATTTCTTCAAGGACAGTTATGAATAATTCTGTTCCGGAGTAATTTTTCAGTTTAAATCCTGACAGAAAAGCAAAAGTGTAAATACAAAAGTTAAATGAATAGTATATTACATTCTATTCATGTTGGAATTTTGTCATGTTTGATGTGTAATACAGGCGAAAAATAATGTTTAGCAGGGTGAAACTTTATGACCTTAGCGTGCAAAGACTTAAATGCAACCCTTCACATAAAGAAAACTATACTGATAAAGAAAAAAAAACCTGTTTTGACTATTAAGGCGCTATATAAATAAAACTGAATTGAATTGAATTAAAAAGCAAGAAGACCTAACAGAAAAATGAGGAGAATTTTTAATCTCCTGGTATTCAGGGTGTGAATGGTGTTTCATGACAGAAGCAGCCGTTGAAGAAACACACTGTTTCATGCCGATTCAGTCGCTTTGAATTTCGGAAGATCAAAGATCAGCATATTTGATTCACACCAGAAATTGGCCGGGATCCCAACAAAAATGTCATGAGCTGCAGATAAACAGTCTAGCTGCAGACACATGCCTCACCAGCACACACTGCACATTACAGCCCAAATTCTTCTGAGGCCTACGTTTAGGTTCTACAAAATGTATAATGAACATTACCGGTGGAGGTTGTTGAGTTCCTCCCTCTTTCCACTTCTGCACTCTGCTGAGAGGATCCCAAACGCAGCCTTTTACAAGCACCAGGGTCCATCTCTTCTACAGGAGGGACCCAAAACTAAATGAAGACACAGTCGATGTTCCGTGCAAGTAACAGCCATCAAGACAGCTGACATCCGGGTTTTATTGCCAGACAAAGTTTAGACGGAAAAACATTGCTGATACTTCCCAAAACCCATAGTGCGTACAGTGTTGAGGTTCTTTGTTGTTGTTGTTGTTGTGCTGGACCACAATTCAGGGATTTAGGCTGAGACAGCTCAGCACGGAGAGGACAGAGAAGCTGCGACATGTGGCCTTTCTGTTTCACATGACAGGGTTTTAAATGGCCTCAGCATGATTTTACAGGCTCATACATGTGGAGAGCACATGCACAATCATGGAGGAAGACCGTGTTTGCAAACAGCAGCACGCACAGCTTTCAGCACTCCAGACTGCAGCTGGAAACAAACCCCAGACACGAATGTAAAATGACACTGATGGACCCAAATTTAGCTTTCTAAATTCTGATGAATGTTAAAGAGATGAAGATTCACACAGGTGAAAAACATCCTCAAACACCCCCACCCATCAACACAACACTTGAGACAAAACGAGGCGACGTCCCTCCCGGACCAGCATGATTAACAGCTTTAAATACTACATCATAACGGTGTAGCTACCGTACGCACCGGAAGCAGCTGCAGAGATTTTGTGTTCATGTTTTGCAGAGAAAGGCAGATTGCAGGAGGACACCACCTGCTTGATGCTTCTCAAACACAGCCCGTTAGCAGGATGTGACGAGGAAGCTGTCTGCACGAGACTACAGTATGAAAATGACGGTGAAATTCCTCGCACTTACGTGCCTAAAAGCTAGAGCCTTCACAATTGTACTACGTGTTTAACATACACGTGAAAGGATCCGTTAAAGCACCCTGAATAGTGAATTCTGGTGTGCTGTACATGCCTACACATCCAACAGGGTGTGTTTGCATTTATCTTAAACTTGTGGCAACTCAATAAATCTTCATGGCAACCTACAACATAAGCTAGAAAAAAAAACACATAATGGATCAGTATATGTTATGGTATATACCTTATAATTTCAATTTGAGTGACTTTAAGTCAAAATTCTGTTTTAACGGCTTAAAATGAGTTAGATTTTTTGGATAATGATCACATGGGTTTACTCACAATGGACCTGATTTAAGAGACAAAGAATTTTAATTGCGGCGGACAGCTATGACGCCACGACCTCAGACAAGGTCTTAGCTGAAACCACGGAAGAAGAGGATGTCTGCGTCCTGGGGAGGAGAAGAGCAGGATGCAGATGAAGTGAAGTCATAACTAGGCATGAAGTGGAAGAACAGCATGCGTCCAAGTGTGCTGCATGCTTCCAGATGCCAGTCAGCGTGCAGAGCAGAAACGGCTCATCATGTTACTGTTTGTTTCCTTTCAGTCGTTTGAGGAAGCTCAGCGATGCCCAAACAAGGTGATGACACATCCAGAGTTATGTACATTTTCATCCCACCACAGCCAAAAAGGAACCAGAGCGCATGCTGGGAAAAGGCTTGCTGCAGCGCTCCACTTTCCTTAACCGATGTATGTTTACAGTGAAAGACAAAAGAGAAACTGCTGGTTAAGTTTCAGGGCTTCCAAAGCACAGAACAAATACTGCCCAGTATAGAGGAACAGCGTTTAAAATGGATGTCACAGACAGACACACGCAGAGGTAAATACATTAAGTGCACTTCAGTCGGTACATCTACTCTTTATTTCCAACAATATTTATTTGACATTTTTAAGGGCTGTAGAAATGATACATAAAGTTTAGTTCCATTAGTTACATAAAGGAGCCAATATTTAACACTTTTTTACTCGTATAGAAGCAACAGAAAATGATATGAGTTTGTTACAACACAATTAATACTGCACTTTTTAAATATGTGCAGCAATTTGAATTTCTTTAATATGAGCAAAATAGCGGCCTCAGCGTTATCTAGAGTTTAATACATCAGGGATACGGGACACGCGTTCCTGTGGTGGCATCCAAAGAAGCCTTTTATATCCACCCCTCCCTTTTTTCTTCTCATACACATGGTGAAGTATGGATAAAAATGGAATGGGTAGTGGGCAGCTGTCAACAAATCCACAGATTCATACTAACCTGCTGGTTCAAGCTGACATTAATCCTAAAGCTTAAAGTCAGTGCGGAGGAATGCGGGGAAACGACAGGCCGGTGGTGGGAGTGGACGCTGATAGGGGCTCTAACAAGAGAAGGTGCTGATGCTAATGAGGATATCTGTGGCTGCCTAACAAGCCTGCATCACTTGATGCCCTAATTTACAGGGAGCTGTGTCTCACGGGTGCAGGATAATGAGCTGGCCCGGGATTCCCAGGGCAGCGGCCTGTGTAAGCCAGCTCATGCCGAGGACACTCATTGTGAGTGAGAGAGAGAGAGAGAGAGAGAGAGAGAGAGAGAGACTGTAGCAGAGAAGGTAGGGAGGACATGTCTGATGTCTGCGAAGGCTCAAGGCGAGAGCTGAGCGCGTGCCACCCCGGCCCGATCTGCTGGTTTGTGCACCCCAGTCATGGAATCGCCCCGACCAAGTGAGAAAAGCTGGTGCTCTCTGTGACAAACTGACCTCGGGCAACAACAGACAGAAAGAGGATATGGAGAAGGAAAAGATGGCGGGTGGGGAGTGGTGGAGGGGGAGGTGAGAACGGAGAAAAGGACATCAGCTTTATTGACCTGTGTTTTGTCCACAAAACAGACGACCCTTCATTTGCTCCTCAACGAGTGACTCAGTCATAAAATGGTCCTTCCTATGGAGAGGGAGGGAGGGACAGAGAAAACAGGCTCCAAGAGCACTCCAAAGCAAATTAGCAAATGCGGAGCTCAGTGACCTCAGTGTGGAGACCATCCTCACAGAGTAGGCGGTGTGCTGTACCACCCCCACCTTTTACTGCTGCCTGCACGGCTGCATTAGTCAAGCTCAAATGGGTTTTTCCGCCATGAGAAGCAGAGCATGTCATGCGCTAAACAATGGTGAGCAGATGAGGAGCCAGCCCCGTATTTGATGACGGCCTCTGTTGGTGCAGACACTCACTCACTATTTATTTATTTATTAATTTTTCCCTTTTATAATGTGGGCGAATATGAGGGCAACGTGAGTCACTGGAGGTGCACAGGTGGACCAGGATCTAATGAGTCACGTTTTTGCATCTCTGACACAGAAAAGCTTATAAAATAACCATTAGTGGTGACTGACCGCCCCGATATTCAGGGCTATTCAAGGCTTAATAAACAGCCACTCTTGGTATCAACTATTCTAATGAGAACAACACAGCTGGTGTTGCTAATCTTCCACTTTTATCTGCAGTGCCCCCCTCTGGCAAACCAACGTCCTCCATTAACATCTGATGGGACTGGGTCATTTGATTAGTTTGTGTACCGTAGCTACTCTAAATTCACATGCATATGCACACACACTTGCTGCAAAGTCACAACTTCGTATGATTTTTTTTTTTTTTTTCACAACAGCTTTTTTTTGGCGTGCAAGACTACACAGGAGCCACAACAATACAAATTGCACCTGATCTATTAACTGCTCGCCACTGAGCACCGTTTGAACGTTTGACCTTCTAACACAGGCATGACATTATGTTGACATTTAAGGTAATCCCTCCCACAGTTCTTAATCCCAGTAGCCGTGGACTGCCCTGACCCATCCTCTGAGCTCAAGCCCCCTTATGTGCAGTCACAGGCAGGACAGGCAGGAAAATGATACTGTGATGCCCGGGTCTTCCGCCAGTATGTGCTGTCCAAGGCTCAGTGCATGCATGCTTTAAGTGGCCTGTTGATGAGCAAGGAAAGAGTGCAGCGTTAGGTCACACGCTGTTCCCATGTTTGTGCAAAACCTCAGGTATATTTTAAAATCTTAAAGATGTTTAAGCTCCGGAAAGCTAAATTAAGCACACAGACATATAGAAATGCATGCTGCTTTAGTATCATGATGCATTTTAATGAAAATATATGTGCTTGTGTTATGATTTTACCTGTTCAACAAACCCAGGATGTTAAAAAAAAGTAATGAAATGAGAGCTACAAGTTGACAACCCATTTATTTAGTAATACATTCTGCAAACTAGAAATTTCATTCAAACTTCAAAGGCTAAAAAATGAAAGGGGAAAAAAAGGAGAATAAAGGAAGGACTTTAAGGTGGGGAGAGAAATGCATCAGTTCACAAGCAAGGAATGCAATTTGATCAATCAACAACACAAAGAATACAATTTTAGTTCAGGGAAAAAAGCTGTTTTAAACATTTTCTTTTTTTTCGCCATTTCTTTTGGAGCTAGAACATAATACAAAATATACAGTTATTTGTAAAATTACTCAGAGGCCTCTCAGAAGCATTTGAATCAACATTGACGATACTTATCTACAGCACTCTAAAGCTATTCTCAAATGTAACATAAATATAGCAGACATGAATGCATGTATGCACATTTTGAATGCTTACGAGGTTACCATGGTAAAACACTTGCATTTGTTAAAAGTATGACATCATCTGCAGTGAAAAATTAAATAAGCGTTCGAGACCAATATCTGATAAGAAGACATGGGGATGGGGGAGCGTACACACCAGCAACGGATTCTAAGTTGTACCTTGTGACACCAGGACGTGGTCACGTTGTTAAAAGCTGAAGTACCCTTGCACGGGGAGTAATCCGTCAGAGTAACGTCAGCGGCATTACTCCTCTTTGTTAAGCAGGTACTTTAGGGGGAAACATGAGATTTTGCGTAAGGCAAATCGGTGAGCTTATTTATTAGCTGAAAAAAGGTCAGCAAAGTGAGGCTCGAGTCGCCCTGTGAGGGGACAAATTCACCACCACGGCGAAAGGGTCACACAGTAAGCGCCACAACCGAGGTACACTAATATGTACAATAGGGTGCAAGCATTTAAAATCTCTTCTGCCCAACAGACCTCAGTACAAGAATATACAAGATGCATTCCAGGCAACCAAAGGTAACTCTGTAAATAGCTTTATATTGTTTTCTACAATAGCAAATTCATCTTTTGAGGAAAAAAAAAAAAATAAAGTTGATTACAGATGATCAGTGCATATGACTCACTCAGTCACATCTCCATTTTTTAAAACCCTGAAGTCTGGAAACAACTGTAGGTTTGAGTTAGGCGAGCATCACACGAGCAGATAAGCTGGTCAAATTCAAGAGGTCAGCATTTAGCGAGCGGGCTGGGACAGCTTAAATAACAGGGCTGACAGTGTTCCTCGTCACTGAAACACAAGTTGTCATCTGCAGGAGCCACTTCAATCACCTGTTCAGCACAATTTCAATAAGAGAAGAGCAGGCGTAGTTCACCCTATTAGATCAGTGTTAGACGTTTCGGGGGGAACTGTGAGAAACAAAATTCCCACAAAAAGTGAAAAAAACCCTTTCCTAAAAATGAGGTATTTTAGTTCAATGAGTAGAAAATGAAAGCAAACAGATACAGGGGCTGTATTTCTTTCTTGTTCAGTTATCGCTGGGATGGCAGCATGAGGGAAAGCTGTACTGAGTCCAAACTCAAGACCCTAACCACAACCATCAATGCTAAGTCACCTGTCTGCTATAATTCCAGCAACAGGAATAGTTTTATCCTTTTATTTTTTAAATCTTTTTTTTTTCATATTTACGAGGCAAACTTAAACTGGCATCATTGAAATGTGAGTTAGATTAGATCTGCAGCCCAACCAAGATTCCTGCTGATGGCTGCGGGGCTAAAGAAAGATCTACAGATGCAAATATTTGTTCCTTGAAGCTTTAAGAAAACCTGTGTGAAACGAGGCGTTGGGAGTCAGAATCTACATCTGGATTGCAACAAGCAGCTGGCTGATACAGATAAGAGACATTTAGTGCACTCGATACAAGCAATGCAGCACAAAATAGAACAGCTTCTATGTTAAATATAAACTAATCTTAAGGAAAATAAAAAGGCATTTTCATCTAATACACACTGCTTTTTTATCAAATGCACAGAAAAGATCAACAAAGGATTTTTCCCTAGTAGATATACAATTATTGGTCATAGTAAAAATGCAACACTCTAATTTCATACTAAAAAAGGATATAAATTAAATCATATTTCTGCTGCTCTAGTGTTTACAGTTTGCTTTTTATGTGTAAGCGATATTAAAACCACTGTTTTCATGCATTTAAAAAAATCTCTGACATGTTAAATCTGGCTGAGAAACGTGTTTGAATGCGACATGATTGTGACGTGTTGTTAGTTTTTGGGATATCTGACAGAACTTGATCTGTAAACATTTTTACATTCAAACATTTCTTACCAAAGCGTATCATCGCATGTGTTTAAGGCCCCACATGTACGTTGATGCTACTCTCGATGAACTTTAGCATCTATTATTGGCTGATTAGTACTTTTAATGCCAAATTCGCTTGGCACCAATATCACTCCCTCCCCCCCAGTGGAAACAAGAATATTTCTCTACAGCACCACCAGTGGTCTCAAAAGCCACGCTGCCTTGAAAAGCTGCAAATAAAACCCTCCAAATTTTCCACTGTGCTTCCAACGTCTCCAACGGGAAGGTTACGTTTCATTAGTCAGCAATGACGCTATCTGAGTGGTCTTTGGCCTTTTCCCTCTAAAGCATATTAAAAGCTGCAGCTTCCTGTTAAAGAATCAGTGTTTGGCTAAACAAATCTAAATGCGGTGAAAAACGATTGTCGCTTCCATGAATTAAAAATGAGACTTTAGAACAATATGTGAAGTTTGGAAATGGAGAGCTATAATTGGTAGGGGACAGGGACTTGAAGTCCTCGTGGCATGATTGACAAAAAAAAAAAAAGAAAAAAAAAAAAAACTCATGCAACATGATTTATTCCTTAAATGTTAAAAATATATACATACATAAATTTCATCAATGTAATTTGAGACAATGGCAAAAACGAAATCTGAAATAAATCCATTCTGTATTCTGTGAGCTAAAGATTAATTAAGCGGTTATTGATCTTTGCAAAGGGGTAAATTAATGGAGGAAAAAAAAAAAACATAGCAGCAAACTTTTTTGTACTCTAGTTGGTGTAGCAGTTTTGAATAAAAGGTGTTATATGACCGTGACAGTTCGTTGCATCTAGTGTGTTTGTTCAAAATGAAAGAAAAACAAATAACTGTTTTTAAGTTTAGTCTGATTTTTTGATATCAGATTGTTACCGGGCAATGTTATCTACAATAGTCAGTGCTTAAAGTGTTAATATCAGTCAATTTATCTAATGTTTAAAGGCATAAGCTAAAATAATGTTAACTGTACCACAAAATTCAATCTCATTAAAATAAACTTGGCATAGGCTGAAATAAAGCCAAATACAAATTATTAGGAATTATGGCACCCAGAAAGGGCACTGGTAATGTTTAGACATGATCACACTATGACACAATACAGCGAGATAATAGTCAAAACAGGACTGACTGGAAGCCACTGCACCTCTTGGATAAAGTAACGCAACTGTCTAGTTCTGACTGATAGCTTAAAGTTGTTCAAACAGCACACAGTGTGTCAAATCTGTCATCCAAAGCTTACAAAAGAAGAATTCCAACAGTAGTGAGATTCTATGCTGGGTTGATATGGAACACTGGCTGATGAAGCACGAGGGGTACGTATCTAAAAAGCAGTTTATCTCCAGCCTGACTTTCTGGCTGAATCATCAAATTATAGTAAGAGTTGCACATACAATTGCCTTGACACTGATGCACGTGCACATACAGTACGTACGCACAAGCGTCCATGGCACACTTGTAGGTATCTGCACAGACAAATGTATAATCAGTGGTCATTTCCATCTGATGTCTGGGGGGGAGGGGGTTGAGACACCTAAAATGACCAAGGGGAGAAAAACTGCTGCTAATATTTGGGCATGTACATAGAGCCACTTAGAAAAAATCAATAAAAAAGGAGAGGAAAAAAAGTAATCAGGATTTCAATGGTTTCATATACAGAGCTTACTGTGCTGTCAACTATACAATTTACCCGTTTCTTAGAGGAGAAGGCTAACTAGGGGAGAAAAAAAAAGTGTGGAGACATTGTGCTGGACAAGCAGAAATATTCACTGAATAGACATTTGTTGACAATTCCAGAAGAGCGGGAAAAGGCAGATAGTGCATAAAAGGTTCTTTTTCATTTCTTTCATTTTTTTTTTTTAACTTAAAATCAAGCTGCATTAAATACAGGCTGTTTGTACAGGACAATTGCACTTCACAAAAACAAATGTACAAACACACACAAGGAAATGTGAATCAAATTAATAACAGCAAAATCTTTTACTACTTAAGCTGATTATTCAACAAAAATGCATGAAGATCTGGACTTGCTATGGATCATTTCAGAGGAACGCATTAAAGGTGGGCAAACATAAATGGGTGACGAGACACGTGGATCCTGAATTCCAGAGTGGACCGGCGCTGCACTATTCCAGGTTTGTGTGCATGCAACTCTTCTTCCTCCTCCTCTTCCTCCCATGAAATTCCCTTCTTAGAAACGGAGAGCTCAGAGTGACTGCTGAGCTGAGCTGCTGTGGGTCTTGAGAGGATGGTGGTTTGTAAACTCTATGCTGTGTTAGTGGTAGGAGGTGTGTTACCACATGTCGTCTGTGGATGCAGAGTCCTTGACAGGAGAGAAGAGGAAGGAAAAACCCTTCAGACTCTGTCATTTATCTTCAGAACTGAGCTGCTGGTTGTGGAGCCAACAACAATCACCCAATAACTGAAAAATGTGTCAACACCAATACTTCACCTAACATCTTCATTCTAATTACCTAATAAATGTTGCAAGGACCTTAAAAAATATAATATCTTTATGTAACTGCAAGAGAAATATGTTGCTTCTGAAACTGCAATTTAATCAGTTTACTTTTTAAATTTGGAGTGGATGCATCTGCATTTTGAAGTTTAATCTAATTTTAATGTGTACAAATTTGTGCAATAAAGAATGCAAAGAAACAGAAATGCAAAGGAACCACAAACAAGAATTTTTCTTAAACATCACATTTGTTAAATTTAAGACTGCAACATATCTTTGTGCAAACGAACTGCTGAGCTGGTAAAAATATTAAAGCAGAATGACTGTTTTTGTGGATCATTCTGATTAACTGCATAGTTGTATTAACTGCATAAACCTGCTTAGTGATCCTGTGTAAAGACAATACCTGAATCTATCATGTTATATTACAGCTGAACGCATTCTTAAAATCTGATGTAACTGCACCTCTTCTCTCTGTATGCACTCTACCTTAATATCAAGGGCATACAAAAAAATACAACATTAACATATATTCAGAATCTTGTTTCAATGTGAAGATAGTCAGTTTAAAAAATGGCTTTTGTGATGATTAAAATTCTAGGTTTAGGTTACTCTTAGTTCCAGCCCTTGGAAGAACATTTCTTTAGCTGCTCCTCTACATGTAGGGAGAATCTGGTCTGAGCAGACATGCTAAAGGCAGCAGAGCAGTATTATTTCCACCTCAGCCGTTTAATACACACGCAGCCTGATCTCAATGAAAATAACTATAAGGTACACATTTTTTTACCCTGTATAAAGGTTAACAGTGAAATGAGTTTCTAAAACTATTTAACTTGAAAGGAATATAACAAAACTTAGTCTACATGACCTTAAATGTTGTTTGCGTCTTCGTACAAGGACAAAATAAATTGTGGGGGGAAAAAAAACTGTTTCAGCTCTCGAAATAGTGAGAATGTAGAATGTCACAGTATATCACCTCTTGAATACACTTGTAAGGCGCGATATCACATCAGCACCCCCTGCTGTTAAAACGCATTTTCATGATTAATTAAAGACTGAATCAGCAGCTTGCGGTGCACAAACCCAGCACTGAAGACAGCGAGATACGACTGCTGAAGTTAACTGGCAGGCGGCAAACGGCTTCAACCAAAACTAGACAGAAGATTTAATAACAAAGTTATGCGAGTCTAATTCATATAAATGAACTGTACTTCAAATAAAGCACATTTATGTTTAATGAAACGCGTGTTTGCTTTGTCATCAGACAGTTTGGTGCTGTCATTAAGTTTTAATGGAAAAGAAAAATTAGATCAGCATTGACTTGAAAAACTGCATTACTATATACAGTACAGTATGTCATGCACACGTAGCCATGGCAGACGTAAACATGGAGTTATAAATGCCAACTTAAGTGGCAACTTAAGTTGGCATTTACGGTCTTATATTTAGGATGATGTGTCGTGGAAGCAGGTAAAAAGATGACCAGACTCCCCACTAAAGTCCTCCATTGAAGCTAAAAAGGATTTGCATCCAAATATAATGACTGACCCACCAGATTTCTCACTTTTTTTCTTTTTTAGAAATTATCCTTTTCCTTTAAAAGGAAAATGTTGTCCATGTGCTCCACTCGTCTCAGAGAACATGGGTAGATTAACGTACTTTACACATAAGGTGCCATGAGATGAATTCTGTTGCGGATTTGCACCACAGCAATTCAACTCAATATGAATTTCAACTGAAAACATTCACCCAATTTACGTCATCACTTCCTGCACTTTTGGCAGCGATTACACGTGAGACAGTCGGGCTGACAGGCGGGAACGTTGTCATTTTACTGCATTCTGATTTGCAAAACTGCTCAGAATCTGTCAGGTCTCACTGGCATCAGGTGTGAGCATCTTCAGTTCCAAACACAGAGTCACTATTGTTTTCAGCCTTGCAATCACAGCATTTACTTCACTGTCTTTAAACGACCTTCGTGTTATTCTCTGGTTGCTTTAGACGACTGCATTGCTGGAAAATACATTTCTGAGTCATAGTTCTGCTGAAGACTGAATCAGATTTTGCTCAAGGGTATCGTCGTATTATAATGCAATCATTGTTGCAATCATGACTACCGTTGAGATGGTGCCTTTCAGGCATCCATTCAATATAAATTCCACTCTGATCGTCTGAAAATTTAATGTGGTCTCATCAGATCAAAGTTTGTCCCTCCCACAAGTCCCACAGACTTGGTTTTCTCCCAAAGAGATTTAACTGGAGTGAGAACTGCTAAAACAGTCACACAGGTGCCTTCGTGGTCTCCACCCCTTGTCTCTTTTCAAGAACAATCTAGTCTAAGTTCATTTACATAGGTGGCTTAATTCTTCAATCAGTTAATGGCAGACTGAACTGCTTTTCATGGTTTTTGAGTTTTTTTTTAACATCTATTCCCCAAATTCATGGCGTAATTGTCACAGAAATACAAAATTACTGGTGGCTGGACCTTGCTGAATCACACCAAGCCAAGTCAGAGTTCAGTTTCTTTCTTCCAGGAGTAAATTTGTTTCCTACATTCAATTATAATTAAATGAATAAGTGTAATTTTGAAAGTTCATCTTTGTACCAACAAGAACACACTAGGAGTGGCATGTTCCTGTTGTGACTGTGCTTACATGTACACAAATGACAGCTGACACAGCAGGCTTATCTGATTTAAAAAAAAAAAAAAAAAAAAAAAAAAAAAACTATCTGGGTGAACAAAAATACCATATAACATTTAATTTTGCTTATTAACGCTCTGATTAAATGAGGAAATCACTGCTCACAATACAACTGAGCTTTTTGCTAATGAAATTCAAATCGGGTCACCTGGAAATGATAAATAACCAAGTTGAGCGAGTGGTTTAGCACTATTTATGAAAAGTGGTCAACATTTTCTTCCAGCGCATGAATGTGCCTTTAATGCCCTCCCTAACAAAATTCATTAGTATTTCTTTAAATTAAAATTCCCATAGAATTCACATGAAAAGGAAGCTTTTGAGGGTTGACGCACGCATGCATATATATGAGATTGTTGTCATGTGTAAATACATGCCCACGTCAAGCCAAGCACATCGACAGAGGAGAAAGGTACCGGAGGTGCAAACTTACTGTGTCATCACTTCGGTAGGGGTTCAGCTTGTTGTACATCGCTTCAATAACAGTTCGCCTGACGGACAAGAACAACAGCGAGTTTGAGACTTATTCCAAGTCTTGAGACTTGTCAGACTATCAACGACTTGAGATGGACCCAAAGCTGACTCACTTGCTTGCCAGCTCTCCTCCAGGAGGAAGGTTGGGGATGGACTCAGAGGCTAACGTTCGCATGACATGGACCAGATCAGGAACACCTTCGTCTCCCTGCTTTTTAATAATCTCTGCAGGAAAAACATTACTTGTATTTATACAAAATGCATGCAAGAAATAAGAAGTAAATAATATAATTCTGTGAGAAAATATACAAAATAAAAAATAAAACAAAAATAAATAAATATATGGCTAACCCTAAGGGAGAAAATATACAAAATAAAAATATATAAATATATGGCTAACCCTAAGAGGCCCTAATAACATTAGAACTAAAAAGGATAACCTGATTAAATGTTTGTCAAACGTACCTTCTACTCTTCCCTCCAGATATTTATCCAAATCTGCCTCCTTCTTCACCGCTTCTGGAGAAACCTTTGGGGCGCCAGGAAAGCAGATTAACACCACGCTCATATTGTCTCGGCTTCCCTGAAAAACAAACATCAAAACAATTGTGTCATTTTACCACGACAAGGACAACAGTGTAAAGATGGTGCCTGCGGTGTTGCTATGGCTTACCTTGTATAAACAGGTATCAACGATTTCATTGCTCACTCTCTCAAGATCATCCGTCACCTCTAGTCTTGACCTGACAAAGTCACAGAGCTGCTCGTTGGCCATGACGTCCCAGATGCCGTCACATGCTAGTATGATGAATTCATCTTCTCCCTCGGATCTCTCTATTGCATAAACTTCAGGCTCAGGGGAAACGAGCTGCTCTGTCGGGCCTTTTCCGTGCACACATTTGTAGTCAAAGTCCCCCAAAGCCCGGGACACAGCTAGGGAACCGTTAACTCGCTGAATCATGACCGAGCCACCAGCTTTCTGGATCCTTTCCTTCTCCAGAGGATTATTAGGTTTGTGATCTTGTGTGAAGAAGTGCACAGCTCCACCCCGACTGAGGAGTCCGCGGGAGTCGCCGCAATTAATAAAGTAGATATGACTTGGGGAAATCATCACTCCCACTGCTGTGGAACCACTGCGGTCCACGCCATGCTTCTTCTCAGAGATGGTTCGCATGTGCTCGTCAATCTGCAAGAATCCTGTGCGGATGCCATTTTTCACATTATCCACCGATGGGTCCTCCTGCAGTGCTCTCTGGAAGTCTGAATTGCTGGTGATGTGCTCCAGCAAGTGCTCACAGCAATATTTGGCCACCTGAGAGCCAGCATGCCCATCATAAACAGCAAAGAATGACCAGTGGTCGAGGGCATGAGGCAGGCCAATCACGGCTGTGTGTGCATCTTCCATCTCTACTCGCCAACCTTGCATGCTACTAAGCCCATACCTCAGGTTATTACCTTCACCACAGGAATTGTATTTTTCCATCTTTGGTTTGTCCAGAAATGCACCCATTGTGTCGCTAATAAGATCTGTTAAAAATAAATTTAAAAAAATGAACTCAATTTTACAAGGAGAAATAGAATAGAGTCATTCTTGAAAACCTTCGGGAATGTCATTTTCTAATTTGACACTCAAAGGGATGAGCAAACAAAATGAATAGTTAAAAAGTGACAAGTTTCTGTAATAACAGGTGCTTAAATCTAAACATAGTGAGTGGTCCTGTGAACATGCTTACAGATTATAAGCACTGTTGATCTTGATCAAATTCAAATGCCCCTGATGAATTGTATATTTGTAATAATTACAACTGTTATCTACCGTTAAATTGAACGTGACAACTACTCTAAAGCACCTCTCTATACTAAACACTTGGTCGGAATAAGCTATGGTTACATGCCTGCAAAGCTAGCACTGGCTATGAGAGTTTCACGCTAATCGTGAACACCTCAGCACCTTACATGGATATGCGGTAAATCAAACATTAATGCTATCAATATAATGTAATAACTGATGTCGCAAACAAGCTCTGAAGAAAGAGCATTCGTTGTTGGACTGTTTCGAAAGTAAGCTATGCATCAAGTGTAAACCACAACCCAAATAAACAAACAGCCTTGCCCAGTTGCGGGCCTTGACCCTTGTCCCTCGAAGCTAACTTTGACAGGCCTGCCACTGCCACGGTTTGCTAACACTTACGTTATGGCAACAACAGTCCAAGGCCTTGCTAACATTGGTAGCTACCGAGCGTTCAACAGTTTTAGACTTAAAATAAATATTTTTTAACTTACCAAATATCCAAGATACGAGATGACAGCAACTTCAACTACGACAGTGGTACAGACTGAAGCACCGACTGCAAATCTCAGTTGCCAGGCTTTAACGACGAAACTACGAGGTTGGTAGCGTTTTAGCTAAGCTAGCTAGCCAGTTAGCTAGCAATGAGCAATCGTCACTCAAGACTCAGTTCATTAAAATTGTAGAAGTGCGGACGTCCCCTGTTGCGTACACCCGTGATTCGTTACATTATCTTAGCTGGCTATTTAAAGTATAGCTATTCTAATAGATAGATTGAGATGTTGGTGGGCCGGAGCTTTGAGCGGCCAAGCCAGGGGAAGCTGAAACGTCTGTCCCAGCCTCTCCACTAGACAGCCCGACAGCTTGACAGTTTGCTAGCTAAACGTTAGCTTTCGAGTGTCAGAGGACGGCGCAAGGCTGTGCTGCGACTTTGGCTCAGTGGTCGGACCGGGTAATTACAACTTCCGGAATAAAAAATGCACTTGAGAAATAAACAAGTTTGAGAGCCAAACTTGGAACTGGGCGAAGGTAGCGGTGTTTTCTAACATTTACTGTGGCGGATCAAGAGTCTCAATTAGAGGGATGTTCCACCTTAATTGATCCGAAACTTTTGTTTCATGTGACAAAAACTAAAAATTATAAACTAAAATTATGAACCAATTAGATTGGTGATTTGTATATTAAAGATTTTTTTTACAGATTTTGGAGTAAAATTATCTATTTTAGATACATAATTTAATCGGGGGAAAACAGGATTTTCAGTTACTGATAAATTTTGACAAATTGTCCCTGACTGCAGGGACGTCAAGTGATGAATATCTCCAAGGTCAAACCAGTCAATTTACTGAGCCCTCAGTAATCAGATTTTGACTTTGAAAACCAATAGTTTTCCTTTTTCTTTTTGTCAATTCAAAATGGGTGAAAGCATTTTCACGAGTACCTACATTCGCCTACATATATGTGAAAAAAATTACAACTCAAACTGTAATAAAGCCTGTTTTATGTTAAACATGAACTTAAATGGTAAATACATCTCGTTTGAAATTTAAAAAAAAATGAAATCGGTCAGAAGTCAGGATGACGACATCAAGTATAAAAGCGGAAGTAGTACCTATTTCCGGTATCTACTGGAAACTACACACTACAGAACTACATGTAAACAAACTCAAAAATTAGTGTGTTCTCTTACGATTACAAATGGACTGCTGTATTTCATGGATTTTGTGGTATGTCATACCACTGTGTTTACTTCTTCACTTGCTGTGTTTCGCGTTCATTGATGCAGACTTCACGCTGATACGGGCAAACCTACTGGGTTACAAGCCAGGTGAGTTTACGTAATATCACATTTCCCCTCCTTTATTTATCGTATTCTTAACTAAACAATATATCTATTTACATGCGTTTGGCTCTGCAGTCATAACACAATTACACAGACAAATTGTATTGTCTGTATTTTTTTTATTGACTATGTTTTTTGGGGGAACAATGTGATTCTGCTTATTGTTATTATAATGACAAGAAATGTTCATACATCGTCTTTCTGTTGTCAGAGAGGAAGCTGAAGGGGCTTGTTGTGTGGCTCACTGGAGCGTCCAGTGGCATTGGGGAAGAGCTGGCCTACCAGCTTGCAAGATGTGGCTGTCGCCTCATCCTGTCTGCACGACGTGAGGATGAACTCAATAGAGTCAAACGCAATTGTTTAGGTAAGATTGTTATGCATGGTATTATTTTATTAATTTCTATTTTATTTATGGTCCTTGTCAAAGAATGACTGTCTTAGCTCTGAATAACAATTCTGTATTATGGCAGAAAAATGATGTAATTCAATTTTTCGAGTGTCGGTTCACAAATAGGTGAAATTGCTCAGAAATTACGTGCTTCAGTTGATTTACTAATCAATTCGGTTTTCATGATTCCATTTTTTTCTCTGGAAGAATGCTCTGACCTTCAAGATGAAAACATTTTTGTCCTTAAACTGGATTTGTTGGAAAGGTCGTTACATGAAGAAAAAACAAGAACCGCTATCAAGCACTTTGGACGGGTGAGTCTTTCAATGACTGGTTCATGAGCAGTATTTAACAGCAAAATCATTACTAATGATATTACCCACCGAATCCCATTGACGCCATTATATGATGACAATTTCAACACGACTTTCTCAGATTGATATCCTCGTCAACAATGGCGGTCGAAGCCAGCGCTCTCTGTGCATAGACACGAGTATTGAAGTGTATCAGGCTTTGATGGAGCTCAACTTCCTTGGCACAGTGTCCATCACCAAGCAGGTGCTGCCTCATATGACGCAGCAGCGCGCTGGGAGCATTGTTACTGTCAGCAGCATTGTTGGGCTCGCTGGGGCGCCGCTGGGAACAGGATACTCTGCCACTAAACATGCGCTTCAGGTGAAGGGAAACCAATGCTTGTGTTGTGGTTTTTCCACTGTCCTCAGGGAAGGTTGCCACACACCTTCATTCTTATCACAATTTGTGTTGTCCGCAGGGTTTCTTTAATTCTCTCCGAACTGAGTTGACCGACTTTCCAAATATACATATCAGCACAGTTTGCCCCGGGCCTGTGATATCCAAGATTGTCCAGAATGCTTTCACAGAGGAAGTGAACAAGGTGATATGTTTTGTTTGTGATGTTGATTGTGAACTTAAAATAGTCTTTTACAACGATGCTACTTTGGGTCTTTTTCCTTAATTTATTTGTATTTGTCTTCCACTACCAAAGCCTCTCACCTCACCTGGTAGCCAGGAACACAAGATGCCTACTAGTCGCTGTGTGCATTTGATGCTTGTTGGAATTGCGAACAACATCAAGGAAATGTGGATAGCAGAGCAACCTTTCCTGCTGTTTTACTACCTCTGGCAGTACACTCCTACACTGGCTTGGTGTGTCACAAATATATTGGGCAGAAAAAGAGTGCAGAATTTCAAAGCTGGTCTGGTAAGTCTAAAAAAAATATGATACTTCTTTTACTAAAGTACAGTTTTGGCACTTTATCTTAGGGATTTGGGCATGTCCTTTTCATGCATTATCAAGAAAATGACTTGTCAAAAGACAGCTACCACAGCCACACAACATTTGACTGTATCACTAGAGTTACGCTAACCACCTGCAGGCAAACTGGTGAAGGCCTGGATGCATTAATTTGACAGTGGTGGAATTTAATAGGCTCTTTATTCAGAAAATCCAGTAGTCATTCTTGTACTCTGGAAGGACATTGTTGCAGACACTATTAGGAACATTTTTTTAGCAGCTGGGGGGCTCAGACGTTACTGACCTTACTTGAATCTAATAAAAGTAAGAAGGCCAGAGTATGACAGTGAGTTTGGCCACTTCCCTGAGGTGCAGGCTGCTGACTGACCAGTGTTTGCTGACAGTGACAGCTGAGGGTTGCACAGAAAGGTCAGTTTTCAACAGGACAGACTGTCTGATGGTTCCTTTTAGTTGGGACTCTTATGTAATTATTTGCCATACAACAATTTAGAGCTGCCACTGTTGTATTAGTATCTGCAGTTACTGCAAAGTTGTGGCCACACTTTTCAGCACAGGTTAACATAAAGACTCTCTTGCAGGATGCAGACTCGTCTTACTTCACCAAGACCAAGACCTCCTGAAACCCAGATCCTCACTGGTGCAAATTAGCAAAACAAACTATCCAATACTACATTTGTTAATGTGGCATTTCAAAGAATTGATAAATGCAGCTGAAGTTGTGTTTTTCTACTCTGAATTACAATTTTCAGTTGGCACAAACCATCAAAAGGAAGTTCTGTAAATATATCTTTTCTCTTATTAAAATCAGCTTTCTGCTACATTTAACAAACCAATGTTGTTTATTCCAGTTTATTATAAAGTTGTAAAGTTACACTTTTACAAAATTAATGTACAAGAAACATCATTTCACTTTTTATCCTTAATTGTAAACAAGTGAATTGTCAATAAAATAGCACTAAACAACATACACTGACAAGACTTAAACAAGGCACATCCTTGATAACCTAAAAGATTGAAGTTTTCTTGTTTTTCTGGATATGTAGAAAATCACCTGAAAATTGTAAAAAGTACAATAAAACCTGAATAGACAGAAGTGGGTACCTTTAAGGGAGATGGCCATGTTGATTCACTTATTCTTAATTAACTAGAGGTTACAGGAAATGCACCTGTAAATAACCCCCCAAAAGAACATTTGACTCAATACATGATTATTCTGGACGTCAACAAAACAGGCCAAGAAACCTTCACTGATTTGTTCCTTAACAACTTTGAACATGATCTTTCCATATAATTAAATGAAACCCATATTTTAAGAAGTCATGGATCAGAGGGACGGGATGTGAAGGGGTGCTGAGGAGTAAATGGGGTAACCAAGCGGGGGATCAGCTGCCTGAACAGTCAAGTTTCTCAACATGAAGGGGTGAGCCTGGATGCTGTAACGCTCCTCGTCATCATTAGTGGCATAGAGAAGCTCCCAGGAAAGATTGGCCCATTGACCTCGCACCCCTTCTCCATTTAGATGGCCCACATGCACCAGCTGCTCCTGCAGGGACAGAACTCGTCCTGTGTAGGTACCCTGTGCACAATGATGTACAAATATGAATTCAGATCTTAGACTTCAAAATTAAATCATATTCTTGGTACATAACATATAAAAGAGGTAATTACCATAGAGAGATCCTGTCCTAGAGAAAACAGGAAGGGTTTTTCTTGAAGCACGCCACTGTGCCAGCCGTTCTCGGTCACCAGGCCAATGTACCAGTTTCTTTCATATTCTTCCAAAGTGCTGAACAAGTCATCAGGGGATTCGATAGGCCCTAGACTTGCCTGATCAAAAAGCAGCTTAAAACTATACCTGGAGGCAATTACACAGTTAAGTAAGTTGCAAAAAAAAAATGATAAAAATGACATGAAGAAAATTTAGAAAAATAAACTGAGCATTACCTGAATGCACAAAGTGAGAGCTGGTAAAGTTCCTGACTAGAGGACAGCCAGTCTAGTCCTTCTGTCCATAGTATATCTCCACAGTAGAGTCTGAAAACATGACTGGGACTAGTAAAAGCAGATTCTGCCCCCAAAGAGATCAGACATGAAAGTGCCACGTGAGTATGCAGGTCTTTCAATACTTCATCCTCTTTTAGAGCTTTGGTCATGTCCTCGTTGGTCTTGCCCTGCACAGCAGGACCAAACCGTCCCAAGGCGAACCGAAACCAGTCCTCAGGAAACAAATGCCTGAGCTGCAGCAATCGAGATGGCGGAAACGGTGCTGTCCTCCAACCTGTCGGTAGGTTGAACACCTCTGACTGGGAACAACTAAAGTTCAGCTGAGGGAGAGGGCAAGGAGCGTTTCTGAAGACTTGTGAGTCGTTACCCTGATCCACTGCTGGCATTCCGATGCCCAGACCTAGAGGCTGCAGTGGCTGCAGAGCTGAGAGTGCCATGTTTTCATAAAGACTGTCCATCTCAACTGATCCCGGCAGAGAGCCTTGTCCATTCTGGGCTTCTGCAGTCACTAATGCCACTGTCCTCCTGGCTGGCTCTGGTCCAAATATATCGTCCTCATCAGACCAGTCACCAAAGGAGGTCGATCTGGAACTGTCCTGTCTGTACCTGCGAGAGGACACATTAGATTCCATCACCACAGCCTCCAGTGGCTGGACACAAGTGGTTGGGGCCACCTGGGAAGACTGTGACTTTCTCCCTCCAAGCCCTTGCCCTACTTCACTGCTCCACAGAATTCCTTTATGCTTTTGCATACCATAGCGGAGCAGCAACCAGACCAGCACTTTGAGGAAGTCCTCCTGAAGTTTCCTCAGATTATCATGCGAGTCAATGATGCCAGATAGAACATTACGGGCGTCGGAGTAGGCTTGCACCACAAGGGCCGCACAAGGAACGAGGGCATTCCCCCAGTGTAGGTTTACACCCTGAGTGAAACCGAGCCGCTCCGGGCGCTCAAAAGCAGCCTCTAACACCTCATCCACCCTCCGTGCCTCCACTGTGTGGCAAGAAGTCTCCTGCAGCTCTAGACCCTGAAGGGGGACAAGAAACAAGCTTTGTAATCTTGTTGTTTGACTAATTGTTAGACCAAAAGAATGATGTCATACCTTAATATTGACTGTACAGTAGCCATATCCTTTCTCCAAGATCGTTATCCAAACCATGCGGTCTTGAAAGCGTACAAGAAAATGAGACCCCGGGGCTAGAGTGCCTACAGAGACAAGAGCAAAACTCAGCCATCCACGTGTCTGTCATGATCAAGCGAAAACTGCGGTCAACAGAGGAATGGTCACACACAACATATGTATAGAAATCTTCTAATAAACAGGGTGCACATCTGTTTCATTTTGCCTCAACCACCGTGTGCTGATGCTTACTCTCACAGTTCTACAGGAAGGCCATGATACAGTTACAACTGGCTGACTGCACACAGATCTAAATATTAAATCTTTCCTTGGCATGAGCCTTTCCATTATTCCCATAAAAAAACACTCACTCCTTACAAAGAGGGCTCTCGGCAGACGTCAGCAGAGAGATGCTTATTCCATCACAGATGAACAGAAATAGCAATGTGATGGAAGTTTTTGTTTAAAGTCAACTAGTGCTTTCTTGGCTCAGGACTAATGTCATGTCCCATACTGACGTCTCAGTACAGTCCCTGCTGCTACCTCATGATGAGAAGTGACACATCGAGCAGATTCCCTTCCTGCTCTCTCCTGCTGCCCCCTGATCGAGCTCAGAATGAAATCCTAGCAGCAGCTCTGTTTGGCCTTAGAGTTTTATGCAGCTAATGGCGCGGAAGCATTTGAATGTAATGAATACTGATCAGAGCTTTTTTGGGGTCAGTTCACAGGAAGCTTAACTGGATCATGCAAGCTCACATTACTGCCAGCAATTTTGTTCACAACAACATTCTTCTTACTGTTAAACCATATGCGGTGATGGTTCAATGCTCTTTGATCTGTTCTTAATTGACCTATAGGATTTTTTTTCCCCTACACTAACTACATTTATACTATTTGGTTAAACATTGAAAAAAGACATTAAAAGGTAAAAGTTCAGTAATTAAACCCTACATCAAAATTCAGTGCATTAAAAATAGTTCAAGTAAATTCTGAAAATATTTAAATTTGAAACTGAGTATCCTGGCCACATATTCCAGAGTGCATTAAAAAAACAAAGAAATGTAAGTAGGACCTATATTACATTAGAATGCTTTGAAATTTTCTATAACTTTTTCCCAGTTTCTTAATAAAATTGTTCAAGTGAGATATTACCCAGTGTTCCTCTTGCAAAGGCCAACCTCAGAGCAGAGGCAAGGTTGCCACTCATTTGCTGGTAAAATATGGAGTCTGGGCAGGGGCAGGCAGTACCTACGGGGCCTGGCCAACTGCGCTGAGGCCTGGGGAACCCCACCAGGAAGATGGGCAGGGTGAAAAGGGACAGCAGCGGGGCAGAGAGCAAGGCAGAAATGGTGATCACTGCAAGCAGCAGGGGACATAAGGAGGCGTTCAGAGCCAAGAGAGTTCCAGCTGATTGGCGGCGTTGCTTCTTCTCCGTCCAAGATGTCACCAAAACAGTCAAGGCGAACTTTAGTTTGGCAAAGAACTGAGTCACTCTGTCAATCAAGAGGCCCACCTAGATTAAAAGAATGACTATTAGGAGTGGTGACCAATTCAGGTAATACCTGTGTAATACACAGTGATGTATGTGGCTTTATTAAAATGTTACATAATTGAGTTAAACAAATCAAAAACACCAAATACATATCAGTTCCATAGGAATGTGTGCTAGTCAGTTTGGGATTTAAGCTGCTGCACAGAAGAGACACAAAAAGAAGAATCTACACAGTAACCGGTGGAAAAATAATACTAAATTGATATTCACTCACCAAAAGAAGCTGACCCCCAGTTCCTAAATTCTCCCAGTCTGGCACTGTGCTCTTTTCAGCTGCAAGGCGCACCAAGATCACAACCAACATCTGTAGCAAAGCATCTTCTGAACTCTGCCAAACCTGCACAATAACCAAAACACAAACTTACACACAATAGTTCCAAAAACTGATCTCAGTCTGGCATGAATTCAGTGTTTTTGGGTTTTTTTTTAGATTTATCAGTTCAATTTTTCCAACAATCCTTGTGGTTCATTATGACAGATACCGTATATTTAAAACTCTTGTACTGTTGTACACTGCTGTGTGTGTGTAGTATTTATTTTCTGTATGTGAATGTTGACAATAACGGCTATAAACATACCACTCTGAAGGCTCGTGTGAATCCAATGCTGAGGGAAAAAGTGTGAAGGAACTGGAGAGATTTGTCAACTGACAGGAAAGCAATCATTGCAAATGGAGACACTGTGAATAAAAACAACAGAGTTAGTCCAAACTAGATTGACATTCTGAGCATCACACACCTCTAAGAGACTGGAGAACAACACTTACCAAAGTAAAGGAGGATTCTTCTGATTGCTGCAGCAGTGTTTAATCCTCTACTCTTCTGAATGAACGCCTGTACACTGGATATGCCTTTAGGGTAAAGAGGATTCAGGAACATTCCTCCAAATATATACGGCCCCTGGACTTCTCTGAGTGCCCAGCAGATGCAGAATAAAACGATGAGGAGGTAACTGACAGGTGCCTGTGGTCCTGTAACCAGGCTCGGAGAGTCAAGTGAACCGAGGAAATGCTGCAACAGCCCTGCCTCTGTCAATGCTACCGCCAGCAGGCTCAGATACACAAACACCTCCCTGCAGCCAAGTGTCCACCCAAAGGAGTTGGGAGGATTAGGAGGAGAGAGTAAACCCCCTTTATGACACTCACTGTCCCTGAAGGCTGCCTGGGGACTTCTGCAGAGTGTGCCAACCTGGCTGAGGTCCAGACTCATCAGAAATCCCGTCGAGATGGAGAAGAGCACCACACCCAGTGCTGATGGGATAAAGTAATTACACACAGCTACGCTAGCAGACGCGCCAAACATCAACAGCAGCCTGTGTGACAGCACACACACACACACACACACACACACACACACACACATCAGAGCAGGTGATACACAAGCACAAGCTTCTGTTACACTTCATAACAATAGGACTGCAAGAATCTGAAAAAATTCGAATTATTAAGACACTCAAAATTTTTTGGAGTTCATAAAAAATAGAAATGAATCTCGTAAGTCTATATTTCATCATATATTAGGTGATTTATTTTGAACACAATTAGTCTCACTACACACAAAAAAAAACCCCAAAAAGCTTACAGATCTGACCATATAAAAATGATACCGTTCATAAGACCATTGCCATTACTGGGATCGGAACATGTTTATCTTAATTTCCAGAAATATCTTGTTAATATCTTTCTGAAGACATTTGTTTTAAAATAACATTAGTCATGTCATTGTAAAAATATTATACCATATACAATAAGTACCTCATATTGCTGGACATGGGTGATCCTCCTAAACCAAACACAAGAGCTTGCTCCATGCCCCAGAGGAGCAGGGCATCCAGTGGAGGCAGTAGACCAAATGCCCAGAGCAGAGGTAGGAAAAGAAAAAGCACATGGAGAATCTGGCTGGCCAGCTGGAGCTCATGGAATGAGCCTGAGAACCTACAACACAGTAAGAAATTGGTCTGTACATTACACCATCAAGCACTGTAGGCAAGCAACCACTGACACTGCCATTACTCACCAGTGAATCAAGTCCACAGTGATGAAAATAAAAATGTAAAGGGGTCTGGTGAGTGGGGTGATCTCATAAGTATCCTGTGCCTGAAAAGTTGCGGTCTCTGTGGCTGTATTTACAATAAGGGAATACTCAGCTATACACAGTGTCACCCAACTGAAAATGTAGATGACCACAGACACCCCAATGCTACCGTAAAGAACAGTCAGTCTGCCAAGTAACACATACCACGTCCCAAGGCCACATAGTAGGCCAGCTAGGATCGTATGCAAAACCACATTTAACCCAAACCTCTTCCCTGGTGCAATAAATCGAACTGTCTCCGGGCTGAAGCACCGTGTGAACTCTATTTCCTCTTCATCGAGGAGTATGTTAAGAGCCCCAAATCTCTCCAATGGGGTCGTTCTTCTGGCAGCATATGATGCCAGGGCCTGGATAACTGCTGCAGTCCCAAACATAAGCATGCCAGAGAGCACTGTGGCGTGGAGTGCCTGCAGCAGGTGCAGCTGGCACAGCAGAGTACCAATACCCCCCAAAAGCCATGGCGTCAGGAACAAAATGGCCTGACCAACATACACATACGGTGGGGCACAATATCCCAATTTGAAACGTGGACCCCCCAATACTGTCTGAGGGAAACGCTTCCAGAAGAACTCCTGTTTGTATTCGTTAAGAAGAGGCACATCCGGCCCCATTCTGCCCAAGGTTTGCAGGTCATCTCCACAAAGATAAAGAAGGGTGTCCATTCATCATCCAGTATTCAATGGAATGGCAGCTGTCTGCAACAAAGACACATTTTTACCATTTACATTTGTCCTTCTGCCTGTATGGCTTTACTGAAAACGTCTTTAACCTTAGTACCTGATATACTTCTTAGGATCTTATAGAATCATTAATTATAAAAAGAAAATACCACATTCCAAAAGAAAAAGAACAAGTACAACTGTCAGGAAAATATCACAGAATACCTGAGCAACCGTAACTGAGGTAGCTGCAAACAAAACAGAGGCAATAACTTGTATTTGTGCATTCACTTCCTAATGGTAAAAAATACGTTGTTTATCCAGGGAAATATTAATTTTACGGATCACAAATATAATTTTCATAGTTCAGCAAAAGGACTAGGACTATATTATTGTTAGCCAGACTAACAGTTAGCTAACCACTCGAAAAGAACATAAATAACAGCATGTTAGCCGCCTGCAGGATCGCCGGATGTGAAGGCAAATTTACCGTCATCAGTCGAATATCCAAGTAAAAAGGTTTTTTGCAGAATTTTTGATACAGGTTGTATAAAGGGGAAAAGGCAGCGTTTAACATTAGCTGCGAAGTAATACAGACGATCCAAGCAACATCAGTATTAAACGCAGGCAGCTAGTAACCAATGAGAGAAGAGATAATAGTAAAACGGCTACTTTGATTGGATTAAAACAAAGATCCCGCCCATTACGTCACAGCCCACCAAGCTCAACAACTACAGCTTCCGTCTCACTTTTTTATCTCAGAATAATCAGTCGCTTCCTCTCTTTGTTCTCTCTCTCTCTCTCTCTCTCTCACACACACACACACACATACATGAGTACAAGTGTATGCATGCGTGTGAGTGTGTAAAGACAGAAAGGGAGAAAAAGATGTAAAGGTCATTATAATTCATGTTTTGATGTAGTAGCTATAGTTTATTTTTTTGGAATTACTTTTTGATTATGTAATATTTATGATGCTACATGTAAAGATTATACATGCTGAAAGCAGTGTTATAATATTGCATACATTAACACTCTTCTGCTGATTCTTTGCACTGTAAAAAATAAATTATTATTGGACAGGGTCAAATGGATAAGGCCAATTTTTTTTATAAGTTTTTTTTTAAAATGCCACTTCACCAAAGAAAAGACCAACTCTGCAAATATAATTACAATAAATGACATATCCAAGTGGGTTGTTTATCCTCCTAATGCTAAATTATTAATCGACCTCTTTCTTGCTTGTCTATAAATCCTTTATCTAATGCTCCTAGTTAATTACAAACCTGACATAGGATTAGAAATATTAATATTACATTCTGAACTGCTGTTTTCATATTGATAATACAAAAGAATCAAATCCTAAAAGAATGTTATTGTTTTAATATAATGAAAGTGATTATTGTCAAAGCCTTTCTCGTCCCAGTGTTATGCTGAAAGAAGGAGGGCAAAAAGGATGATCATGAAGTGATCAACCGAGAAGGCCACGATATCAATACAAAGAAAGAAAATAATGTGGGCCAAAGAAGATTAAGTTATTGTTGTTAGTTGTGACTGGGTTTAGAGATAAAAAGATAAAGGTTAGCAGGAGGTTGTTGTCATAGTCATCTTCAAAAGCAATTTTTGTTCTGTGTGTCGGACACAATAGAAGATCAGAAATAGAAAAGCCTGTTGGTCTTCTTTTCACGCTAATTGTGAACCCACTGCAATCTTTTATCTGTATTTTCCGAATTCGCTTTTTCCATTCGGTTTTCATTTTGGGAGGCTCACAGGAAGCAAATTACAGGCAAATTACAAGTAACAATAGCTCAGTGGCAAATTTTAGGAGAGGAGAAAAATTGCAAGACTCTATGGATAGAGTGTGTTATTTGTGATGAAAATGAACTCCGAAAATAATAGGCAACTTTACAGAAAACAAAATAATTTCTATTTTGATGATGACCTGCAGCTGGCGGCCATCAGTAGCTCAGTGTGGAGAAAAAAATCCTTTTCTGCAAAAACAATTCCAAGTCAAGGGTTGATCATGGTGAGGCTTTAATATTTACTATAACACTTCTAAAGTTAATACCAGCCCTTAATGTTTGCAAGGCACATGGAATGTATTGCTCCTTCATTACAAGCTCTGCACACAGTGATGTGATATGAACCGCCTGAGAGCCAGCATTGTCTTCACCCTGCAGTCAGTGTCGTCGTCATCCTCCTCACTTTACTCCGAATGTTACCCAACACTACAACCAGAGTAGAGAGCAGCAAAAACATGGTCTCTTCAGTAATTATTCAAAGCAACTTTGATGGACTAATGGTGCTTGGAATGCACAAACAGAGCAAATGTAGGGAATTACTGGACTAGCAGTAATGACCCCATATAGAGCGCGTGCATGTGCGTGTTTGTGTTAAAAAAAAAGAGAATCTAGAACAGATCCACAGTAAGCAAACATGTATAATAATCAGAAATCCACTGACTCTTCCCTCTTTCACCCTCCTGTTCCTACCTTTTCTAGCCAAATTCTGTATCAGGATGCAAGCATAACCTGTCATATTATATTGCTGTAAACCAGCTATGGACCACACACATTCACAGGAGGAAGGGAGGAAAGAGAGAGGGAGCAGTACATCTGGATTCCCTCTGAACTGATGAATTATTCAAAACTTTATGCTAATGTCATTTTAATTATAAAAAAAGCTGAGAGAGGAAGAAACATACTTCCAAAAGTATTGTATTCACCACAAGCTTACGTTGCAGGCGTACAATTGCACCCAAACTGTTATATCCATATAAACAGAGTGTATACATGTAATTATCCTTCTGAATACCTAAGGCATTAGCAGCTCACACTGAGCTCTCAAATCTGTGCATTAGAGTCCATCAGCTGCCATCTGATGTTAGGCAAGAGCAAGGTAATGACAGTACACTCACTTGCACAGTCATTAGCCCCGCTTAACACTGGGAATTAACAGAAATTAAGTGAAGTTAAGTACATGCATTAGAGGAGCTTGTTTGGAAAGAGCTTTTGACTTTTGCTGCCTGGAGCTGGCAGGGCCTTTACATGTTCAGCATAGAGGCAGAAAGCACAATGCTGAAGTGTACAGACACACATGTGCCATCAATAGATGATTTAGTATTGGCCAGGTGGTTAATTTATTGAGGTTCAATTATTGTTAAGAGAATGTCAGTGGTACACTAAGGACACCTAGTGGTGATATTAACAAGACGGGATCAATGTTACTGGGAAAGAACGTTAATGTACAGCATTAGGCAAAGCTAAAAAAAAACTAATATAACTTAAAAGAACCTTTACTTTTCTCCATGGGGTAATTATAAGTTTAAGGTTCCCTTACATAGAAAACATTTTCAAGAACCACAGGTATAGAGCCCCCAAATTAAAACACCAGAATGTCTTCTTTTAGCCTAAATATATATATTTCATGCTGAGGAACGATGTTTTCCATCAACTACTGGACCACTGGGTTAAAGAGGGTTTACACTCAGGTTTAGCACAACTAATGTCACAAATATCCCGTGGAGTACTGTTCCGGTTATACACAAGATTTGCTTATTAGTGAAAACTGCGCTACGTTTTTAGAAAAGAGGCTAACGCGTTAAAAATGGCAATCTCCAGAATCCATTTGGACCTCATTCAAGATTACATGTATATCCGAGTGACTGCAGATTCCATCCACAGAGAGGTGTGCTAAAGCTGGATTATCCACTTGTTGGGGATGTATTTGACCCGATGGATACAGCATGCCAGCCTCACACATTACATCTGTGGCTGGTTTTAAGGCTAAGGATGAAATAAAAGTAGAACTGAAACCAAAACCTCTCATCCTCAGATTACCATGGCGCCTGATACACAAATGTAGACAAAAAGTACAGCCTGAGACATAAAGGTATCGTACAAGCATTTCAAGGTGATTTTCATTTGAATAAAAATGTTTTATTTATATACCGTCCTTTATATTGTTTTTTTTCTTCAATTAAGCCACAAAGAGCAAAGACAGTCCTATACGTTAAGAAATGACTTTAAGGCGTTGTTTTGTATATGACCACACATCACTAGGGGCGTCACACCTTTGTGACTTGCACGCTTTACCTCTTCTGGCTGCTACACGGAAAGAGGTTTGACGCAATTTGGAAATCTGTAAGATATCATGGAAACCTTTCATTAACTTAAACCGAACTTTGGAACATGTCTGACTTAAAATTACATTAAAAAAATGTATTTCCTAACCTGCTGCTTTCTTCGTGGCTGCCAGACGTGAGGGCGACTCTTTGTCACAATGGGACAGGCCTGTGGCTGCTGCTGCTCTACGGATATGTCTGTAGCTCATATCTGTTATGCCGCTTTGTGTATTATTGACCTGTTTCTGCCTTTTGTCTGAATTGGGAATCAATACAAAGGTGAAATAAACAACAGCAATTTAAAAAAAACTATTTAACAGTTTTAGAACTTTTGCAATATATTCTTGCTGTTTAGAGTTTGGCTCACATTTGCTGAGAAAAACATCATGAAGAGGAGAAATACACTCACACTTTGACGCGATCTGAGACTGGGCCTCCTCTATAGTGATATGCTGGATAAAGTGTCCGTATCTGGTATCCTGAAATCCTCCACCTTTATCTTTCAGCGCAGTGGGCTGAGGCATGATGGGTGGCAATCCTGTTAGGGTTAGCTCGCTGGCATTAGGACAAGGTCCACTGCAGTTGCAGCAGTGCTTTAAGTAAAAGGGGAACATGAGGCAGACCATGGTAATTACAAGTCATTCGTAAATCTTAAACAATTAAAGACTACACGTCAGTACCGCCTTGGCAGTTGGAATCCACTGCGTTGGTGTATAAAGGAAGCCAAAACTGTTCTATTGTCCAGATCCGACTGAGCCACAGAAGGCAATCACTACTGACAATTTTCAGTAAAAAGAGGTTGTGCTGTTTACTGAGAAAACCCAAGATATTTGCTCTGCCAGTTCCACACTTACAATTAACTAGCAGAGATGGTCCTGTTGACCTGGCTAATAGGGAGCAAATCCACTGGTGCATTATCGGCTGGGCACGTTTCATTTAATCAGCAGGATGATGCCAGATAGGCTTAGGCTGCTTTAATTCGGAGCTGCAAGAGCGTTACTGCTCTACTCTTGCAACAGATCAACATCATGTTCAAACATGTCTGTTTTCGTGCATGTTGTGTGTAGTTTTTACAATTTCCTCAGTGCTGAGGAGTTCAGCCCTGGTCCGTTCTTCCAGTGTAACTCTCTCTCTATCCAGCACCTGCAGCAGAGGAAGACGAAGGGCTACAGCAGGTCTGTAGATGGAATAGTTTGTCACCTGAGAGGAAAACAGACAGTTCAATTACAAACTGTGATAGATTTCTTTGAATCTGACTTGCAAAAAGCACGTTTAACCCCAATGCCTCGCTTGGATCGTACCCTACACACATCTGTAAAAAATATGATGGCGTGGCCGTCCCCCCAGAGTTGCCTGCAGTGACCCAGCTGACAGCGGATATGCTCTCTGTCCAGCTGAAGGCACTCTCTGGTCAGGGCACAAATTCAGTCTGTCCAGCCGTAAAGTTAATGCAGCCATAGTGCACTGCTGTTGTGACTATTGTGAGTGCATGCCAATGGATATCCACTGGAGAGGAAGAGACAGGCTTTGGCCAGGGAACACGGGTGAGGTAGTGATCTCATGCTGTCCACAGCAGGAGGTATTGTCTCTGGGGCGAGCGTTGGCCTCTGTCTACTGGCAGCATTAATCCGCTTGTATGGGAGGAGAAAGGAGATAGCATCATGGTGTACAGAGGCTACCACAGCTGAGCATGGCCCTGTGGACGCCAGAGTGGCCCTGGGCTGCAGGGTCTGCTCAGGACTGATACGCAGGATCCAGATGGGTGATGTAACGGGGCCAAGAGCAAACTGCCATTTGGTCAACGGATTTGTCTGTGATGCTGGCCAGTTTGAGGGGCAGCAGATGGCCCATCATGTAATCGCTTAATTTGAGACCACAGAGTCACACCGGGAGAGCGTTTTAGATCATGGAAGTGGGAAAGTGGACCCGCATGCCTCTGCTTATTTGAATGTTAGTACACTTGATTAAAATAGGCTTTACAAACGCTTCCATTACTCACTGGATTATCGATGAGGGAGAGTTCTAACAGGGAAGTGAGAACTTCCAGTTTCTCAAGTTCAGCAATGTCCTGCAAAAAGTCAAACATATGATTGCCCTCAGGATTAAAAAAAAGAATAAAAAAGACATCATGCCATTTATTTTCTATATTCCACTGCTTGTGGTCTGGTGTGTGTTACTAATAAAAACATATGTATTAGTGCTGGATCTTTTGTAATTTTGGTGTATGGTAGGATAGAAGCAGCTGATGACAGAGATTACATGTGTGAGCTCTCATTAATCTCAAGAGATTTGGCGCACGCAATAGGGCATGGAGGGTGGGTGTTTCTGTCATTCCCAGGTTTATGCCTTCACCAGGATTTAAAGATTTACCTACGGTGTGTCTTGATTAAATGTATGAAAACATTAAAAAGGGAAGCAGGAAAAGTGCAGCATCCTGCAGGACATGGAGAGGCAGACAGAGAAGCTGATTATACACTGTCCTGATTGTTCAACCTCTTTCTTCATACAAATGGCAGTGACCTTCAATCAAACTTGAATTTCCTTAATGCTACCCCTTGCATGCCTGGCAGGGTGGTAATGACTCCTGATTACTATAGTTCATGTCTTACTTTGCAAATGCGGGGAAAAATACCACAGTGGCAGGCTGAATGAAGTGTATTCCTCACTCATGTCTGACATGGCTCTGCATAGACAGCAATCAGTAAAATCTGCTGCACTAAACCGTGACCTTGGCCATCACCTCCAGAAATAAACTGAGATGCGAATTAATAAGAAACCCTTGTTGGAAACATAGAACAGGATCAGGCTTACTGAAAAAAAAAAAAATATATATATATATATATATATTTTTTTTTTTTTGTAAATTTTTTTAATATTAAAAAAAATTAATATTGGAGATGCCATATATATATATATATATATATATATATATACACCAAGGGCTCAGAGAGGAGCTGGAGAAAGCTTGGAAGGTGAAGGTGACAGTAGTGCCCGTGGTGATTGGAGCACTCGGGGCAGTGACCCCCAAACTGGAGAAGTAGCTACAGCAGATCCCTGGAACAACGTCAGACATCTCAGTCCAGAAAAGTGCAGTACTAGGCAGGACCCTCAAGCTCCCAGGCCTCTGGTAGAGGACCTGAGCTTAGAATGGAGGAGGAACCACCCATGGGGGCTGAGAAGGGAATTTTTTTATATATATATGTGTAAACAGGCTGGAATAAGACTATTGCTACCTGCACTTTGTTGGCGTCAAGGAAGAGTTTGCGGAGCTCAGTCAGATGTCCAAGATGGCTGAAGTCCTGGATACGGTTCTCTGAAAGACGCAGTTCTAGCAAAGCATTCTGGGATATGAAAGAATTATCTGCCAGAGCTTTGATCCGGTTCTTGTCCAGTACGAGCTCTCTGAGCTGGCGAAGTCCCTCTAATCCATCCACATGCCTGATTTCATTACCTTAGAAAAGAAGGCCTGATTAAGACAGCGGCAGAATGGCTGCAGTTGAGCTACCGATTGCACAACTTAAACAATATTTAAAAAAAAAAAATAGCATTTTAAAATAATTTTAACATTTGTCAGGCATGTTGTTTACTATCTTGTGTGAAAAAGGACCCCAAATTATAGTGACAGCTTTTATAGAAAGGACCAGTAAGTTTTTTTTTTTGTTGCTGTGGGACAATTACTCTGACAAAGAAAAACTCAATGAATGCCATCAAAAGAAAGTCGTTTTTTCTTCTATTAAAGTCTCATCTGGCACCTGCCCCTACGTCTATAGGAGACTTTTACTATCAGTGTGTACCTTTTTACAGTCAATACGCTGCGCACCAAATAGTTGCGAGTTAGACGTCTTATCAGATGTACCTTCAAGAAAAAGGGTTTTGAGACCCGTGAGCCTGCTGAGCTCCAGACCGGTCATACTGGAGATGCCATTGTGACTCAAATGAAGAACCTCCAAGCTGCCCATCATTGGCTCCAGGCCGCCACCCTGCCCGGGTTCCCTTAAATGCAATCACAGAATGGCAGTTAGCGATGTCTGGGCTTAAAGAGCATCTCTTCCCCCCTCCTGCTCACATTTATCTGTTCAGACAGCACAGGTTCATCACAATAAACACAGCTCTAACAAACAAAAGCACATCAGTCACAGCACATTAAAGGAAATTATGATGGGGAAAAACGTCAAAGTGGCGGGAAGTAGTCTGTGGCGTTCACTGACACGGCTGGCCAAATAACTACCATACTGCAAATGTAAACAATATGTCCTGTTTTAAAATCCAGACCATCCCACAAAGCAGCTCCATGTGTGGCAGCTACTTACATTTTTATTTCTCATCATAAATATGACTGGATAGTTGATTTGTAAAACACAGAACTGTCACTATTACCTCCGCCAAGGAGGGAGGTTACATGACAACCGGCGTTACCAAAATAACTCAAAAAATGGATTTTAAGACATTTTCAAGAAATGGTGATAATGACCCAAGGAACAAATGATTCAGTTTTGGTAATAATTCTAGAATTTCAGATTCCAGAGGGACTTTGACCTTTGAACTTCCACTGTTCCAAGGCCAAAAGACTTTGACCAAAAAGCAATTATCTATCTTATATAAATTAATACTATCTTATATAACCTTGTATTACTACTGCCTAGATATAAATTACTACAGATGTAAGTCACGCTAAGTGGGGAACTGCTTGGTGGAGGTCTGCGATCTTTTCGATTTAGAGTTTGTGGTAGAGGAAACCTTCATAGATTAGTTGGCCAGTGCTGCCCCCTAATGGTGAGATCCCACACATTCAATAGAAAGATTAGATTTGACAGTTTGACTCTGAAGTGATGTTAAAAAAATACTGATGAATTGAGATATTAGAGTAAGGTAATAGTGCGTACCCTTTGCCTTTGGATGGCCGCTGTTTGCCGTAACCACTGGAGTGAACTTTGTTGTACAGTATCTGTTTGTTTGTTAGATGAGGAATCTTCTGCCTGGGCAGGATGGACTCAATGTGATTGTAGTTCAGAGACAGATACTGTTAAAACAAGAGTGGGAAATTACCTGGGGCCTAAGAAATAATAACCAGCGATTCTGTGGCATTTATACCTGGATGTTGGGCAGGTGGATGAGGCCAGAGAACGAGGTCAGATTGTTGTGGTCGAGCCGGACAGTGCGCAGGTTAAAGAACAGCTCCGGCGGATTCAAATCAACAACTCTGTGCAAAATCCAAAACATTTAATTAGCCTTTTAACCACTCCACCATAGCCAGTTTTGTCATGTTTGTGTCTTAGTTGCTGGGCTATTGCCTGATGGAAAAGAAAGGCAGCGTAAGACAAGTGACATCTGCGCAGTTTGTAAAGTCGAGTCTCTCTGTCAGCACGTCAGGGATGAGTCGTCCCCCAAATATTTCCTTTGCACTTTCACACTCTGGAACCTCCTACAGAAAACATTAGCAAATATTCAATGACAACCACTCTATAATGACATATTCGGCTCATTAGAAGTGTCCGTGCTGACCACTGCGGTGCCATCCAGGGCTTTGAGCGCAGGCAGGTGAAACAAGACGTAAACACGATAATTTTCTGCTTTCTCCACAGGATTCCCAGAAAGGTCCAGAATGATGAGGCTCGCCAGCTCCTGCCAAAAAGGGCACTGTAAAAAAATGACAAAAGACGACGTATAACATCTTTTTCTTACCTTCAAACAGTAGATGTCTTTTGACATTGAAATATGGTTGTTACAAACATAGAGCTCATGAAGGGAGCGCGCTCTCTGGATGCCATGCAGTGAAGCGATGCAATTGTTCTCCACAGACAGAAAGCACAATTCAGGCAGCTGATCTAAGACTGAGTAATCCAGACTGGACAGCTGATTCCCGTTTAGACTCAGTTTATTCAGGCGCTGTAATTTGGACAGGCCTGAAGAGACAAAGAGTGCAGATATAGAGTCATAACTCTTCAAGCTGTGATGCAGTTTCACTGTGCAGCTGACAGCCTGACTCACCGCTGAGTGTGCTAATGTTGTTGTTATTGAGGGAAAGCTCCTCCAGGTTCAAGCAGCTCTCCAGACCTTCCACTTTAGAAATGTCGTTATCATTGAAGGAGGCCCACCGCAGGTTGACCAGGCTGTTCAGATTGGTGAGTTTATAAATTCCCTGGCTGTCAAGGTTCAGCGTGGTGATCTGGCCAAAACAGATCCACACGAGTTCAGTTTGAATTTCAATACAATCCAAACATTTATTACTTTGCGACTGAAAGTTTCCATTTTTGTTTCCCACCTTTGCAGCCCAATCTGGCTCCAGGTCTTGGGTGAGACCCCAGGGTGGAGGACTAAGAAGACACAGGAGCTGGGCAGTGGACAGCAGGCTGAGACAGTGGGGGCGACCACCGCTGGTTCGCGAGTGAGCCAAAAGAGATGCCTGCAAGGAAAGAATGAATGAATTATAAGACTTTCTAAAATATACAGTAAGTGTTTTTAAGAATATTAAATGTCTTAACCTGGTTAATTCTTGAACCGGCAACCATCTGAACAGCCTCTGCAGCCTCCTCCTCTGCTACTATTATACCATCCAAGTGTGTGAGCGTTTTTAGGTGACCCAGGATGGTCATTCTGGCTGTTGTGGGCTAAAACAGACCAAACACAACTGTATCATTGTCTAAAATAATGCACATTTTTACATATATTTTTTTCAATTTCCCTTGTTTGGGCAGCACTCTCACCCTTTCCCAGGGGTTACATCTGGTGTCAAGCTTCAGCAAATTGGGTGTGTGTTTCCTCAGCACAGCCGCCTCTTCTCTCGACTTGGTCAGCTTGTTCCAGCTAACGTCTAGCTGTTTGAGGCGCTCCAACCCTCTCAGGCCGTCAAGAGTAATTAAATGGTTGTAGCTAACATCCAAAAACTCAAGGTTGGGCTGCGATTAAGGCATCACACATGACAAACCGTTACTGGTTGATGGTATATTCACAAAATACTCAACATATTTTTTCTTATAAATATCATCAAACTACATTTCTGCGCCACTCTTACCATATGAGAAATGTCATCCAAATGTGTGAACTTATTGAAGCTGATGCTAAGATGCCGCAGCTCTGTGAGGCTGGAAATCTCCTTTATTTTATTCAAACTGTTGCCATGAAGGTTCAGCACCTGAACATTTGATATCATAAATATCCAGTTTATTCTGAGCACAGGAAGGAATCCTGAACTAATGCTCCGATCTTCAAGCGGGGCTACTTACAGTGATCTGGCTGAGGAAGTTAACTCGTGCCATATTTAGCAATAGCTGGTCGTCCAAGCTCATCAACTTGGGCTGTGGTCTCAGCACAGGCTCCATGTTGAGAACCTCATTATCAAGGATGCTGTCTCTAGAAGGTGTATCCTCTCCAAGTCTGCTGAGGTCTTGCAGCTCTGATTCACGTTGTTCCTTGTAAACAACGTATTAAAACAATTCAAACATGATAATTAGTCAGCAGACAAAACACTCTGGCCTTGTGTTAAGTTATAAAAGCACAAAAGGAATTCATAATAGCAGGATAGATAATTTCATTACCCCAAAGACGTATTCAAAAAACACGATGTATTCAGGCAGAACCAGCTCATGGTCAAACATAAACCAGCGTCTTTGTCCGGGGCTGCACTCAGGGACACTGTGCGTTTTAGAAGAGTAGCTTCCCTCTAAAGGAAGCACAGGCACAGGAATAATGACATTGGATAAATACCGAACATAATTGCTTTCATGCTTTTTCAGATGAGGGAGCTGGATACCTTCACTCCTTCCAGTCTCAAGCTTGGTTTCCACATTTTGGTAGACAGAGTAAGCTTTGGGATAATGGTTCTGGATCACTGGGATTCCAACCAAAGCAGGCACACTCTGGCCCAAGAACACTTTGGAGATAATCACCTGACCTACAGGTAACATCGGCTTTTGATATAATACAAATAAGCAACAGTATATGAGGAAGAATAGCAGGATCTAACTTACTGTGGCTGAAGGGAATCGTATCTGAATCGGCTTTGCAGGTCTGATTCAGAGCATGAGAGATCCTGGGCTGCTCGGTCAAAAACAGGCTGTTGGAGAAAGGTATGAAACCCTCTCTCTGTGAATCCTGAAGCAGACGAAGATGCGAAAGGGAGTGAACTCTTACTTCCTGTCAATGTTAGGTGTGGTAAGAGTTATCTGCAAACTGCAACCAAGTCCACACCTCATGTTCTTCCAGTCTTTTGAATCCTTCTTCAATTATACCCAAGATTTCTTTCTTCTCATTCTTTTCAGGGTCAGAAACATAGAACAGGTGCTCCAACTGGCACCTGTAATTCCTGGTTGAAAGGTGTACATTGTTCACCGTATCACTGTGGTGACCATCATGAAATTAAAAAAACAAATAAAAACAAAACAACAACTCTCGTGAGTTTTAACTTACTGCACCAAACGTTCGTTGCCCACACGGAGGCTGTCGAATTTGTCTTCAAAGCGAAGCCTCAAAGCGCTGTTGTTGATGCGGACCACTCTATTGATTTTAATCCCAGAGATGCCGTGAACCTTAAAGTCTGATGGACGGAAGCGGGACAGCAGGAGATCGCAACAGGAAGTGAACCTGATGGAGACATCACAAACACACCATCAGGTGGGTCCTGACTGCATGCAAATGTCTTGGTGAAGAAAAGCAAAGTACGACACCAGCGGTCTGCAGGGCATCCCTCTTCCAAACGGATATTTCCAACACTTTCCAGCTCCATCAGCAGAAACTGGACCGTGTAGTCCGTCATGTGCAAGGCCTGGGAGAACTTCTGCTCAAACCAGGTGTCAATCCTGGAGGAAAAAGCATTTGTCCACAAAGGCCGATAGATTTGATGCAGAGTGTAAAACAGTAAACCATATGAATTGGTACGGACTCGTCCAGCCTCCTTGTCCAGAAGGCCTGTCTCTTCTTCAGCGCTTCGATCTTGCTGATGATTTTTTGCTCCATACTGGGATCAGAACTGTTATGGGTCAGGCTGTGGCCTTGGCTAGAATCCCCAGCCGATCCATCCTTCAACTCATGAGCGGCTGATGCTTTAGAAAGCTCGTGTTCAAGCTAGGAAGGCATCCAAATAACAGAGGTCTAAGTTTTAACGTGGCTTAATGACATGCTACAGTAACCTTTTCCAATGGATTGTACCTACACTCTTTATGGAATAATGCATTTTTCTGAGGGCTTCTTCAGGTGGCTCTAACATGATTCTCTTTCTCTCCATCAAACTAAGACGTGTCTCTCTCAGTTTCCTCTGAACAGTCTGCACACGCATGTTGTAGTACATCATTTTCTTCATTACTATGGACTAATAATGAAATAAGAATAATAGAAAAATGTCATTTTCAGCAAATACTGTAGAGTTTGAAGAAATCCAACACTGACATTTCTTTTAGCTATCTTGCTTTTAAGAAAACATCAAAATTTCAACTAAATCCTGGGTAAATCTGGAAAAAAAAAATCATTGTACTGGAATGAAGATCAGATCAATACCTGTGCTGTGTCCTTCACTTCCTTGCTGGAGACATCATGGGTGTCAAGTTGCTGTAGATGTGGCATGTGGTAAAGCACATGTGTAGCGTAGTTGTGCAGCAGACATACCGGGTTTGTGGTGGTTGTGGGATCGTTCAGCGTTAACTCTCTCAGCTGGGGTAAATGGGCCAGCATTGTTAGCTCCTATTTAAACAACAAAAGTGCAAGAAAAATCCATTTATTAATAAAATATTCAATGGGACCACAAAACATAATGACTGCTTGGAATAAAAATGAAAATATATCCCTCAAGGTCCATATTTGTGCTTGGCCTATATGTCAGAACTGGCTTTTAAAAGCTAGATTTGATGATAGAGCTGGACTGATCTAAATACCAGTGATATATGTTCAGCAGTTTATTTATTACTCTTTTTTTCCCCGTCTACTATCTTAAAAGGAATATCCGAATGCTATTAGCTGGGCAGAAGCAAAATGACTCGAGAGGTAATTTCAGTCAAAACTAGAAACACAAAATGTTTTTGTGTTGCAGGAACGTGACTGTCAGCTACAGGACATTCCTGGACGGTATAACTCAGTTAAACCCACACCGCAACCAGCTGTGGCTTTTACTATTACCTTTAAACACACGTTATAATGAATTTATATAATGGGAGACCCACTGCTCAGTAACTCTGTGAAGGTCTGACACAGCCAAAGAAGAACTGATTGAAAATCCAGACCAGCAGGAACTATGCCATTTCATTAAAATCTGTAAATGCCTTTTCTTCAGACCAAGGATTTTAATAAAAATAAGTAAGAAAACTTTTTTTTTTTAAAGCAGTATGTATAAAAGAATATCTGAGTTTTCAATCTCACCTTAATGGAGCTTATCTTGTTCCCAGACAGATTAAGATTCTGAAGGTTGGTATTAGGATCGAGGCTGTGCCCTTGGTAGAGAATATTTAAAATTGTTTGACTTGTTTCCCCCAAACAGCAGAAAATAAAAAGTAAATAGTAAGTAAAAAAAAAAAAACACAAACAAGAACAACATACCAATCTTTTCAATACTGTTGTCAGCAAGGTTTAGTTCTACGAGATTTTGAAGCATGTTCAAGCCCTTAAGAAACATACACATTAGCGTACCACAGATCAACAAGAGATAGATAGATAGATAGATAGATAGATAGATAGATAGATAGATAGATAGCAAACCTGTATTCGACTTATGGAGTTACTGTTTAGCCACAGGACTTCTAGGTTTATCAGATATTCTACATTATTTATTTCACAGATTTGATTATCATAAAGATAGAGTTTCCTTAGCTGTAGACAGTTCTCTAGTCCAGAAATTTCCTGTAAAATTGGAGACAAAAATAATTATTATTTTTTTTTGCTGAACTATAGATATTTTGTAGACTATAGCAACACACAGATAGCAGACTTACTGTCAGATGACACTCAGCCACCCAGAGCTCTTGGAGCAGAGGGCAACACTCAAGTGCCTCAATCTTTGTCAGATCTTGAGCCACAACAGTTAGATGGCGGAGGTTTGGGAAAAAAGAAAGCCCAACCATGCGGGGAAATCCAGAGAAAAATATCTCCAGGGTGATGACGTTAGATCCGTCTTGTGTAATTGTCTCATAAGACAACCCATCTGCTGTGCACTGTTGAATTAAAAAAGATAAAAAACACTTCACTTTGGGCAACTAGACAATTCCACAGAGATCTTGACCGTGTGCCTTTGCATCTCAGCAGTGACTGTCGCTCTAACCTATAATAAAAGCAAAGAGCACACAGTTATAACGGATTAGAAATGAAGAGTCCTTACGGCAAACAGCTGAGTTAGAGAATATTTAAAACATTCAGGAACTTCATTGCACTTCTTTTCTTTATCAGCACCATCTTCGTTTGGTGTCTGAAAGAACAAAACCAGCAATTAATGATGGTACAATACATCATGCCACATCCTGCCTTTTGTCCCCAGAGGATAGAACACTGATGATATATTCACAGCCGTAAGTCCCGCTGCACACAGCACAAGGTACCGTGATTGAGTGGCCTTGCATTGCAAGCAGAGGCAAAGTGTCTTTCGTTGTCAGTATCTTACCTCGTCACACGTTGTGTCTCTTTCCATAGTTGCTGACTGTGGTTGAAGTTCATCAGTACCCATAATATAGAGGGCAGTGGTGACCCCATGTAAAAGTTGAATCAAAGCTCCTTTGATCTTTGATCACTGACAGATTAAAGGAGATGCAGAGACTTACAGATCAACTGATTTAAGCCTTCATGATTGTGGAAAAAAGGGGTTACGAAATATAAATACAAGAAAATAAAGAATAATGCTAATATTACACTGGAACCATTCTGCTGTTGTACACGCTGACTTTTATCCGCAATGAATGCGTTTTAGGAGTAATTTTAACCAATGTTAAAAGTCATACTCACAAACTCTGTCCGGCTCTTCATCTTTTGCTTTTTGAAGTTTGGTGGCTGCTGCTCGTCATTCAGACCAGCTAAGGGAAAGTGCAGCTTTATTGTGCCTCCAACTTCCGTTTTCGGTCGAACTCAGAGACTGTCTTTCGTGACTATAGAGTTTAGTTAGATTTTACTATGATCTTCGATAAACTGATGGTAATAGTTTCGGCGCTGATAGGCAATCTGTTACCTAAGAGAAATGCAATAAATAAGATTTTTCTAAATGAATTCGTCAGACCTCCTCCAATGCGCCGACCTCCGCCAAGAAGCTCATTCATAGAGAAAAAGGGGAATTGAGCTGCTTGGCCTTGATTCTCGGGAAATCAATTGAGGGTCAAGTCCCTCAAAGACTCCTTTGATGGCTGTTTGATTTTGTTTTTGCGTGACCCTGGAAATTACAGGATCCAGTAATGGTGGTAATTTGGAAATACTCGCTTAGCTCTTCTCCCTCTTACGAAATTGTTTTTAAAGACCCTTTTAACTTCGTTCACTTGTTTTGGCCGTGCGTTTTCCAACAGCAGCGTCTGGTTACTAAGGTTACGCCATCTACGCTTCGTAAAGACACGAGCGCCCTGTCTAAACGTAAAAATTTATTTCGCATTTATACCACTCAGTACGGTAAAGAATTCAGGTTGTATTCAGGTGCCCCTTGTAGTTTTGTAAACCGTAATCATTCGTGTTGACAATCAATGTCGTATGTACGTGCGAGCAAAATATATTGAAAGTTATGACAGAAAGTTTGTCAGAACATTTTGAACAACAAACTGGTTCTAGTTGTGAAACTAGTTTTGACAAAGGAAGTTTAAAGAAAAAGCTAACGCCTGTTAAACTACTGTTTTTCAAGTTTACAAAGTGCTCGTGAAAGCACCATGAAACCCTCTGAGCTTGGAGTTTTTACCTGAGAAAATGCTGTCAACAAGAGATTCTCTAGAGTCGGTACCACAATCGTACCTTCCCGAGTGTCGATGGCGTGACAACAGCGTCTGGTTGCCAGGACGTGACGGAATTTCTGCAGTTTGCCAGACTCTCGCGAGCAAACCCTGAGTCCACGCACCATTTGTGCATAAGAACATGTACATAGTTGTCCGCTGTTGTTCTCTAAACTGACTTTGGGTCTGTTTGGAGACAAATACATGTTTTACTTAATGGTGGGTATTTGGTAGCACAACTTGAAAGTGCCGATTTACTGTGTAATACTGCTACAGAAGCACCTGCGTTATATTGTTGTTGCTTTTCTGTCTCTCAGTGTTTTGTTGCATTTTTGACATTCTTGGTGCACGGAGCGTGCCTCTTTCACTTGAATTGAACTGAATTGAATAGTTTGCATACCTCCGATTAAACTGATACCGCCGCATCAACACAGCTGTCATATTATAAATCACCACACGGTGGCGGTATGCAGGACGATTCCCCCAGGAATTAAGGTTTATTAAATATGTTCCGTTTATAGTACATCATTATGGTTGAGCTAATTTTAACAACTTTAGCTCACAATGTTGACCTGAGAATAAACTGAAACTCAGTGGAACCCATCACCCCCTCTTTCTCTCCCCTCCACCAATGTCAAATACACGAATACAGCCGAATATTCGCCTTTGCCCCAGGTGAAGTGCCAACTGGGAGCCTGGCGGATACCGTGACGTCACCGGTGGGGCAGTGAACTACAACAATCAGCCTCGCTGCTCTCGTCTTGCGTCCCACACCGCCTCACCTCACCCGGGCTCGGTGGACAGACGCCAAGCAGGAACTGCGTAATTGTGTGTCCGTCGCCGTCACCCGCGCCACAGCCAGAGGATTGTCGCCGCTCATTTACACAACAGCCCCGGCGAACGACAGGAAAAGCCTGGCATCCCGATTATCTGCGTCTCGCAGCTGATAAGACCATGTCTGCTGAGGAGCTCGGCTCGGAGGGGAGGTGGTTTGGAGATGACTACGACAGGAACGGCCTATTTGGGAACGCACCGACCCAGTTCGGTGAGTTGCGTGAGGATTTCAAGCCGAGAAGCGGCGAGGTGGATCAACAATTCCATCCTTACCAGGACGACGGCAGAAGGCCCCCCGTTACTATGGAAACTGCATCTACAGGTAAACCGGACATTTATGGCATTAAAGTCCCGGTGCAGGTCATTTCAAAGTCTTATTCGGTTTGGATTTCATTTTGTCAGTGTTTTCTGTCAACAAAAGCAGAGCGTGCTGGAGAGGTTCACCACGCAGAGACGCAGTCGTCCATTTGTCGCAGATTTAGCGTTACGACAGACGGCCTGCCTGTTAACTGTGTTCAAACTTATGCTCACCAAAGCAAGAGAAACAATGCAACCGAACAACCTACAGTAAATCTGAAATTGAACGTATTATAATGTAATATGATAATATAATGTATTATTCATCTCCAAGCCGGGATGTCGTTTTGATATTCACATCAAAAATAAGACTGAGCACAAATGAATGTTTGGGGAGGACTGAAAGATGCAGCATTCATCAACGTCAAGCCTGCTGAACTTAAACAGGCCTTTGGACCGACATGAAACAAACTACTGCCTGTGTTATGTGTAGGGATTAAAAATGTAATCTAAAATTTGCTTTAGCTGACAATAGATCATACACTGGAGGCCCATTCTGTCCCAGGGACAGCAGGGAATAAGGTAATCATATCGTTCAACAGAATGTGTATTTACTGTAATAAGCAGCTTGCACAAGTGTATTGTTATTGGAGGCTGTAGGCGGCGTTTTCGGGGACATCATGTAGACCTCAGTGCTAATCTGTCACTTTCTGCAGTACCTCTCAACTCATGCTGCTATTTTTAAACCATGGAGGAACAGAGCTAACTCATCCCCGGTGAGCTAAACCAGAGGCCTGCACTTTTATTCAGGAACGGACTGAAAAATTCATGAGATTATTGGGAAAAAAGTCAACCGCTTTCCACTCTGTGCTCACTGAGCTCACCGAATGCTGCAAAAGAAGAAACCTCTAATAAAGGGAATCCTTTTTCTGTGGCCATTAAGTTCAGAAGAATGGTGGAATGTGTAAATGAAATTTCATCCTCGGTGGCTGCCTAAAAGCAGAGCTTTTGCAGTCACCGCTATCCTGCGACCTACAACATTCTCCGGCTTTATATTTAACCGTTAAGAGCAGCCAGAATCTGCTTCGGTCCACAGCAGAGGCTCCATCTATTTTATAATCTATTTTGACACTTGCGTCTGTCACTGTGTCCATGTCCGTGGTGGGACTGTGACATTTTCTTCTCGACCACGCTAGTTGTGGCCAGCTCCGATCACTGTCAGACATTTGCACCCGAACACCCCCCCACACAAATCCGCAGTCTCTCTAGCCCTCTAAACAACCAGGCTATTTTAAGTTTAGCAGCTTCTATATTGTTTTTTTGCTTCTTCTACTAAGCGAGAACAGCAGATTAGCTTTTGAGGAGCGTCAGCTGTGAAATGCAATCTCTTCAAATTGTCCAGAAATGCCTGTGACGGTGTAACTGAGTATTACACCACAGTATTACTATAAGTTCCCAGAGGAAAGAGTCAGATCGCATCAGTATTGCCTCTTCAGTCCTCAGACCTTTCTGTAAATACTGGTTTTCCAGTCCTGACCAGGCCCAGTTTGTAATTTGCACATGAATCCGCTTTTTTTTTTTTCTGCAGGGTAAGTGCACATATAAACCGCAACGCCATCCGTTTCCACACGTCTCCTTTTATAACCCACCCAGAGTGCATTTTAATGGTTAATTGATTCCGTCCTGACAGAGTGCATCATTCCTAAAAAGGCCCTCCTTAGTAGAATTGAACTCAGGTCTCAGTCGGTTTCACATATCATCAGCGATAAAGATGAGACAGCATAAATCTGGTTTCATGTCTTTCAGAGAGCAGAGGCACTTAGTGGACTCTGCAGGACTGCGTAAACCAGCTTAGTATGTCTGTGCCGCTGGCTGCTGAGAGCGCTCCTCCTGCTCCTGAGTTGTGCAAGATCCTTTCTGCCTCGTAGATAAAGATGCTAGATAAACAGTGGGAAGAGGGGAAGGGGGGGGGGCATCCTGAGTGCAGAGAGAAAGCAGGCTGCTGTGAAGATATCAGGAATGATCTCTTGCTTCATTTGTTAATTCAGTATGTTCCAGAGGTCAGTGGCCCCTCACAGCAGAGGCACCTGCGTTTTGCTGATTAAAATGTATCTGAAATCTTTGATCTGGGCTTACGCTCTGTCCCCCCACCACCACCACCACTCTCGTCTGTCTCTCGTCATCTGGCTGAGGATCAATTAGCTAAATGCAGAGGGGTTGAAAGGACACACCAGGACATGACAGGATGAACCCACAGAAGAAGCTGAGGGCAGTTACGTCTACTCTAACTTGTATTTAAAAAAAAAAATAGCAGCTTGTGACGCTCATGCGTCTATGATTTTACTGTTTTCGCCAGCTTTCTGTTTAATCCTTGAGCAGGGCATTCCAAAAACCAGATCAAAGGATTAGAGGCAGATCCAAAGATGGCTAAAATCAGTGTAGCCCATCTAATGGTTTCTCTATAGATTACTGCACTCTCTGCACTCCTGCTGCTGCAACCCTTAACGCTGGAATTGTGTCTTTAACAGAGAAATGGAACCTCAAGACCATGCTGCACCACATTTACATCGTCACAGATGTGGAAAAAGCGCATCAGTCCTTCCACTTCCTCCCACATCTGCGTCATTCATTATTTATGTCTGAGCAGTCAGACTGGGATCAATGCAGAGCGGACAGGAGCTGTGCAGAGCGTTGGATGTACACAGATCAGCGTCTCCTCACGTTAATTAGTCTTGGAGAACAACAGCAGTCGCGCGTTCCTGCCTCTAGCAGTAAACGGCATGTCCTGCTTGTCTTGGATCAGTCCTCTCCAGAGCAGCCGCGTCCCTCAGTAGAGTTGTTCCCACCTCGACCTCCGCTAATAGTTCTGTTCTTCCGCAGCGCCCAGGTGCTTTGCTCTGCTTTTTTTGTTCTTCTTTATTAACCTGAAATTAGGACTTTGACATGCGCGAGAGCGTGTTTAAACTAAGATTTTAGCAATCAGTGCATAGAAACCGGTTGAACTACAGTACAACTGCAAAACATAATAATCTGCATATTGCAGTGCCGTGAATTAAGAGTTGTGCCTACATTATCAATTTGTTTTGTGAGCTTTCAAAGAATATAGTAGATAACAATGGAAGAAGAACAGATGGGTTGAAAGAAGAGACAACATAATGGTTTCCAGAAGGTCACGGAGTGAAAGAGGACCCCTGAAAGCTGACACCACAGCTGAGAGGATCTTGGATGGAAGGATGGAGTCATTAGATGGCAGGAGATAGAGAGAGGTTTCAAAGATGGGCAGATAAATAAAGCATTGCCTTTGTGCAAACGGACAGACCGTCCCATTCAAACAAGTGCACATTATCGATGGAAATGATTTTAAAACGTCCATACGGGACGACAAACAAAGATGAATGTGACGCATCTTGTTTGTTTTTCTCATTATCCTTCATCCCTTTCTGGCGTAAGCCCTTCTGAGCACCAGCAAGTCCCAGATGCTGCTTTGTAAACTCATTTGAAAGTATTAATGAAATCACCCCTTTTGATATTGTCTTCACTTTCATCTTTTTTTGGGTTTTTTTTCCCTTTTTTGGTTGGCTGATAATTGGGAGCCTGGCAGAGACTGTCAGGCTGTGTCACAGCATCTGAGCTGCAGTGGCTAACAACAGGACAACAAAAGGACCGGCCCCTCACAGCAGACTCTCACACACTCACACACACACACACACACACACACACACACACACACACACACACACACACACCAGAATGAATTCTGTTCCCCAGCCTTTCAGGGGCATGGTGGCGGTTTGTGGCAGCTACAGGCGGAACTGAGAATTCCTCTGTTGTCAGGTCGGATCCTGTCTGAGAGCAGCAGCAGTGTGGTGGGGTGTTTCCACACCAGTAGGCTAAAACACCCTTTAATCTCAGTGCAAACACACATATCACTGCTATCACAGGCAATCTGTGTTGAACATATTAGTTTGCAGCTGAAGAGATCGCCTCCTTTCACAGGTTTTTGGCCCTCGTCTGCTCGGTAGTCGAGCGGCTGTTATATTACGACAGTCCTGCCGTGGCGATGACTGCCTGGACCTGTAAGATGTAGTACTCTAAGAGGATTATACACTTTGATTTGCTTTTAAACACGAAGGGCACCCATGCCTCTGAACTGGTGAAAGGCTGTGCCCGGTCCTTTTGTGCGCTGCTTGGAAGTAGAGGCTAAATGTTGTTACCTAACTCCAGATGTAAAAGTGACCACTGCACCGCTGTGTGATGTATTGTTAATGAAGGAGCACTGGGGTAGGAAGGACAACTAAAGGGAAGGGTGTTGGGGCTTTGGAGAGGAAGCGAGGGGAGGGCTGTACATCCTGACCTGTTGGATGTTCTCTCTATTAGTCTGCATCCTGCAGACCTAACTCTTTAAAATCCTTGCACCCACTCACCCACCCCAGACAGCCCAGCAGCTGGACCCAGCCTATTTATATCCCCAGCACTGTCCTGGAAGAAGCAGGGCCAGAGAGGAGGGGGAGGAGCTCCGTTAATGCAAATATGTACACAGATTTGTACAGACGGCAGCATAAATATCAGTGTGTGTTTGTGTGTCTGTTCTGTGTTTGCACTCCTGTGTTTGTGAGGTTGTTGCTAACCCGCGTGACAGAAATATAAATGTATTTATTTGAACAGGGGCAGTGCACATTAATGAACATTTTTGTAAATGTGCCAGTTTTAGCTGCAAAGCTAATTTTCAACTTCTTTTATAAACAGATCAATATTCTTTGCTCTGTTTCTTTAAAAAAAATAACAATCTATATATGTGTGTCCTTCCTATGCCACCATGCATATGTACTATAATTATCCTTCCTCATCGTTGCCCTGCAGCATCGTGTTTGCTCACAGGGCATATTTACAGCTGTTATCAGCGTCACGTGTTAGCAACACGTAAGGATCCCAGGATGCAGCGAACACGCTGCGTGAAACAATCAGTCTCTCCATGTCGTCACGTGTCTCACGGGAACCAGCCCGAGTCTTCGACACGCTGTCCTGCGTGCGTTCAAAATCTGCCTTTATTGTGTGACAAAAGAAAGCAATTTGCCTGCAGAATTTCCAACGGACACTTGTGTTGTGGCTCTGTGATTTTTGAGGCCTGAACAATTCCTCTTTGTCCTGCACTGGACACAGGCGTCCTCTGTTACTGCCGCCTCGCACCCAGTGCGGCCGCGCTCTCCCTGGCAGCGGCGGCCGCTGAAGTGCAGCTTTAAACTGGACGTTATTGTTCATCAGACAGCCGGTGACTGCGCAGCACAGACAGAGCGCTGGTTCTTTCTTTTGCGTGTGTAACCTCCACTTCTTTCTCTCTGTTCCTGCTCTTGAACAGACGACGCCTCGTCTGGCCTGTTCAGGAAGAGTATGAATGATGATGGGGATGTCTACACCTCCCTGCTGTCGGGCCAGAGCTTCACATCAGGGCAAGAAGCCTCTTACCTGTCAGATAAGCTGTCAGAGGCCTCCCTGGCTTCCTCCGGCCTGGCTGACTTCTCCAGCGACGCCTATCGCTTCAGCTCCAGCGTCAAGATGACCTCCGGCCTGGCCGACGACTCTCCAAAGTCTCTGCTCGGCTCAGACAAGACAGATTCTTACAACTACATGGATATCAGCCACGGCGATGAGCGGCGTGACCAGCGGCTGGGGGACAAGGGTTCAAGCGCTCATGACTCACTTGGCAGCTACATAGATAAGAACCCCGGAGGAGACGAGGAGGATGAAGAGGAAGAGGAGGAGGAGGAGGAAGAGGAGGAGAACCTGGGCCCGGCTCTTGGCACCCGCTCTTTCCCTTACGTGGAGGAGCCGTCAGATGAAGAGCTGTCTGACTACCGCTCGTTCCGGAACCTGGGCGGCACCCCGCAGACGGCGAGCCCGGTGAAGATCACCCTGACCGAGTCCCAGCCTACAAATGCCAAACCTGATACACATCAAGCCCCGCCTCCGGTCAGCGTGTCTGAGCGCGAAAACATCCTCAGTGTGGGCTTGCAGGGGGTCCCCACCGTGACACTATCAGAGCCAGAGGACGACAGCCCGGCCTCCTCGCCCGGTGCCTCCCCAACACGTAAGTACAGGACAAACACTAATTATCCTCCAGAAACCATTTACAAATCATAAGATTTCATGACTAAAAATCACTGGCTTTAATTACTGATATTTATCTTGGCTATGAAATTGTTTTCAAATTTAAATTAAAATAAGAATGATAAAAAAGGCAAGGCAACAGTGAAAATGGAACCATGATCCTCATTAGTAATGCCAAAACTGCACCAATATCTTTGAAGTTGCTTAAAAAGTAACATCAAGTCTCTGCTGATGTCAGACCTTTTTATTATCATTAGCTTAACCTCAGACAGCAAAAAGAAATCCAGTGCCAGTCACTCTGTTGTTTTACAAAATATTTAACCTGATTTTTTTCATAAAAGTAGAAAACACCTGAATTAGTTTGAATTGTATGTGAATGTAAACTAACACCAGCTTTTCCCTTGAGAGCAGAAAAGGAATTCCACTCCAATGACATGTTCAAGGGTGACACGGTGAAGCCGGCTGCTTCCAGCAGCCAGGAGCAGGACGGCAGCAGCGCCGAGTCCGGAGACTCAGAGATCGAGCTGGTCTCAGAGGAGCCCCCGAAGGCCAGCGGCAACCCGTTTGCCCAGCCGCCTAAGAGCAAGGGCACGCTCAGCCAGCCTAACAACCCCTTTGACAGCCCCCCTGCCGCCCCGGGAGGCTGCAGCCTGGCAGGCAACCATGCTCCGCCCACAGCCTACAGCATTCTGAGGGAGGAGAGAGAAGCAGAGCTTGACAGCGACCTCTTCATCGAGTCTGCGTCCGAGGAGAGCCCGAAGAGAGAGCAGGGCTTTGGCGGCCTCAAACAGGGAGTCGGCCCTCCCTCCCCGCTGGTTCCCAGCACCGTCTCTCCCCACAGCGCAACAGAGGCGGTGCCAGCTGGAGCAGCCATCACAGAAAAAGTCAAGACCCCAGTCAAATCAGAGGAGGACTACCCTGTGAAGCCGAAGCCCCCCACCGCCGCCGTGCCCCCGGAGATCCGATCAGAGAGGCTGCGACAGGACGACATGCATGTGAACACCAGTGAGGGCAAAGGTGACCCAGGAAAACCCACTGTCTCCATCTTCCCTGGGTTTAATAAACAAAAAGGTCAGTTCCTCTAATCTCAGTTTCTTGTTTCGGTGTTTTAATGCCAGCACTTATTCTCCTCAGCCTCAAACTGTGGAAGTAGGGTTTCACGTTTGTCTAACAATTTCACTGTTGCATTCAGAGCTGTTGTCTCCCGGCTGGCTTTGCTGAAACAGTACTGCCAGCTGATAGAACAGGTCGTGTTTTGAGTGCCGGTGTGTTTTTCCTTGTGCAGTTAACAGTCCTAATACGTAACTAACGCGGCACTCATACAGCAGGCAGCGCTGTTTTGTTTTAGTGCCCCAACTGTGTGTGTCCGCCAGGGAGTGTTGTAGATGCCCCCTGCTGGCAGCATCGAGACAAAACATTAGGCCTCGGGTTGATTTATATTTATGGAACTTCATGATGACTGAAAACTCAGTAATGACTTGGTGTTTCTTTTTTCTTTAACAAGGAAAATCAGGGCAATATCTGGTTCCTTACATCACCCTGTGACCCAATAGATCAGCCATGCCAGTCACAGTCTGCAAGAGTTAATTCTGTCTAAGCTGCATATTTGATTTGGGCATTTCTGCCGGCTGTACTTGATAAGAGCATGTTTATGTAACACCATATTGGTCAAACTGGGACACACTCCTATGGGGACTTATAAGTCTTCGTGTGAATGTATCACACCATCGACAGGTGTGATTTATTTTGAAATAAAGGCGGATGACCGCGGTGTTTTGCTCTAAATGAGAGAAAGTTCTGGTAATGGTTTAAAAAAAAAAATAGGTCACGTGTTTCTTCTCACTGACACTAGAGGGCGCAGCGCACCCTTGCTCAGTGGAAGACCAGCAGCTACTGCTTTCATAAATATAGGTGCACTTCCTCCCCAGTTGTCATAGCAACAGTAATGGTAGGGCGCATGTTCACTCGTTTCCCCCCCCTTCTTTCCTCCTGGTTGATGATGGCAGAAGGTGTGAGGTGTGGCTGTTTGTTGGGGTGGAGGGTGGTGGTGGTGGTGGTGGGATGACTGGTTTTGAATGGGGAAAAACACCTTTCACCTTAAAAAGGGACTATTTTCTGTTCAGCCGTGACATCAGGGTGCGCTGTTGCTCTTTCCATCAGCGGAGTCTTTACAACCCCATTTGCATTACAAATAAGGAGGAAACGATGAAGCAGACACCTCCCGAAGGCTTTAATCAAAAAGCCTAGTTCTGTAATGTTCTGTAATGCTCGTCTTGTCATGAAATATTGACGAGCACTTTTGACTGAGTCATAGTGGAACCAGCGTCTGTCTCAATATTGTCGCATGAAAATAAAGATGGGTAGTGAGGGCTGCCTCAGCACCAGAGTCCAGGCATTTTCAGCAGACATTGATCAGCTAGGTTTTTTTGACCAGCCCTCCCGTTGCTCTCACTGATTTTAAAGCTTGCAGAGACCCCCTTTCAGGAAACAAAGCTAAGCACCCACCCTATCACCCCTCCAGGCTCTCCAGCCATGGTGTGGTTGGTGTGCTGCAGCAGCAAATGTGGTTTCAGTGTTTACAATTTGCTCCCTCCTCCCTCAGTACACACACACACACACACACACACACACACACAGACGCGCGCGCGCACACTGTCCCTGCTCCTTTTGTAGCCAGCACTGCTCCACAGCATCAGTCTGCGTGCTCCGCGAGCCGGCAGCACCCTGAAAGCCTTTTTCCTCCCTCCCTCTTTTCCTCCTCCTTTATCGTCTCCGCATCCTTTTCAACCATTCATGCCTCTCTGGGATGAGTGAGTGAGCCGGTGCTAGCAAAGAGGGAGACAAAGAAGAAAACGGAGAGTGTTAAGAGAAAGAGAACAGGGACGTAACCGATCACCAGCATGCAGGCCACTGCAGACGTGGGCAAGAAGGAGAGCTCCTGGAGCGGCTGGAAGGGCCAGGGTAAACCACCGTTTTCTGCTGTCAGAGAGATGGGCTTTGATCTGCGCACATAGGCTAGATATCCATCACAGCGTGGTCATGAGTTCCCGCCCGTGTATGTCTGTGTGATTTGCATGTGCATGTTTTTCCTCTTGCTGTGTTTGTCTATGTTTGTTGTGCAGTCAAACAACAGTGTTTACCTGCATTTCCTTTAGCGGAGACACGCCCTGATGACAGATCCTTTCTGCTGAATGCCTGTCTGGAAAAAAAAAAAAAAAAACAAGGGGTGGGGGTTGGATACGTGCTGATAGATGGAGGAAACCCAGCATGCTGGGAGCCATCTGCTTTTAGTGTATGTTAATATGAATTACAATGTCAGGCTCTGTGTTTCAGCCTTGTCACAAATCCCACTCTCCATTTTGTAGTCATGCAAGAGGAGGATTTGTTTTTTTTTTTATAATGGCGTATGCTCCTTTTTTGTGTATCGAGCCAGTCAGAGCATCCGGACAGCACTGACAGACCATCTCTATGGTAACCAGGGCACACCCATCCTGATTACATCAGCCCCATCTCCGTAGCTGCCATGGCACCTTACTGAGAAGAGGCCGAAGTAGTGTTTTCATGCGATGGAGGCCGTGGGAGAAAATGGCGCACCTTCCTCCACAATGGATGCGGTTTGCCATCTCGTCGTGTTGTTGATCTGGTTTAGCGCTAAACGGTGCAATAGAACGGTCACTGATTGCCTGTGAGCACGGTTGCAGCCACCTCTTTGTGTATGTGCAGCGTGGTGACCGCCCCCCCCCTTTGTCCAAATGAATGTTCCAGACTGTACGACTCAACATCTGAGGGGATTTGTCCACATTATTAAGGATGTCAGATTAGTCTGATGCAGAATTGGATGATATTAGACATTTTATTCTAGCAGTGTTTAGTCATCACTTTTGTGCTTAAGCTATTTTTATGTTTAGTCACTCTGACTCACTAGTGCCCGAGAATTACCCAGGAGTGACGAGTGTACAGAAAACGGACTCACGTACGCTCACGTTAAGGCAATTGTGATGCTGACACATTGTGTTTCCGTAGGGCATTCTGTAAATCAAAACCTTCTTCTTCTACACTGCTTTTCTGAATAAATAAAAATTCTTGAAACAGAAGAAAAGCATCGTCCAGGACGTGCGTAGCAACCATCTATGCAACAGTTTGAAATACGACAGCCCAGATCTGAGAGGTTAGGGGTTAGGGCTTCTGCCTCCTCGCTAGCGCTGGCTGCTCCGTGAGCTCAGGGATGTCTACGGCGATCTACTGAGGTCAGGCTAAACTGGTTTCACTACAGACAGGGGTGACAGGGTCATTTTATTGTCACTGTGGTTAATCATTTGCTCTTGATTTTGCTTGGTGTGTCAGAGCGATATAAATAAGCGGAGGTTGACGGGCCGCGTTTGCGATTCCTCTGCATGTCTTGCGTTAAAGCTTTGAACTCATGCGTGTCATTGTTGTCCCTGCACGGACGCCCTCCATTTCAAATATCGCCACATCTCTCAGTCAACTCAGCTGTTGTAATGAATCACAAATTGGAGGCAAAAAAAAAAAAGTGTAGACAGTGTTGTGACCATCAACTACCTTGGTGTTTAAACTGCCATTGTCCCTTTGTGCAGCACAATAAAGGGAGAGGCTGTCTTCAGATGTTGGGGCGTGGAGACACATTATGAGCTGCTGATTCCCCAGACTCGGACCAAATGAATCTCTCTGTGTTCCCCTCCCTCCCTCTTGAATGATCAGTCTCTGTTCCTCCCTCGCTCCATCTCTAACTGAGCAGTGGGTAGAAAATGGAGCATGGTAACTATGGTAACTGCATCAGGCAGGCGCCCTGCTGCATCCTTCTGCTGAAGCATTTTCACTGGAATAAGCCCACCGGTCTGCAGTTTTAATGGAATTGTGGTGTTATTTTGCTTTAACTGTGGCACCATGATTCTTTCATAACGGTCCATCCACCCCCCCAGTCCCCCTACAAAGCAAGATGCTGATTTGCCGCTGGGGCTATGGCTCCTCCCCCGTTGTTTAGGGAGGGGGCATCCCCTCCCGTTCTGAGTTCTCCTTTTGTCCATGCATAAAGCAGCTGCCTCTTTCCCTGTTCAACCATGGGAGCCGCAGGTCAGTAATGCTTCTGGTGCACTAGCTAAAGCTTTTCAGTCTGTCCCGGCAAGCAGTCTCTGTGGCTGATCAGCATCTGTCTGTGTGTTACTCCTGCTCTGTGCCGTTGTGTGTGTGTGTGTTTGTGTGAGAGCATCTCCAATAAAACCTGAAGCCACATGGTCATCTTGTCGACTGTGGCTTCTGGAATACAGCGTGCAGGTGCTGCAGCCAAGGCACGCACCTCTGAATGAGGCGTGTTGTTAGTGTTAGTGGCAGACAGGGCTGATGGGTAGTGTATGGGTGAGAACATAAATATTGTACATGTATTCTTCTTGTTGAGAGACAACTCTGTGCGAGTGTGTGTGAGACAGTGAATCACAATGACTGCCGGCACCCGGGCAGAACATGCCCTTTTTTTAGTGGAGAGTAAAGATGGCCGTCATCACTATGCTGCTCTTGGCTCCACAGCTAAAATTAGAGCAGGAAGGCTTCTGGGTAGCTTAGAGAGAGAAAGAAACCCAAGAGGCAACATCCGCAATTGCCTCCTCCTAACTTTACAGTGGCACACCGACTCCGATTGCCTGAGTTTTGGTGAAATGTGCAGCCCAGAGTTCTTATGGGAACAAACCCATATTTCCAGCAGACGCAGGCTGTGGGCAGACGAGTGTGTCAGCCTCTGCAGCTGTAATGGTACAGTGGGCTAATCCTAAGTTTTCACATCGCTCTCATCTGTGCTAGTGGCTTTAAATTACAGGCATCGCCACCCAAACTGCGAGGGGAAGAAGGAAACGGCAGCAGATTTGGATGGATCTTTGAGAACTTGCACAAATGCGTCGTTATCCTTTAGAAATAAGCACAGAGCTGCATGTTTGACCAGGTCACATTGAACCTAACTGTAAAACTACTGATATGGACTCTAGTTCTGCTGCTGTCTACCAAGGTCAGTCATTAGAGCTGTACATGGGCCGATGGATTTGTGCATGTATGTGTGAGACCGCATCAGGTGGTGCTCATAAGTACATGTCAGGTGCTGGTACCCCCACCCTCCACACACACACACACAAGTAGTTGAAACACTTTCCTAGCTCTCTCTGATCTGATAAAAGCCTGAGTTAGAAAGCTGGGTTAAAACAGAACCATGTGACAGCCGGAGCTCCCTGAGGACATCAGGTTGTGAACAGCTCCCAGATATATGACCCAAATGTGTAGCACACAACATCCAAAGCATGTGACAAAGGCCCAGAGGAAGATTTTAGGTAGTGAAGGTCAACCTTTCTAACCCTCGTCTCTTCCTACCAGCGATCGACCTTCTCTACTGGAGGAATGTGAAGCAATCGGGGGCCGTGTTCAGCAGCGTGCTTCTGCTCCTCTTCTCCCTGACCCAGTTCAGCGTGGTCAGCGTCGGGGCCTACCTGGCCCTTGCGGCCCTATCCGCCACCATCAGCTTCAGGATCTACAAGTCTGTGCTGCAGGCTGTGCAGAAGACCGATGAGGGGCATCCTTTCAAGTGAGTCGATGGAGATCTTCTGGGGCTTCATAAATGAGTGTGGCCTTTGTTTCTGACGGTGTGTTTGCTACCAGATCCTACTTGGAGATGGAGATCACTCTATCCCAGGACCAGATTAGCAAATATGCTGACAAAATCCTGCTGTATTCCAACACTTGTGTGAAAGAGCTACGCAGGCTGTTCCTGGTACAAGATCTGGTGGACTCCCTGAAGGTGTGCCTCAAACATTCACTATTTTGCATCAGACTAGATATACACAGGTCCTCTTATATGAGACTAGATTAGGCAAAGTATGTAGTTGTTATCCCACTATAAAAGTAGCTACATGTTATAAAAGGTAGCAGCGTGATGCTACAATGTGTTTGCGTGTTCCAGTTTGCTGTCTTGATGTGGCTCCTGACCTACGTGGGCGCTCTCTTCAACGGCCTGACACTGCTCATTCTCGGTGAGATCACCTTGCATCAGTCAGTTAAAAGTCCCTGCCACCACGTCAAATGATTGGGTTATGCAGTTAAACCTTTACAGTATTTGTTTACTTTTCCAGTTGACACAAGATAAGTGCTCGGGGCCACGGTCACACAAGCGTGTTCATTTCTGAGCATATTCCCACTGTAGGGCAACGTATTTAAACATTCCCTGTTTCTCCGCAGCTGTGGTCTCCATGTTCACCATGCCTGTGGTCTATGAGAAGCATCAGGTTGGTGTCTGAACATCAGGGAATGTCAGCCAACACGAAGCCCAGTGTTAACAACCACACTGTCTCCCGTTTTCAGGCACAAATCGATCAATATGTGGGACTAATACGGACCCAGGTCAACGCCGTGGTGGGGAAGTGAGTGCCATTACTGCTCAGACTTCTTTTAAATACATTATCAAACAGATTTAAGCACAGCCTGAGGCGCTGTCGTCCAGCAGGGTAGATACAGCAGGTTTCCAGATGATGCTAAACTCAGGGCTGTCCCACAGTGCAACACTGCCCCGTCCCTAGATTCATCACACGTGGGCCAGCAGATTTCTGTGGCTGACCGACATGTTTCTGGATCACCTAGGACAGAACATCTACAGATAATATAAACCCAACAATCAGTCTCATCTGTCGTCTCAATGTCCAGATGTGTTTTTCTTCAAGATAAATGTAAAAGTTAAAGGATCAAAAGTGAGGCATGTCTGCAGGCATGTAAAGGGTTAATTAATAACAATTCGTCTGGCTACCGTTTGGGGCCAGGCGACCATCCTTTAGGCCAATCCCGTTAACACGAATCATTGCTTCTGTGATCTTCCTTAAAAAGGAAGAGTGTAAAACAAGCAGGAGGTTAGGATAAGCACAACCTAAGCTAGAATAAATGAGTCACGGGCCATATGGTATGAGAAGGCTGTTTTTTCTGTACAGGATCCAAGCGAAGATCCCCGGGGCAAAGAGGAAGGAGGAGTAGACTTGCCTGTCTCCCGGTGAAGCTGAAAGTCTGATGCAGCTCACTCGGTGTCAGAAGAGCCCGCTCGTCATTCGTGGGGCGTAGTACCGCGTCATCTTGGCCTTCTCCAAAAGCATCCACTGGAGAAGCCTTTCACCCTGTCGATAGCAGTCTTAACACCACACACGCGCACATACACACGTACATCACCCTGTTTCTAGGTAGGCAAGTACACAACTCAAAAGCAAAAGAACTGACTTTTTTGTGTTGCTTATGATAAAGTGCATGAAGTTGAGCCTTGGGTGAATAATATTTGATATATTTTGTGCAGTCGAAATCATGCGTTTCTTTTTGTTTGTTTGTTTTGCTTTGCAGTGCTTTCCAGTGTACGGCTTTGGCGCCAAAAGCCCTCAAACATGTTCTGCTGCCAATGTTCAATACTGCTTCCTGTTTTCTGAGTTAGCAGACAGGACTTCTCTGTCCGTCAGAGTGTGTATATATATATATATATATATATATATATATATATATATATATATATATATATATATATATATATATCAAGAATAATTTTCTTTTGGTGTTTCTAAGCACAAAATAATTTAAGGACATGCGTCTTAGATGTGGTAATTGTAGGGTTTGCTTTTGTAGAACCATAAACGATACACAAGCTTATGTTTTAGGTACTGTTGTACAACTACTATGAAGACAAGGGGTATCTATTGATATTTAGCTTGTTTGAATAACTGTCCAACTTTGTACTATGTTCAACTCTACTGTAGTTCTCTAGACCTTGGACTCTCTATTTGCACTTACACTATGTATTTAATTACAGGAATAAGACAAATAAATGTACCTTGATGTATAACACCTCTGCAGCTGCTTGACTAAAGACTTCACATCCATGAGAAGAGTTTGAGTCTTTATAAAGAGCGATGGTTTGATTCAATATGGATCGAGTTGTGCATGTCGTCACAGATGTGGAAATAATCCAGAGGGAAGACTTTAAATGATCACCTATAAGTAAGATGGTGGATTCTGACACGGTTTCTAGCAGCACTTGTATTCGGGTGTGCCATAGTGACAAATTTAACTTGACTCCTGGGTCACAAAGGGAATTCATTTGAATGAAGAGTGACATGTCTCATCTGTTGCAAACAACTATTTTTAATGGCCGATGGCTCAAGGACTGAACGATGAGAACAGAGCAACTCTCGCAATATGAAAATGAAGAAGCCACGAGGATTTCGATGCTGAAAGCCTCAGTTCTGGTTGAACTTAAAAACACTCCTCTGTAGGCAACAATGATAGAATTAAAAGATATAACAACAACACCTGAACACAAATATGAAGAGGGTGCATCTTTAGCTGTTGAGGAGAATAGCTGGATGCAGCTGGAAAAGAACACGCCTGGAACGTCTACTTTCAGGGTCTGAATGTTCCATCTTCAGAGCAGGATCCACCTGCGAGTCCATTACACACTCACAGTAACACAGACAAAAACATTAACAGGACAGCACGTGACAGAATCTCCAACCTGGTTCCACATGCCTGGCTTCTCGTTGTAGATGGGAATGACCGCTTCCCTTGACGGTGACTTGGTGAAGAGTCTGTATAATAAAAGAATGATTTAAAAGTAGTGTGTATATTCTAATGACTGATTTCTGAGGGCAATTAAACTGACCCTATGAGGCGCTCCTGGCATTCCTCCTGCAGCTGGCTGATCTTGTCACATGAAAGATGACAAGTACCATCGGGTCCTTCGCAGACCAGACGGTTCATAGCTGCTCTCAGGGCATTTATCTGAATTTAAAACATAGCACACAAAAGCTTATTAGAATTAAAGCACGGAAGTTAAGAAAAGCAAAAAGGTGCTCACCATCATCACAACAAACACGTGTCTCTTTCTTACCTCATAGATGTCTTCAATGTCAAATTTGACATCGAAGGCGAGTTCAATATCCTGATTGGGAAGGATAGCCTCTTTTGTGTGACTGTTCCAGCCCAAACCACAGAGGGCGCCAGTGTAACAGGTTCTCTGTTCATTTGTTCTAAAACCAGAAAAGAATTGTAGTTATTTTTCTCCGCATGAGTTCCCATTTAAGTGTGCGATGATGCATAATATATTCTATCTGACCGTAACTCCATCACAGGGGTGAAGAGCATGGTGATGAGGGCAGGCAGTCCCGGGATGTCTGGCATGATGGACGTATCTTTCAAAAGAATCTTGGTCCCTGTAACAGAACAAGGCTTTGCTATGAGGCCACTGTACTAACCGCTGCATCGCCATGACACCCATTACAGGTTCAGATAACACAACAGCTAATATTGAAACAAGTACTAAAGATTAGTAAAAACACAATCATAAATAATTCAGTTATACATTTATTCTGTGCACACTTCACCTAACTTTGCTAGAATATGGGATGTCTCTGTTACCTGCAGAGTTGACTGAAACAACCCCAGCCACCATCATTGTCTGATGCTTGAAATGAGGGTTTTCATTCAATGCCAAGAAGTTGATGCTGTTCTTATCGAGATTAACTGACCTGCAGGAGCAGTAGAGGCACATCAGGAGGTCTGGAGGTTGTGTTGTGTACCTGAGAAATTCCAGGTGTAATGCTTACTTGTTAACTGTGTTGTTCAAGCTGTAAAATTTTGCTCTGTTTGGACTAGATGGTCCCTGCAGATGCACCTGTGGGGTCATATCATATGAGAAACGTGTTCATGTACACAGCTACAACCTTTCTGGTCTTGTTCTCTTAACAAAGAGTGAAAGGGTGTGCCTCCAAGAAAACTATTGGGTAGATCGAGCTACAACTCCACCTGGTGGTCAAATGGATAATAGCAGACAGTGCAGAGGTGATGACATCATCCACCCAATGACAAAGCTTCAGAACATCAGACACTGCTGATATTTAAGATGCTGTTCATCTCGCCTTATTTTTGTGATAAGCTTGACTGTTCTCAGCAAAATTGATGAGCAGATGGTCAATTAGCTCCTTTTCTTCTTTTTTACGAGTGTTCCAGGAGCTGCCAGCTGAATTGGGAACGTATCTACCCATTTCCATGTCCCTGTACAGTGACATCAGTGTCTCGTGATTATGCTGCGTCACAAAGACAAAAACAGGATAAATCACAAAGATATTTCATAAAAGGCTACATTATCATCTCAGGTCATCTGTTCCAACAGATACATTCCCTTATACTCTTTCAACTCGAGGAACAGCTCTCCACTCCTACCTTTGAATCGAAGCTCTCCTCAGCCTTCACAGCATGCCCTTCTTGCACCATGATATCAACTACGTTAGTGTTTTCCGTCTCCGAGGTGATGAGCAAATGCACGCGCATGACACCATGCAAGATGGAGTACAGTGACGCAATGAGCGAATGACCTTTGACCAGTGTGAAGAACCGGTCTCGGGCCCGACTGCTCCATTGGTTTCCTAAAATGATGGACTGTGCTGAAGGACGCATTCCGACCATTTCAAATTCATGAGCCTGAAATAAACGATTGCAGTTGGTGTTACTGTCCAAGAATGCAGGTTATTGTTCAGGCCAGTGGTGCCTCTCATGGTATACTGACCTGGAACGGCTGGGACAGGAGGTCAGCCGGCAGCTCTCTCAGGCTGCTGCATGCAACAACTGCTGTGTTGCCAAAGTCAATGAAAAAAACCTGCAAAACACAGGTTGACACTACAGTCAGTTGTATGCAGTTTCACAATTGTGTGTAATCTGTATAACAAATCTGTATTACAGGTTTGGATTTAACATATAAGACATGTTAGGCATTTTATAGTCATAAACATTCACCTCTACTGTGTTACCACGCAAATGTAAGATCTTGGCACGATAATAGAAGCTCTGTTCACAGGTTTCAGTGTAAGGAGCCAAACACAGCAGGTTTGGGTAGAGCGACGCAGTCAAAGGCTTCAGAGCGCGTTTGTTGATCTCTGCCGTTAGGTGTCGCTGCTTCTCCAGGCTAGATTCATCTGCCTGGAAGGCCCAGAAGTGACCTACATCCACCACCTACAGTAGAGGTCAAAAGACAATTTGTTGAAAGATCTGTGTATTTTCGAGACAGTTTGGCCTTATTTCATGCCACACATACTGAACTGATGGAACAGACTGACCTCTGTGATGTTGACTACCAGTAAGCGGTTGGCTGGTAGCTTGTCTGGGTCAATGTCACTGTTGAATATACCCGCTAGGGACACAGACTGGTTCTGAATGTCAACGTTCACTCTGCTCAGCAAAAACACAAATGCAACTGGAGTTAAACGCTAAACATTTACAGTCACTGTATTAATACTGGATGCAAAAAAGCCAAAGCACAGAATTGTGCAGTGCAATTAATTGTGTGTGAAAATAATGAGAAAACAAACTATTGTCATATAAACTGCAACCAAATCCTGGACTGAAGGCAATGTTGCTGTGTAAAGACCCCCATCTCTCTGAACCAAGTGATTCAATAACTGGAAGGTCCCTTTAAATCATGACTTATCTCAGCCAAATGCTGCACGCTTTTTAACAACTGTTAATGTAATTGTGGTCAAATATTTTTGATTTCATCAAAGTGTATGAAAGAAATAAACTGTCAAATAAAGAACCCAGGAATACGTGAATTGTAATTATTGCAGATCAAAACATGTAAAGAGCTGCACCGTGCATATTTCAGTTGAGTGATGTTTCTGAGTCCTGCACTGCTTTCAATCTTATCTGTGGGATAGACAGACAGGTCCATGGGAGGAGAAGGACAATGCTGTGCCAGGAGGAGGGAAAGGAACACTTCAGGCAGCACACCTGTGTCCTGAGAGGACCTCCAGAACTCCACATACGCTCTGGGAGGAGAAACACATGTACAGGGCCACATCAGTGAGGGCAACGTTGTGGCTGGTGTGTTTTAACATCCTTCAGTACCTGGAACTCTCAAAGGAAATGGTTTTGACCTGTCCACACGAGCGGAAGAGAGACTGCAGCTGTTTGTAGTACAAAAAACCGTAGGGGGGGATGTTCCGCAACTGAAAATAACACATGCAACTTTATTCTAAATTCAACACGATGCAGTACTTGGGCTGTGCTAATCGTTACCAAGCAGGGAGTGAATATAATATACTGTAAAAGTATTCCAGAATTATACCATCACTGTGGTTCTGGGATCGAAGCCGCTCAACTCTTTGGAGGCCAGGTCTTCAAAGATAGCTGTCTGAGCAAAGTAGTTGGGATAGTAGGCCCCAGCAATGGCCACCTAAGATAGAGAAGGGAGAGAGTGTGTGTATTCATAGTGATGACAGGAGTTTCTGTCCACCCCAGTATGTGCAGCACTGACTCTAACCTGAAGGATGAACTTCATCCTGTGTGTGCTGGTGTAATCCAAAGTTTGAGCATCCTCTGGCACATTCATGTTGAACTGGGACACACGTTTTTTCAGGTCCTCATACAATTCTGCAACCTGAACAGCCAGTTACATCAAATGGTCCGAACTGCAACCTTGCGCAGTCTACCACATCACTTAATTAATGTTTGTCCACACGTCAGAGTCATATCTGAACAATAAAAAAAACAAAACACCTTTTTTCCAATTTTGCAGCCTAATGAAATGGTAGTATTGGAAAGACTGTGAAAGGGGAACGTGGTTTTATTTTACCTTGTTTTGCCGCCAGCTAATGCCGTAACACAGAATAGGAATGCCCATAAATGGACCTACGGATACGCTTGATGAATTCATGTAAGCAAGTGGTCTGAGTCATACCTCCCTGATCCTCTTGATCTGAATGAAGTTCTCCTTTCCCCAGTCCCACTCGTCCTTCAAGGAGAAACAAAGCAAAAACAAACAGATCATTCTTATGCTGCGTAAAATTAAAACATCTCCTGATAAAATTCAAGTAATTCTCTAAGTTCAAGTTGTTGATCACAGCATTAAAGCAATTTAATAGTAAAAAAACGAAGGAATTCTGCACACAGCAATGTTGATACTAAAAATAATTTAACGTCAGAAGAATCCACTCTACAATAAGAATCTATCAAGACTACAACAACTCATGGCTAATTTTATTTTAGCAGTGTTATTTTAGCAAGCTCATATGTTTGTAAGTTTCTTCACCTTTGGGTTTCTGAGATGTCCTTTGGTTTTGGCTGTGTACCATGCCTAACAGTAGACAAACAGCCATCAGGCAAATATGGACAGACATTTATACAACAACTAACAAGCCCCTCTTCACTTGGCACCCAACATGTTACCTTGAAGGCGTTGACAAAAGCTATTGTATCACTTGGTATGCCCTGAGCAAATTTCAACTTGCTTCTGGAACACAAACACAATTTTTTTAACAAAAAAAAAAAAAAAAACATTTCTGTGTCCTGTGAAAGCAACATGTGGTAGGTTTTCTGTGGGCCTTCTTTTAAACATCTGCAGAAAATTGTCCACTGCCTGGCTGGTGGCAGCAGCAGCAGCACTATAGCACAACGGGGATGTCCCATTAATGAAACATGACAACCTTCACTGGCAGCCTCACAACCTGGGGGATTCACCTGTGGCCAGCGAGCTGCTGCATGGATGGTATGGCGAAAAAACTCTTCAGAGAATGTGAAGCAGCTGATGAGGACAGAACATGTTACTCCTGATTGTGCCAACAGCCCACAAAATATTTTAAAAGCAACAATTGTGATTTTAAAAACAGAGGACACAGGACATCTGCCCTCCCATCTTTGTTTATGCCATTTAAAAATACAGACCTATAAAGAAACTATGGAAACTTGCACCTCATGCATCTTAGGGGTGATGCGCCAACAAGTCTGATGGTGACAGACTAACCTATGATGAGACACTCATTCAGGCAGCCAAAAATGTGACCCAGCACAATTATCTTCCCCAGGTACAGATCCACAGGCAAGTGAGCCAGCACACGGCCAAGAAACGTCAGCTCGCCGTCTTCACTTTGACCTCTGCTGTCAGTTTTTGCAGAGATTGCTCCCATCTAAATGCAAAACAGCTTTAGACACTTTTGTTTCATTGTATTTGTAACAAGCCGAATGTATGAGATGAGATAAATAAAACATAATATCCAACTGAGGAGAAGACACAGTTACAGTTATTTACCCCTTTGAGCTGCAGCATTGTGTTCACCAAGTCTCCAAGATTGGGGGGTGAGAGGGCTTTAGAAAGAACAGAGCGTGGATCTCCAAAGTCCAGTACTTTCACCTTCAGCAGGATGGTGCCTAATGGGGCAATCTGGCAAACATCACATAGCAAAATATATGAATGGGCTGAAAGAAAAGTGTTCAGGAATGAGTGAAAAACACATTAAATAGTTCACACTAGCTTTATCCACTGAGGTCTAAGCACCAAAATCTCTTAGGGTTATTCTTGAACCATCATCAGAATTTTCCAGAAATTACATTAAACAGTCACAAAAAATTAGATGAATCCCCTTTAACAGGAAAATCAAATAGTTTACCAGCATTTCTGGGACCATGTGATCTTGGATTTCATTATTCCAGAACGTCTTGGTAACAAGACGGTAACAGTAGCCTTTTGAAACTCGACCTGCCCTACCTGAGAAGAAAAGGCGTAACTGTGCAGCACAGAAATGAAGAGATACACATGATTTGCGCTATACCTCGGCGCTGATTGCAGTTGGATTTGGATGCCCAGTTAAGACAGAGAGACTGATAATTGGATTCTTTGTCACAAACCAAGAGACGGGCCAAGCAGAAGTCAATCACTGTGATGACAATAAAAACTGAAGCAGGTGCCAAGTAACATTTCATAAATCTTAATTACAAGGGTACAGATAAAAACCTCACCGTATTTGACGTCTGGAACAGTCACCGAACTCTCTGCAATATTGGTGGAAAGAATCACCTGTACGGAGGAAACTTACAGTGGGAAGTCAAGAAATTTGTTGACTGTTCAGGCCTGCAGTAAAAGTTTCTTTAAAATCGGTCCATTATATTTTTTATGTTGATTATAGACAAAAAAAACCCATAAAACATAACACAAACAAATGTGAGAAAAATCATGTTTTTACCTTCCTGAAACCATGAACTGGTTTCAAAAACACACCATTCTGCTCTTCCAGTGTAACAGTGGAGTGGAGCGGATAAACCTGCAATCTGCAACAAAACCAATATCTCAACATCACCGCAGTTTTCACATCACAAACTGAAAAGATTCCCTTCTCTGCCACTTCAGTCAGCACAGTCCCAAATGATGAAATCTGTGACGGTGGAGGAGAACTTTAATCCATAAGTTCAGGTCAAGAAGCTCACCTTTTGTGGACCAGTTTGGATAAGGCCTCCTGCATGTACCTGATCTCAGATATACCAGGAAGGAAAACAAGCACACTGCCCCTCTCTGATAAAGTCATGTCACCATGTTCTTTGGAGTCTTTGCTGTAAAGGGAACAAAAACACAAAATCCTATTAGGCACAGAGATAATTCCTAGAAAATCCCTAAAACAGGAAACTTCAAAGAATGCGCTGCATGGGTATAAAGAATGTTTTTTTAACAATTTTTTGGCAAACAAGGGGCCTGGTTGATTTGTACTTTCCCTGAGCATAACTTAGACATACAGTAGTGGAATCACAGCCAAATTTCTGTTTAAATAAACTGAATGTATTTTTATTCAACATGTCTGTGTGAAAGTCTTGGCCTCACCTGGATTCTTTGCCCTCCATCTCATCAAACCTCTGAATAAGACTGATGGCAAGATTGTACATTTCCGGTGAGATGTAAGGGTTGTCATAATGAGGCCCCTGAACCTGAGGAACACAACATTCAACTAAATGAGTTCAATACTGAGAGACCATTTAGAATACTGGCAAACATTCGCTGTCTTCTTACCCTGAATGGAACCAATTTGCAGAGGTCATCCAGATAAAACTCTTCAATGGTATAAGGCGCTCCCTCCACTTCAAAAACATAAGCCGGCTTCATCTTGCCCTTAACCATCCTCCCAAAGTACTCTGCAAACTCTCTGCAGTTAATGGCTGCGGACATTAGGATGATCTAAGGGAAAAAAATATGTTTTGAAAGGACAACTGATGGAGAGGAAACTCTATAAAGAGGAGGCTTTTATTTTGTTTTGAAATTACTTTGACATAAGGAGAGTTGGAGTGAAGGAGTTTCCTTAAAATCAGCAGCAGGAAATCCATCTCTTCGGTGCGCTCATGAACCTTGAGAAGATGTAGTGAAATGGTTTCATTAAAACAACAAGCCTGACAACATTTAAAATGATTATAAGATAAACAGGAAGCCAAATCTAGTCCACAGGGCAGCTAATTTACAAAGACCCAATAATCAAACGCATAAACACAATGTCACAAAGAGGATGAACACAATAAAAGGACACTTTTAGAATACATCAAACTGCTTCATGTTTATGTACCTCATCCACAAATATGTGTGTGTACTCTGTAAGACATTTGGTTTGGACCAGTTTCCACAGCAACACTCCTGTAGTCATGTAGATTAATCGCGTGTGTTCAGTTGCCATCTTCTGTAATCCAACCTGAAACTCAGAATAGTTCATAAAATGAAATTACAACAACTATCTCTGGTCTTACAATCTCTCAAAAATATTCATGGCAGGAAACTATAAGAAATAAGAGCATTCAATCTGCTTAAATAAAAATCTTAAAATCACTGCGATTCTTTCTGACCTGATATCCCACCAGACTACCCAAGGTGCACTTCCGCTGTGCAGCGACCCATCGAGCAATACTGGTGGCTCCAATTTTGCGAGGTTGGGTGACGGCGATGTTGCACGGGGCATTTTTCTTATTGTAGTGGTCCAGAATGAACTGTGGCAGCTGGGTGGTCTTTCCACTGCCTGTGGCTCCACGAATTATCACCACTGAGTTGTTTTCTATGAGGGAAACCAGCTGAAAATACACACACCCACAAGCACATAACCACTTCATTCCATTTGTATCGTAGTGCATTAAGACAATATTAAAAATGTCAAATTATAAAATGGATGTAAACAGATTTTCTAGAACTGATAATTTTATGTTCTTAATAATTAAATACATCTAAAAAAAAAAGCATAATTTCCTAAAGTACATACATGACCGTCAGTGAACAGGTAATGTAAGAGTTAAGTGTTCGTGAAAACAAAGTTGTTCTAGTTCAACAAGTTCATCTCAAAAGTGCTTAAGTGCACCAATGTCCTGTGGACATAATGGTTATTCCATTGAAGCTCCAAACATGAGCTAGGAAAAGCACTTCAAGAAAATGAAAGGGCACTTTTAAATATCAGGCTGTTTGATGGATGCATGAGTTAGGGGACATATGTTAAAAGGTAAAGTACACTTGTGGGCTACAGTACAAATGTTAAACACAAGAAGACAAGAGGGGGCAGCTCTAAACCGCAGTGTCATATCCACACCAGTAGGGGGCAAAAATGTAGCCCCTGCGGGCTAACTAACAGGGCAGTCATCAGCCAGACTGTAGGCATCATATGTAAACGCAATTACAGATTGAGAAAAGCCCCCTATCTAATGTATGATTTGTACCGTCTCTCTGTTTTTGGTGATTGGTAAAGTTGGGTACTTGTAGCTTGCAAGAACAGGAGGAACAGGACCTGAGAATGCAAAATCAAACAGATTAAAAAAAGTTCATATCATAAGATTCTTGTGTAGCTACAGTATGTGGTTTTCATTACTCACCTCCTGGAGGGCTTTGTTTGCACCCCTGCCTTCCATCAGAGTTCACATTCTTCAGGGTGTCTTCATTCACAACCTCTAATGGACTGAAGGTAAATAAAGAAAAAAAATGATAAAAAAATAACTCTTTTTTTTTGCTCATCGTCTTTATTAAAGTGTAAATAACAAAAATTAATATGGCTATATGACCGTAAATGACATGCTTTAAAGAGTAATAAATACATTTGTGGGAATTTGTGGGATGACAGCACGATGACAAGCAGAACCATAACAACGCCATGGCTTGTGCACGCACACATGCTCTCCCTCTCTTTCTGACGCTGCAATGCACACATTTTATGCAAGCTACAAAGCAGCTGACCTGAGAACAAAGCTGCACGCTGCACAGAAGAGAGTGGAGTGAGATCAGAGAAGACAGCTTAGTTAGCAGTGTACGACTATCCCAGAAAATATCCACATGACAAAAGCAGAGGAAGGGACGATCAGAATGAGACAATAACACCACATAGATGGCTGCTCGGTACATAAAAAGACAGAGGAAATGTCGCCAACGCAACAGTGAAGCAGCTCCTTGTTGGAAAGTGAACTACAGCAAGTGAAGGCTTACAATGGCTGAACTGTGGAGACAAGAAGCTGCAGGCTGCCCTCGCTCTCTGTCATAAGCTGGTCCGATTTTTCAGGTCAGTTTTTTTCTTACATGCAAGTAGTTTCGTTTTTTTTATTTTAAGTCAGATGTAATTACTTTCTATGCTATTGCTTATGGAGGGCTTGAGATCTGTTATGAGATCTGTAATGAGAGAATGAGATCTGTAAAGTTATATCTATAGAGTTACAGGTTTATCTCAAACCCTCCAGGGTCTGCACATTTATTCTGGCATGAAATATCGATTAAATCTACCTCAGCCAAATATACACACTTGGCGTGCTCGTCCTTGACTCGAACTGAATCAGAGACAAAAAACAAGCGGGACTAGAGGTCATCTATGGGAACATCCTGCATTTTCTCACTGAGGCTGTGTTCTTTTCAGTTTCACCTCTTATTTAGTCCACTGAAAATGCAATTCTTTTCTAAGATTTACAGAGCTTAAGTTTTACAGGACTGTGAGGTGAGAATACCACAACAATGTTCAGCTGGATAAAATGGCCAAATGAATCAAGAGCGCAATCTCGACATTCCACAACCCTGCTAAAGTATCCAGGGGCTGCACCCAGTCGCATGCTGATCCGAGAGCTCCTCTTTCACGCTGAGGAGCATGAGCGACTGACTGGGTGGAAGCAAGGTGCTCCGGGTCTTTCCTGGTTTCACAAGTACCCAAAGCTGCAGACCATCATCACCACATCTGAGCTGCAGCAGCTTGAAATCCTGTGTGCCCAAATCCCACCCAGCCATGCAGCAACTGTGCTCTCCAGGTATTTGTTAGTTACCATCCCATATTAACATTAATATGCCGTCAAAAGTAACTCGCTGCATCACGGCAAGGCCTGACAGCATCCAAAAAACAAAAAACAAAAAACAAAAAAAACAGTAAAGACCAAAAGGGGATGCGAGACCAGACTAGCTGCCAGGGAAGCCATTATGTGTTACTGTCACAGATGCAGTGCGATGTAATAACAGTCTACATCATGAAGGTTAAAGATGGAATGCTGTAGGCTGAATGATGTCAGACTGCTGGGGTGTCCACTGAAAATCTTTAGAGATAGCTTGTTCTACATGGCTGACACTTTTTTTTTTAATATCTGACTACTGGGTCACCAATGCAGGCTTTATATAACCAAAACAACAAAGAACAACCTCTTCAAATAACTGGGTTACAGTTTTAACATAATTAAAAATAAAACTACTCTAAAGTAGAACTGAAAATGTAACACTTGCAAACAGTGAACTATGCTGGTTTAACGTGTTTAATGATCACTCTGCATAGGTTTCGTGAGGTGCTTGCCACTAACACTGTGAGACCCTGGGAGTTGGCGTCTGTGTTCAAGCATGTGATGAGAGACGCCCTGAGGCAAAAGGAGTATGACGAAAAGGACAATCTCTCACTGCAGGCTGCAGAGCATCGAGAAATGGAAGCTTGGACCAGCTGTTACAGAAAGAAGCAGGGCTTTCTTACACCTACTGTTCCCAACTGTGACCAGCCAAGGGAGGAGATCCCAACCATTTCTGGATACGTAGACTGGGTAATGAGCCGATCCAGCAGAGGCTGGGCTCCGCCACATTACTATCCAGTCCCTCTCGGGCCCACAGGGGCCTACAGTACATCACTGTGAGAGGACAGGTTATCAAAAGTATCTGTACCCTACTGTTTAAATTAGGCCAGTGAAAACTGGCAACATGTACTGCATGGAAAACAGATGTACTTAACGTATAGATATTGCATTAAATTGTTAACAACTCTAAATTTTACACCGGAAGACACAAAAACTTGATCGAGCATAAATATTGTGACAGTCCCAAAGAAATTTATAATCTTAATGTGCAGTAGTAATAAATGATTAAAAGATAAGTGCACACTATTAATAGAGATTAAAAACATCAGTTGTACTTTTCTATTATAGAGAACATTAAGAAAAAAAATCATATTTATGTACATATACTATTTATTTATATTTACATAAATAGGATGTGTACATATCCTATTTTAGGTACATATTTTAACATTATATGTACATAAATAGGATATATCCTATTTATGTACATATAAATGTAATGTAAGTACATATAAGTGTAATGAAAAGAACGAGTTTCTAATGAGTTTCTGCGCTTTGTGTAAAATTTTAATAAAACAGCGTAAATATCCACTACGGGAAGTCCACGTGTCAGTTTAAATAAAGATCTACTTATTTTGAATTTTATGCACACCTCGCGATATTTAACGCAAGAAAACCACGTTTCCCACGCACATGGTTAAAGCTAATATTGTCACGTCATTAAAACGTTTAATGAAAATTGATAAAACAAACTACCAAATTCATGCAAAAAAAAAATTTAAACATTACTTTAATTGCCAACCATATTTGGAAGAGAACGATTATCCAGTGCAGTTTCTGGTAATCACTTTTCAAAGTTTTAATATATAGTCACGATAAACAATGGGCAATAGTTTCGTAATTTTCTGCAATTACTTCAAGTACTTGTGTGTATTCTGGGATGCTTACCTAGCGTATGGTCAACTTTAAATTAGCTTCAACTTTGTCCGCAATTATCTCACCTGAGTTCATTCGACGAAGGCTCGTCGGCTTTTCGCTCCACCGCGTCATCTCTGAGTTTAAGACCAACAAACGAAGAGCTCGAAGTGAACCAGTCCGAAATTTGCTCAGGAGTAAAAACTTTCTTCATTTTAGCCCTAGACTTGCCTCTTTTCCACTCCAAGTCTCCGGCGCTAGTGGCGATTATGTTTGAAGTACGTAGGAAGATTACGTTTTACGTGAACTTCTGGCGGCCGAACCAGGAATTACAGCTACTTTCAAGGACATTCAAAGTATTGAATGACCAAAGTAGCTACAGTAACTTCATTAAACATATGAGGCCACGAAGCTTACATGTGAAAAAAAAAAATTTAATCACAGTTTAAAAAACTGGAATGTTGCACTTTGCAGCATGGATGCAAAAAAAACATAAAAATGACAGCATCCAATCATTAAAAATGGGAACTACAAGAATAATTTTTATTCTTGTATTGTAGCACCTGAACAGTGGAAGCTGAATGCCCCTCCACACCCAGCTACAGGCATTATTACAGTATGAGGATGCTGAGTGTGAAACTGTTTCAAATCCAATGCCCTGGAAAAAAAAAACAAACTGTAAAAATTATATTAAAAAAAATAAATAAAAGCTCACTTCCAATCAAAATACCCATGAGAGCTTTATGTCATCTCCAGCGATGGAGGTCCAAAATTCTCTCGCATTACACCAGTCTGTGATCTGAGCTTCTCGTTTTCCTTTGAAACAAAACAAATGTACAAGTTTAACAAAAATCAGAGAACCATATATTTTAGATGACTTACCTCGTGAAGTTTGGTGTTTTCCTTTTTCAGCTTCACCAAATATTCAATCCTCTGTTTGTGGTTCTTGTGTCCCACAAGTTTTCCGTTTTCTTCGGAGAGCTGAACGTTCTGCTTACGGAGAACCTCGTTTTCCTGCAGAAAAAGAAAATACATCAGCTCATAAAAATGTAAAATAATGTCACTATGTAGCTTTGTATTTTATGTTTGGAAATTGTGCTAAGTTTCATTAAATTATTAGTGCAGCTGTATTAAGTAATTTCTTCATGAAACAAATGAATTTTTTTATGTGAAGTCTATTCCAGACCTGCACAAGTTTCTCCTCATTCTGTATCCTGTGGCTCAGCTCTCTCAGTTCCAGGCAGCGGTTCCTCAGTTCAGAGGTCAGCTCCTGAACGCATTTCTGAGACTGAGCCAGCATGGACTCCTGAGCCCGAAGTCTGACCCAGAGCAGAACAACAGGTCATGAGAAAGAATTAAACTCTGATGAATGAATCAGACTGAATAGTTGGCCGACCACATGTGCTTACTTATTTAGCGTCTCCGACAGCCTCTGGGAAATTTGGATCTGTTAAAGAATGAGAAGAAATATTTACATTTGGGGATATAATAAACATTGAGGTATGGACACACACACACACACCTTTTCAGTTTTTTCCTCCTGTAGCTCTTTGAGCATCGACTGCTTGACAATGTCATCTAACTCCACACTATAAAATGACAAAAAGACATTATTTACCTCACTCACACCATTAACTACAGATGATAAATATGACCGGATAAACAAAATTAACCCATTTTTCCCATTCTGGTTCTTGTTTGTGTAAAACTGGTCAAGTATAGATTGGATCTCCATTCGAACCATCTCCTTTTCAGACAGCTGCGTCTAAAAACAGATGAGACGTGATCAATATTGATACGGGCTTGACTTTTAAAATGTAGTCACTCTATCCCTCTGCTTTAGATTTTTTAACACATACCTTAAGCCTCTGGATTTCCTCGTTTTTGGCGGCCCTCTCTGTGTTCAGCTCAGTTAAAAGGATTTCCATGGTCATCATGGAGGAGCGGCGACTCTCTAGCTCCCTCTCCTGACTCTCTAGCACTTCGCTCAGATCTCTGTTGAAGCTTCCTGGTGTGCAAGGTGTCTGGAAAAGCAGAGTTTGGAGATCAGAAAAAGAAACATTAGCAGATCTGTTTTTGTTAAAAGCATTTTAAGTGATTAACGGTTTATTAGCTAACCAAAGTTTAAGAACATGTAACCAGAAACTTCTTACTCGAGGTAGTGATTTCGGTGTGCCTGACAGCTCAGCAAACGATTTCAAACTTTTATTTCTGATTGTTTTTTCAACAGCTACGTGTTGTTGTTTGATCTGGTACAAAGGAGACGTTGGATTAAAAATGCATTAAAGATAAACTGGAGGATTATTGGTTTGTTCTATTGAGGTGACGAGTATACCTTTTGCTCTAGCTTGTGTATCATGGCGTCCTTCTGGGCTGTTTGCTCCTGAGATGCTTGGAGAAGGCTGTTCTGCTCATCTAAGACCTTTGTGAGTCTCTCAACCTCTTCTGTAGCATAAGACACTTCCTCCTGTAACACTTCCACCTAAGAAGAAGGCATCAAATATATAGGTGCACATTAAAAATTTTTAATCTGAAAAATTGGTCTTGATGTACAAAAAGCTACTGAAACTTACCTCAATTTTGTTGGATGCGACACATCGTTCTAAAGTTTCTTTCATATCACAGATTTCTATTTGCATCTTAGAGTTTCGCTCGATGACTGCATCCCTTTCATGGCAGACAGCGTTGTACTTGGCCTGTGAAAGTTATGACAATTATTCATCTATCGTCGTACAATTGCACCAACATCATAAATTAATAATACTCTTAGGACACAATCAGGGTGAAATATGTGGAATAAATTACAGTGAAGTCTGTGATGTCTCCAGACAGGTGGGTAATGGTCTGCTCCTTCTGACTCAGCTCACAGCGGAGTCCTCGGGTTTGGTTTATCAAATCTACAACAACGCCCTGTCAAGACACACAGCTATGATTCTGCAACTAAAGTTGTTGGACTTACTTTGACAAAGCTATAAGTATTGGCTCAGGCTTACTCTGTCCTGTTCAGTCTTCTGCTCCAAGTATTTCATTGTTTCACTGTTAGATTTTAGGTTTTGCTCGAGGTGGACAATTTTTGATTCCTTCAAAGCAAAAATCAGACAAGCAATATAACTCACTGAGCTGCAAGTGCAATTATTTTGAAATACCTGCAGCTTTTGTACATTGATGTTGCCCGTAGAACTGACCTGTTGCTGATTTTGAACCATCAGGTCTGAGATTTGTTTCCTCAGCTTTGTGTTCTCCTCAGCAGTTTCATGAAGCTCTCTGAGGGCACACGCCAAGGTCAAGAACTTCTTAAAGGGTAAATCTTCACACAGCAGTTACAAACTGATAAAACTCACTTTGATGTACTTTCTTTATTTTCTCTTAGCTGGGAGATCAGCATGCTTGTGTTGTCTTGCTCAGTCTGCAGAGAATTATTTAATTCCTACAATAGAAAAAAGAAATACATAAATAGAAGAAACATGTTTAAAAGGCATTGTGATTCTTCAGGAAACATAAATAAAACAGCAAGTGATCATTTTCTATTACATTAAAATCAAATGAAAACACAATATTAAAAACTAAAACTAAACTAAAAGTTTGAACACTGTTTCGAGTTTACCAACCATGAGCTGTGCTTTAAGACTATCAACCTCCTGATATCTCTCCTGTAGCTGCTGTTTTGTCTGATCAGCCTCAAATCTGGCTTCAGCTTGAACCTGATCAAATGAATCTTGCAGCGTCCGATGCTGCTCCAAAAGCTGCTCCCATTCTAGCCTGCAGTGAGGAAAAAATTCTTACTAACAGAAAAAACTTAAAATCAAGACAACAAAGAGAGTGGTGATTTTGATTCCTGCTTACTGGACTTTATCAAGATGAAGCTGTGTGCTGATCAGACTGTTAGAGAGTTGGCTCATCTCATTCTGTTGCTCTCTGTGGACTGAATGTAGCTCTTCCTTTACAGTGGCCAGCTCTTTATCTGATGACTGCAGCACCAGACGGAGATCACGGATCTCGCTCCTCAGCACTGAATGAGGGAGGATTAAATAGTTTTCATTTTAGCGCTAAGATCTGCACCCTAAAAAAATATCTGAATTTTACCCTCTGCAGCTTGTTGCTCAGACTGAAGGTTTTGTTGCAGCTGAGAGATCGTGTCTTGCAGACTAAGTTGATCATTTTTCCTGTCAGCTCGCTCAGTAGAAAACAGCTGCATCAAGGGAAAAAATAATTAGTTACTGAAAAACTATTTATGCAACTAAGTTAATAATGAATATCATTTTGATAAAACAATAAATGAAGACCTGTTCTTTTTGGGCACATTCTTGCGACATCACAGATATCTGCTCCTCAAGCTTAGAAATTTGCTGCAACAGCTTGCTGTTTTGTAACTCCGCTTCATTCAGTTGCGTTTGAAAATTACTGGCTTGCTCCTTAGAAGAGATTCCAAAGGATTAGAAAACATATTTTTTGGGGAACATGAATCTCATATCTCTGTACCTGCACTTGATAGAGTTTCTCAGTTATGGCCATCTCTGCCATATCTGAAGGAGGCTCCTCAGACCAAATATCATCTCCGTTATCTTCTGTCCAATTCAGGTGCTCAGGGCTAGAGAGGGGCACAAGCTGGGACCGCAGGTTGTATGGTTTGGTGGGTGTAGTGAGACTCTAATGTGAGGCATAATTACAGATATTGTTGTTATTAGTAGTATTCAGAGAATTAAATGTGTTTGAAAGAACAAACGCCACATATTCATCACAATGTGTCACCTTGGGAGTCCCAACTTGAATTCTGTTTAGCTCAGAAACTGCCTGGTTTTTGTAAGTATTTGTAGCTTCCAAAATTTTCTCCAAATGCCTGTTGGACTTTTCAAGGTAGCGTTTCTCAGACTCCAGTTGAGAGATTTGCTTCCTTAAAACACATTCAGGAAATTAAAAATCTTTAAACTTCAGTTAAAAAGCATATAAAGACATCGATTCATCTATATTCATTAAGAACAAGATGTGAAGGAGGAGGACCTTAGCTTAACAATAACTTTCTAGACTAAATAGCCCACTTACTTGGTGATTTCTTTGTATTCCTCAAAGGCCTGTAGAGCAGCTGTGAGATAAGATTGCTTCTGAAGAAGTTGTACCTTTAGCTTTTCATTTGCAGCTGCCAACTCAGTATCTGCTGCAACAGGATGGGAAGATGCTGCTGGAAATGTGGAGCATCAGTTTATGTACATGTATGCAGACATAGGACAGAGTAAATTTACTTGATTTAATGAAGCTGATCTTACGCTCTGTAAGCCTCTCTGTTTCCATGGCCCTTTGAAAGGCTTCATCCAGATCAGTAGCAATAGCGGCTACAGATTCTTCAGCTTTTACCACTGACTCGAGGGAACGAAGTTGGTGGTTCTCCTGCCTGAGGCTGAAGTTTTCAGCAGCATATCGAATCATCTTTGGGTGATGTTCAACCTGAAAATGTTAATTGATTGATTGATTGAAATATTTTGTATTTGAGAATAAACATAAAACAAACAAGTTACTTCAGTACATTTTGTACCTGGTCTCTCAAGATTTTTATCTCCTCTCTCAGCTGTTCTATCATAGTCTGAGAATCACTGGTTGACAATTGGCACTGTCCTTTCTTTATTTTCTTCTCAAGGCGAGAAATGTGGTCCTCTCGAAACTTAACAATCATCCTGCTAGAATGGATGAACTTGTCTTTATGGGTCAGGGCCTCCTCAAGCTGAGCCACCTTCTGCAGCAGCACCTGAATGCAGTCAAATATTGCTGTGGGATCGCCTCACCAAAACCATTCTCTCACACTTTGTCTAAAATGGCATGTTAAAGGAAAAACAAAAACACACAAACCCTCTTCTCCTCATCTCGTTTTCTGAACAGACGAACAGCAGCCATAAACTTTGTTTTATATAAAACATCATGTTGAATGTCAATGGATGAACCTAGAAATCAATTTGGAAGAAAAGGAAAAAACTGCAGTGTAAACAAATAAACAGACAATCTGAAAATTATTTTAATAATGTGTTGTTTACATTTGTAATATAAGTGAACAATTCCACTTTACCCATCAGCACAGAAGGTCCTCCTGGAGCAGGATCTCTCCCACAGTCATTGCCCTGAGAGGCCAGAGCTTGACTAAGTTGCTCTTTCAGCTTTCTCACCTCAGCTTGCAACTGCCTCACATTTCCCTGGGTATCTTCATTGATAACAGCCTACCATGACAAAAGAGTGGCAGGGTAAAAATAGTCATTAAGTCAAAGGGTTTTTTTTTTTAGGTATATTTTGTCCAGCATTGCTTTATATTTCTTACCTTATTCTTGATTAGCTTTGCTCTTTGGGCAAACTGCAAGGTGGACAACGTTTCTCCAAAACACCTTGAACCAGGATGCACATTAGCAATGATGTATGTCTTTGCATTTCCCCCAAGAGAGTCCTGAAATAAATTATTTGAATTATCCTATAAAATATTATGTTTAATTTTATTTACTTACAAGTTTTAAAGGATTGAATATTTACTTTAAATCAGAGCATAGCCACAATAAATAAACAATAAAGAAGACAATCTGATTCCAAAGCAGATGACTTGACGCAAAACATCATGTTATTAGAATGTTGATGAAACTAGAATTAATAATGTATAATATTATATAATGTGATGTATAAATAAGGAGATTTCACCCTTAACAAAAAGGTGAGTTTAGAATCTCTGTAGCAAATGTGGCGGTTCTTCCCATTAGACACATCCACGAGCGCCATGATCACTTGTCCCAGACACATCAGGGAGCGGTTGATACTGCTGGCCTCCTAAAAGACAGGCAAATGAAAAAGAGTTGATTGTTGGAAAAAATCTAAAAAGAAGTTCTCTAGTATGGTAAGTTGTAGACTTTGTAGACAAACAGTCACCTTGAGTCTTGAGCCTTCTGTGTGGGTGTCTTTCTGTCTCTCTGACCCTGCCAAATCCACCAGGTTCAGCTGAGAGGTTCGAATATTCACCACTTCGTTGATGGACTCTTTGGACTCCAGAGTCATGCTAAACACTGCATGGGATCTGGATGACTCCCGATTCATTGAGGTGGAGGCCACCCGTCGATTACGCCAACCCATAGAAAGCACCTTAACAATATATACATTGTGCATCGATCAAGAAAAAAAATCAATTTCTACTCCTCACAACCTTCTTTAAAACAAAATGAGAAATTTAATACCTGATAAGCTTCAGCAGCCGAGTTGACAAACGTTTCCACAGCTCCCTCAACAAACACACCTTTCTTGATGTTTTCTCTGACGAAAAGACTGGCTGATGCTGTGTCCAGGAGGTCATAAATTTGTTCATTGTATATTTCAATAAATGAACATTTACAGAGAAAACTCTTTGACTGGCCAGACTTTAAAGAGAAAAAAAACAACAACATACAAATCACCAGTCAGTCAAAAAATAAAATAACATGAATGACTAAATGGTTGACAAAATATTCCAAGTGATAAAATCAGATAGCTCACTCGCTCTACTTCTCTGTTGATCAGAAAAAACAGGTACTCAAAACTTCGAGGAATAACCCCTCTGAGGTCATCTGTGAAATTATCCAGCTCAGATGGTCCTGGAAAAATTATGAAAGGAAAATGCATCACCACAATTCCTTTGTACCTATAAAACTTTGAATATAAATAATTAATTCTTACCAAGCATTGTGAATGTTTTCCCTGAACCAGTTTGTCCACTGAAGACAGTTTTACAAGACCGTAAAAAAAAAAAAAGGATTTAAACTGATGCTTCCTGTAATGCATCTAATATTCTCGATCTTTATAATACATAAGCATTGAAAGGAAATAGATCTTACTAAGCAAATATGGTTCCATTATATCCATTCATGCAAGACTCAACAATATTCTTGGCCACACTGGAGAATACAGCATCCTGCAAAAGAACATTCAAATATAAGACAATTACTCTTACAAATGCTATCACAATCAAAATCAACTTTAACTGCTAAATGAAGTCACATTTTGTTAGTAGGGATAGTTTCTTCAATGGCAATTTTGACAATAAAATGTGAACCTGAGATGTGTCCATGTCAGCAACATGGTCATAGGTGAATGTTCGTGGCTCTGGCTTTGAGAGCAAGCGGATCGTGTTAGGAGAGGTGACAGTGAGACACAGACTTTGGTCTCCATCCGTGGTTAACCCAGTGCCATGAGTCAAAGGTCGCACTCGCACGAAGACTTTGATGGAATTACTGTCAGTACTGTGGGACCAGAGATAAACAGGAAACATATAGTTGCAGAAATGACTGAGAAGCCACCATTACCAAATAGTGGCTCCCTCTGTGCGAATGATATTAAAGGTCATTGTACATATTCTAGCTTATTTCTCAATTTCCTCAGTACTTCACGAATACATATAATTACGGTAAAATGACTGATGATTCAGCCTGATAATATTACTTTACCTGGCAACAAGATGTGTTGTTTCACCTAAACCTGTTGGAAGAAAAACAGCAGGCTTAACATTTATTTACTTCAAGGTAGGAAAAGCTAGTATGTTTAAGCGCGCTTTAATTCACAGGTAGCCAAATTATAACTTCACAGTTATATTAAATGATTAAAACGTTATTTAACGTCTAGGTATCTGATTAGCGAATTGTTAATATCTGTGTAAATATCTTAGTATATACGACATGGTGACAGTATTTTAGTTCAACAGAAGCTGTGAGTGTTGCGGTACCTTTCCGACTTGGAATCATTGTTGCAAATAACTTGTTCGCTGTTATGAAGTAAAATTAAATCTCTTCATTGCTGAGTCGGGTGAGGATTACGATAATGTTTACGTCCCTCGAAATTGGCGGGCACGTCAGTATTCTTCCTCTTTATCTTACTCGTCTGAGCCACAAACCGGTGTGAATGATGTTCATCGCCCCCTTCTGGATCAATATGTGCAGCGACGCGCCGAATTTTCGAATAGTTTTGTAATGAAATGGTTACAATATTTAGTTTATAGATATTGACCCCTTTTCTGTGTAATTGCAAATCATAAAAAGTTTTTCATTTTACTGGTAATTAAATATTGTATATTGTGGGTAATGTATATGTCCCACGACACAGGATATAAAAGGCAACAACATATATTTGGAAAAAATATATAATTCTAAATTTACATAAATGTATATACGTCGTAAGATAATAATTCATAAATAATTGATATTGTTATGCCGTCGTATTGAAAAGCTTCCACGCGGACGCTGATTGAGTCACATCTGCTGTTTAACGTGATTGGCTGCTCAAACAGGAAGCGCGATTCTTTTAAATTTTTCTTGTGATTTTATTGGTACGTTTCAAGTCTTTAAATTCAAACGGTTGTCAGCCATACAAGGAAAGGGTTTAGAAAAGGACCTTAGTTGCTCTTGGTCATTCTGTTGGTAAACATTCTAACGAACGAAGTAGTACATTTTGGATTCGATTGACTGATTTTAAGGTAAGCTTAATATATAAGAATATCGGAATATTAATATCGAATTGTGCACTACGCGCCGCAAGTTTCGTAGTTTCCCACTGACTGTTACTTCTCAGTTAAAATATACCTTAGCATGACTGTTGGTGTAATGTAAGTTACGGTCAGTCGCAATTTCACTGGTATTGTAGCCTAAGAAGTGAAAGGTTGAGACTTTAATGGAACCGATGCATGGTAAATGTGACGTGTTGACCTATGGGGGAAATATAACAGTGTTCGTCGCAGAGGCCAAGATGTTTTGTCCGGGTATCACATCAGTATCTTTTCGGAAAAAAAAACTCATGTAATTATAAATATAAGTATAGGTATATTATTCTGTAAATATATATATATAGTGTGTGTGTGTATGTATATATATGTGTGTGTATATATATATATATATATATATATATATATATATATAAAATAAATGCATGCATGCACAAGAAGCAGCTGATTAGAATATAGTGTTCATGGCATTTTAATCAATGCCAACGACTCTCAGGTGACCACCCGGGGCATTAACATACCAGTGGTCCACAAGGGCTATTTTTTCAAGCTCTGCCCCCAGCAAGTTTAGAACTGAAGAAGCTCTCTGGAGAGAGGGCGAAACGTTTTCAAGGAAACTTTACAGTCCAGTTGCACACAGAGAGATCTAACTTTAGATGACATTTTAATCCTTCTCTTCTATGCTAGCATGCACACATTTTATTGCCTCTAGAATTCTGAAACTTTGCTTTTGTCAAATTAATTTACTAAATTTGACCCTCAGTAAGATGCTATTCTGATTTGTCAATTTTATTTTGTGCTCTATTTGACTATGACCTGCCAAATGAATACATTTGCGCCCTCTGCTGGACGAGATTGATATGGAGGCCAAAATTTATTTTTGAGTAATTCATCAGGCTAGTTAGATGTTACTGTCATTTTTGGTTTTCATATTTGCAATTCTGTTTCATTTCTGTACACTTTTTTGAGATATTCAGAGAGACCCCCCCCCCCCCCCTTTTCCCACAACAGTCCTGTTATCAGTTGGGTGCAGCTTTCAGAATGACACCACCCCTAAGTTTTGGAGTCTAATAACATGCAGCCTCTCTTCTGCTTTTACAGTATGACTTCTCTTCAAATCAATGACGAGAATAGTGGAGTCTGTCCACCGGGAAAGCACAGCAGTACCATCGATGACATTTTTGCTCTAGATCAGCCAACCGGGAGGCCCTCCATCTTGCGACAGACTGAGAACCTACCCAGTAAGACACTTCCAAAGGGGACAAAGGTACAGCTTTACCTTTAATGTCGCCTCTCCAATTTTGTTCTTTGGATTTCCATGTGAAGAGTACCTTTGACAGACTGTAAAAAATAACAATATATTGTTCCTTTTTTTAAATCTGTTTCTAGCACAAATATTTGAAATAGATTAATTTATGACGAGGAAGTATATTGACAATGTCATTTGTGTGCAGGTTTGCTTTCAAACTCCTCGAAGGGACCCCCTGACTAAAAGGATTCTGTCTCCTACCAAAACTGCTAAGATGACAAGTGTAGATGAATGTACAAAAGGGATCGAGTCTTTAAATTTGGCTAAACCAAAGTAAGTATCTCTTTGCATAATGCATATTTATTTTCTATAAAAATAATAATTTTGGGTGATGGGATCTATCATGTGTTAACAGTCCGTTATTAAAAGAAGCCACTGATCAATCTGATGAGCCCAAACCAGGTATGTTTGGTAACATTACTAATGAATTTCACCTGGGTGTGTGTCAATGCTGATTGTTTTCTTGAATTTTCTACAGATTTTTCCTCTTTCCCCGATGATGACATGCCAATACAAAGTAAAGGAGGCTATAATTTAGATTTTGACAACTTTGACAATATTAATCCATTCCAAGGTTCCAATAAGATGATCCTCTCCCCTCTGAGGCCAACTGTGGAAAATCATTCTATACGTGAGACTGATGACATAAAATCAGCAAGTATCTCTGAGGAGTCTTCCAAAATCAATTCAGCACTAGATGAAACACTTCCCTTCACCCCATCAGTGGAAAACTCACTGGCAGATATCTCAGCTAACATCAGCTCCACTGAGAGTAGTGTGGTCACTGTGTCAAAGGCTGTAGCATCAGATTCTTACTCTGTCACACCTGATGAGAAGCAATGTGCTACAATGTCCCCAAATGTTGATGAAGACCAGGTGTCTTTTGTGGAAGATGCTTCCCTGCCTGCTAAAGCATCATACACCTTGGATTTTGACAACCTTGATGTCCTCAATCCTTTCCAAACCGGTGGCTCTAAAATTCCAAATTCACCGGTCCTTGGACGAGACAATAATCCACCCACTGAAGAGATTACAGAAAACAAGACCCCAGATGTTATTGATTTACCAAGTGCATCAGTAGAGGCACCCGTTCAGCCTGTCAATAAGCTAGTTGCAGAGGCTCAAATCTCGGCTAATGTTGCCATATCAACAGTGATGGAATCACAGCTGTCTGATGTCCCAGTCAAGGGGGGGTCGTTTAAACTCGAGTTCAATTTTGATGATGGCGATGACGTTGGCCGGAAGCCACAAACTAAGAAATTTGGCAAAAGACCATCTAGTGTAAAATCTAAGGAAGGAAAGCCGCCGTCTGACATCAAACCAAAAGAGATTCCAGTGAATCCTGATAACGCTGAGGTTGACATTTCAGCTCTCAAAGGGTCCTACTCATTTAATTTTGACAAGTTTGATGACCCAAATTTTAATCCATTTGGTACAAAGTCAAACATAAATAACTCTCCAAAGTACAGCAAGGACTCAACTCCTGTAGTTGCAGATGATCCAGTTGCAGAGAAAACGGAGAAAATTGTGGAAAAAGAAGCTGCATCATCTATGTGGTGTGTACATATTTTCATGTGTATCCATTTATTTTTTTATTTTTTTGGTTTTTCTAAAATTTGTCTAGCAACACTTGATGGTATGGACTACTGTATTTTCTTTCTTTCTCCAGCACTGAAGAGAGCAGCAGTGAATTGAACATTTCTGCTAATGAAATCCACCCTGGAGCCGAAACAAAAGTAACGTATTTGTCCCAATTTCGTTTAACTTTCACTTTGATTGTATGGAATGTTTTTCTCAACTGATGTTTTTGGGTGACAGAATACTGAGCAGAAGACCTCCCCTGACAATGGAGGTCAAGCTGAGGCCCAAGCTGAGGCCCAAGCTGAGGAACGTCCTGAAACAAAATTACAAACTGTGTCAGATTTTGATGAGGAGTTTGTTCCTGGAACTATGTGTAAGTTAGCCCTTATTCCTAGCACTTAACCAAAGGCTGAATGTTTATTTTAAAGTTAACCTGCAATATTTACCTCTAGTCATGGCCAACAACTTTGATGGGCAGATCGATTACCTTGAACAGTTTGGTACCAACAATGTGAGTCATTTTCTTCATGTATCTTCAAATTGCTGGACTGTAGTATGTCCTAAAATATTTTATTTATTTATTTATTTATTTACAGTTTAAAGAGTCTGCATTAAGGAAGCAATCGCTGTATCTTAAATTTGACCCCCTGCTGAGAGAGAGTCCAAAAAAACCTGCAGGACCTACAGTGAATACTCGTGTCCCCCGCCCCCCAACTTTTGCTTCACAGTAGGACATTTGTCTGTCTTAATTTAGTCTTTATATAAGTGCCATTATTTGATCGTAAAGCAACATTCATCCTCGTTTTTTGTCACTTTTCACCCAATATTCAGGCTAGAAACTCTACCGGTGACAGTAAAACTGCCTGCAGAAGCTCCAGAAATGAATCAGCTGTTTGTTGATGCTGCCGTGCCAGTAAGTCTGGAATGTCAGTCGTTGACTTTTGTGCAGCATTCACTCTTTTTGTGTTTCATAACTTGATTCCTTTTCATCGTTGCATCTCTCATCAAGCCCCCAGCAATCCTCGGTAGCCTCGCCCCCCCTTTTCCCCAGGCAGCTCACATGGAGGAATCCATCATCGAGGTTCTCAAGTACAGTCAGAAAGACTTGGATGCTGCCATCGCCAAGGTTCAGGCAGAAGTAGGTTTGGCTTAGTGATTTGGCTGAGCTGCAATCACTTGTTCTTCTCAAAAGTTACTATAATTAATATAATAGCTTTAAATTGAAAACTTTAGTAGGTAAATAATTAATGTGTCCATTCAGGCAACAGACAAAGAGAATCAATGGAGTGCAAAGTATAAAAAGCTGCTTGAAGATGGCCAAGAACTGAGGTAGGATATGTCTTGTTTTGCTTGTTTTAATCATTTAATACCAGTCATTTAATAAGATGGTTGACAATTTCTTTCCTCATACAGGAAAATAATTGCTGAATTTGAGCTCATGATTGCACAGATGATGGGTAAGAATACATAAAATAAGTAGATGCCAGTCTGGATTTTTTTTTTTTTTTTTTTAAAAAGTGGTTTGCTGTAAATAAAATGTTATTTGTATGCAGCTGATCAGGAGAAACAGAAGGAAGAGTCCCAAAAGAAGCTCAATGAGGCCCTCTCGGAGAAAGAGCAAGTGGCCAATGATCTGAATGCGATGGAGAGGTCATTCTCTGACCTTTTTAAGAGACTGGAAAAATACAAGGAAGTTATTCAGGGCTACAAAAAGAATGAAGAGACGCTGAAAGCTTGTGCCCAGGACTACCTGGCCAGGATTAAAAAGGAGGAGCAGAGGTACCAGGTCTTGAAGGCCCACGCTGAAGAAAAAATAGCCCAGTAAGAAGCAAAATAAATGGTGTCGTTAGTTTTAATTGCGAGCTCTGCAGTGTCTGACATCCACATTTTCTCTTAAGAGCAAATGTGGAAATTGCTGAAGTGAGGTCCAAGAACAAAGCTGAACTGTCTGCACTTCAAGCACAGCTGCGACGGGAACAGCTGAAGGTACAGTCCCTGGAGAAAAGCCTAGACCAGAAGGTGAGTGTCATTTACATAGAAATACATGGTGTGTTTCTACATAGGTTTTAAAGATGAGATGTAAAATATTTTTGTATTTCCCCTCTTAGGAAAAAGAGGCTGAAGAACTGACTAAACTTTGTGATGAACTCATCAGTAAAGTTCAGAAGGGCTGAACTTGTAAATAGTGAACATTTTAATTAATTTCTTGTTATCACATTGTTTGTCTTTATCAATGTTCTATAATACTGTAAAAAATAAAGAATTTACAAGTTTACCCTGATAATTGTAGTTTGTGTTGAATTGCTTGATGAAGCCACTAGGCGGTAACGTTTTTTCACTTTAAAATTCTTGTTTTGACTTATTTGTTTGAAAGAGAAGTCCAAAATTACTCAATTTCCATTCAAATCTGGCAACTAGCTTATCCTGAACCTGTACATCAAAACAGGGGCTCACCTGCTACAATGCCCTTCTTTTCTGAGCAGTCACAGGGTCCTGTCACATCACTCCCACAACAGGACAATACACGTCCTTGGTGCTGAAAGGCAATCCCGCCCCAAATGGAGCTGAGTGAGACGGAGAGCGGGGAGGTCGAGTCACGTTAAACAGAAAAGACGCTGGCTGAGTTGGTGTAGTCTTTCAGGGACCGTCACTCATCCACACAGGGACCCTGTGAGATCGCTTGTGTCTATCTGGTCAGTGATTGAAGTCGACGGCTACTGGCTGCCCTCTCCATCACCCTCAGCAGACTCTTTGGGTCACTCAAAGGAAGAAAGCAGCACTCTCCATACTGTTACCGTATTTACAAGTATTTTTACACCACTGAAGACTTAGCAACATCATGGCGTCTGAGTTTCAGGGCATTTAATCAAACAAACATCACACAGATGATTTCGTTTTGAACCCTAACCTGGTACATCATACAAGATTGTCAAATATAGCCAGTTACATAAATACCTATAATATTAACACAAACTAAATGGGATTAAACGGGGTGACAGTACTCAAAATGCACTAAACATGGCAACAGTAAACACTTTACATAAATGTGTAGAAAGCCTTACTCTGAAAAATAAATTTTTTTTTAGCAAAATAAATTAAATATTCATGACACAGCTCGATTATAAATGCCTTCAGCTTAATAAACTGATTGGATCAGGTGGTGGTCTAGAAGACTCATCTGCTGGTTTCCATTGACATGCTACTGACTGGCGATGGGGGCCTACCTAAACAAATTCAAGCGTTCATTTGAGAACAAAGTCCTTGTGTTCATGGTTAAGGATTGGCACGCCATTAACGATCGACTCTATCACTTTTAAACGAAAAGAATAGTGGTCAGAACTTCAAACATTACGCGTTTAGAAAATAAAAAAAAATGACAACCTGAGTCGACCGGTATCAGACCAACGCTTTTGTAAATCTCCAGTACCATCTTCATCACCAGGCAGATCACACAGAACCTCTGCACTCTAGCTGCACGCTCACTCTACACAAAAAAACATGTCCCCGTCCTTTCCGAATAAGTGCACAACAAGGATATGTAGATTTAAGTGGTGAGAAGATCTGATAGAGCACCAAATGTAGAAGTTTGGCTGTAAAAGTACAAAGTGTGTATAACTGGCCGCTGTCGTCCTCCCCCAGCCCCAGCCCCAGCCCCAGCCCCAGCCCCCAGCCCCCAGTTCTGCAGTCTGATTCTGAGAGTAAAGGCAGCCCCTCTGAGACACAGGAGCAGTCCGAGGTTAACACTGAAAATGAATGTGTTGATGCTGATGTACTTTCCCGTCCACGTGGGAGTGAGTGTGCGTGTGAATGTCAGTGTAGATTTTGGGGTATACTTTAGGGGGGAGAGCAGGATGGGTGAGGAGGAGCTGCTGCTGTGCCAGGTATTCCTCATAGTTAATGGAGGTGATGCAGTCTTTGTCTGGGCTGGAGGAGATGGAGGCGGGAGCCATGCAGCCCCGGTCTCGCTCACGATACGGCGGCCTGTGGGAGCTCTGCAGCGCCTGGGCGGCTGCGGCAGGAGCGCTGGGAGGGGGGCAGTGTTTTCTGCTCTGACAGAACCAGAGCAGCACAGCGCCGAAGATCAAGACTATTCCTGCTGGGATGCCCACGATGACAGGCCAGGGGAGAGGGTTGTAGGCTGGCGAGAAGATGGGCGGGATGGGACGTTTTGTGTCTGCGGAAAAATATTATTCACAATTTAGTTTAGAAATATCTACAAATCAATTTAAAGATGTCTTCATCTGAGCTCAAGGATGATCGTTTGCCGGGTCTCACCTGGCAGGACGGTGAGGAAGGCGCTGCGGAAGCTGTAGCCCATGGTATTAGCGCCCAGGCAGATGTACATGCCCGCATCCTCCTCCTTCGCCCGGGTGATGAGCAGCTTGTTGAGGTAGGAGCCGTCGGGTCGTGACCACACCTCCCCGGTGGGCAGCACCACAAATCGGTGGTCCCCCACCTCGATGGTGGAGTTGTAGCGGCTCTCCTCATAATACTCCACGCGCTTCAGCCACTGGATGACCGGTTTGACGTCGCTCCTGACTTTGCACTGGAACGACGTGGTGCCTCCGTAGTCCACCGTGGTGTTAACCGGGTGAGTACCCGTCAGAACGGGCTTGGAGCTGGTCCTCTCTGCAAACACACAAGAAGGAAAAGCTGTTAGGACACAAGCATGCACACCCATGAGCACACACCAAGGCCTCAGATGTCCTTACTATTATTGGCCTTCGGCTTACAACTTATGACAGAGAAGGACGGATACCACATGTAACGCTAGACGTTTGTGTGATTAGTTTCCTCCCTTTCTTTGCTCCTGGTTGTACAGCGAACATTTCTCATAAGAAGAGGTGTGTGTGTGTGTGTGTGTGTGTGTGTGTGTGTGTGTGTGTGTGGGGCAGTGGGTCTGGCAGACAGCTGGGCTTTAATCGGCTCCAGATTGAGCAGAGGGTCTCTGAGTTAAACAGCCCCTCTCTCCCCTCCGTGTGCAAACACCAGGGCACAAGCCTTCATTCTCTAGCCCACTTCCTCAATATGCTTCTCATACACATGATTACACAAGCACATTCATCCATGAAGCGAGGATGTGGAGACCTGCTGATCGCAATCAGACATCAAGCGGACACAGATCAGAGGGAGAGAGTTCTTCTTAAAGGTTACAGTCGTTCCTACGTGGCTTCAATTTTCCGTTGCTGTTTCCAAAAGATGAGTACTACCATCGACGGGCAGCCGTTTTCACTGAAGCGGGTCTCCGATGTGGTCCGGGTGAGACGGGATACTCACGTATGACCTCGATGTAATAGGTGGCGTTGATCTCCCCGGCTTGATTGGACACCCTGCAGGTGTATTTGCCGCTCTGCTCCGGCGTCAGGTTCCTCAGAGTCAGCGTCCACTTCTTCTGGCGGCCTTCACCAACCTCCTGCTCTGTCAGGAGCCTGTCGTCCTTCAGCCAGGCGATCTCCGGCCGAGGGTTCCCGCTGGCCATGCACTTGAGCCGCACCGAGCTGCCGACCGGGCGCTCTATCCTCCTTTTTCTCATTTTGGTTGGGTGGGTGAAGCGGGGGCGAACTTGGTGGGAAAGAGAAGGGACCATTTAGCAAGTTCACAGTGAAGAAACGAGCCACAAAAATCTCTGGGCGCTTAAATAATGAACAACCGTCAATTCTAAGTTCTGCTCTTTTTACAACAGTTTATTCAGAAATGGGAGGGAAGCGTGTGTGTAGTAATAAATCAGACTCCCTACAGAATTATTAACAGCGTGCTAACAGAACACTTACCCGATTTTTCTGACAAGCCATCTGTACTCCGTTCGGTCTCGGTTCCATCGGCCGCCGCGGGTTCAGTTTTATCGGAAGCCGAGTCATCTGTTAACACAGCAGGACAGCAGCTCATCAAACACTGCAGACCAAACAAAACAGCAAGGTGTTCCTTCTCTGGCAGCAAAAATCACATTAACACCATCGTAGGTGGAGCTAAAATGAACATAATTAAGGTCGGAGGTTGCTATGATATTACATACGCACCATGGCACCGTCGCAGCTGTGAGGACTGCGGCCCAGCAGATCAGGAGTTCATCTGGACATTTTACTTTTCTACACAGACTCATGGAAGCAGGGTGCATGCTCAGGTCACACTCTACAGCATTTGGAAGTAATCCGCTAAATGTTCATGAGCGCGGTTCCAGGAGACAGCTGTGGAGTTTATGTCACTGGCTGATATCACACAGCCGAGCTAAGCCCGGCCTCGGAGAAAATGTAATGAGTCAAACCCCAACTGACAGCTAGACGCACAGCGACTTTCGGGGGTTAGGAATCGTACAATGGAAATAGCAGGTCGGCCCGTTCGCCAGCATCAATTGCGGAGGAGACGCTAAGCAGACGATTACTGAATCACAGCTGCTGCTGGATCCTTTTCTGAGGTACTACTGAGGTGTCTCGTCGCATTAGATGTGACGTGCTGAGACGTTCTGAGCATTTCAAACTAATTTCCAAGAGATGCTCAAGAGGGGAAATGGAGACTGTTTCAACACAGAGGTGCGTTTGGAGTGGTAATAATTAAAATAGAAATATGACTTGCCAGTGTAGGTTTGATTGGTTCAGGTAAAGCTACCAGATGTGACTTCTAACCCCCTCGTTCGGCCTCTCTCCAAACCCCCCAAGAGCCCTCAAAGCTCTCAAGGGTTCTTCGGGTACAAACCCTCTTTTGTTTGTCCCCTGCAGCACTGAGCCCAGCCATGATGTCATGGCTATTTGAAAGGCTTTAACTGGCCAACTATAATAACCCATTCCTTTAAAAACAGCCTCCGCTGGAAGAAATATTTCTCTGTTACACACGGGCTATCCACATTCCTCCCGGTTCCTGAACCTCCCAATCCAAACAGAACATGGTCCCACACTGCCGGGGTTTGCTTTTTGACTTTTTTTTACCCTCTAAATCCATTTCCTCAAGACATTTTTTGCCAGTTCTGGCAAACAATGGTACTCTTTATACATTTGTCCTGTTAAACATGCCACTATTGTCTTCACACAATGTTGGCTCACTTCGCACACTAGGGCTGCCGTATAAACGGTATTTTTCAGGAGAGATTAAAAATAAATAATCCAGACGTCTGTTTTAGTGTACTGAAATATTATCACATTAAAGTATGCAGAGTATGAAATGAAAATAAATCAAATGAATTCATTTTGTTTAACACCTGAATTAGTAAAAATGCCATCGCCCTTGCTTTACACAGCACTTCATTCATGGTGTCTCTACAATGTTTAGGTTCTGACGCCACCACCCGCTCCCCCCGCTTCATTCACAAATCCAGCCACAGGAAACAGGTCACCACACACCCTCTCCCCTGGCCTCCGGTGCCAGCTGAATCAGAGGAAAAGACCTGACGATTTGAGGTCATGACAAACTCCAGATGTTGTCGTGGGACAATATAATAATGTCCAGGGAAAGTTATGCGCAGTGGCCTTGCATCAGTCTCTGGAAATCTCCAAACGGGCGGGCAACGAGCAGTTTATCCAACACTTGGCCAGACATCATCTCCAGAGACCAGTGAATGAGAAAATATGCTGCAGGAGCCAACATCAATGTAGACGCTATGAGCCCTGCCAGCGCTGTAAGAGCTCTGTCATATATTATCTGCACAGGCATAAGCATTAAAATCTAATACTGTAAATGTTAATATGACAATCCCGTGTTAATGCTCATATGAAGCCTGCTGTGGTCAAGGACAGACGTGTTACTATATGCATCGGGGTTGCCGGGGGGAGATAGGGGGGCCAGTTGTCAAGAGACCACCCCAAACAGGGCCCAAACAGCCAGCTGGAGGGATTGAGGAGGCGCCATGTTGCACTGACCGACCAGATTCTTGGGATAGCTCGGAGCACGGCCTGTCTGCTGGCAGATGGGAGGACCTCTCCAGCCGCACCTTGCTTATATCAGCCTTCGAACCGTCTCCCTCTCTCGCCCCTAATCTCACCACGTGCGCTACCTTCCTCTTCGTCACACTCCCTGTGTTCTGTTTTGCTTCTCTCTTCTGTCCCATGCAGTGTTTAAAAAGTTGGATTCTCCATATTAGGCCTTGAACTTGACCAGCTGCCAGGAATCGTGGATCCCTCTCACTCTCCCCGACTGTGGTTACTTCTTTTTTCTCTCTCTCTCTCTCGCTTTCTGATCCAGTAAAAATAATAAACTGACATGACGTATATTGTATGTGGAACCACTCTGCTTGGGACTCACCCCTCATTTACAGCATCTCAAAAGAATTATCTCTCCTCTGATCTTTTTTAGGAAAATAATTGACTCCCTGCACGTCACTGTAGTTAACGGTAGGCTAACAATGAGGTGATTCAACGTTAACGGAAAGTGTTGCTCATGGTACTTGCCACGTACTTGGCTGACTTTAATGCTGAAAGTATTTTGACAACGAGGCCCCAGAATTTCTGCGGCTGTAAAGGCACCCGGTGTGTAATGTGTCTAATGGAACAATTATCTCCAAAAACAAAAGCTCTGGTGACGAGCTGTCAGTGCCTAATGGGATGATGGACGCGAGAGCAGAAAGACGTTTGGAGAGAAAAGGTTCGTGCTTGGCCGTCGGCACCTTGAGTCGGCGCGTCACGCACTCGCCCTCAGGAAATAGAACACACCGAATCGGGATTAAGAGTCGGGGCAGAAAATCTCAGAGTAAAACCATAAAGGGCGAAAACACTCCTGATAAAAATGTGCTTCCAAGAAAGATTTTTTTCCCCCCTCCACTTTTCTAATGCAATCACGGAGCGACAGTAGAGCTATGCATTCCCCGCTGCACTGCGAGCGTGACCGCAGCCATCCTGGACTGTTTGCTTCATTCTCTTTCAACTGCACTGCAGCAGGATCCACAGCAGATAATTTTGTCATCACATAAACACATTAAAGGGGAGAAGTTATCTATTACTGAAAACGTAATGGCTCAATGTGTGTGCGTGCAGCCGGGCGGGGGTAAATTATATCCTTGTTATAATTACTACACAAAATTACAGATTGCAGCTATACCCTCTGTATTTTTTGCCCATTCTTTTCTTAATTATATTTCTTTAATGAAATATAATGTAAGAATAGCACAGAGGTTCTGTTACATGTTTCATAGTAGTAATTTTATGCACTATAGAAATGTGATTTGGCCTGATCAGCCTGATTTGCTGTGTGCTTTGCTCGTGGGTGCATTTAACCATCAAGTTAAGCGGCATGCTGCTTGTTTTCTCGATATGATTGATAGGGAATGTCTCCGCAAAGGCGGATGTAAAAGTGCTGCGTAGCCTTGAAGTTCGGCGCACACGTAGACGTAGCTGCGCCTGACTTTGATACTATATAAAACAGCTCTGGAATGAGCCTCCACATTAAAGCTGGCACAGTGCCACCCTCTCCATCCTTTCATTTACACACAATCGACAGACACCATCGCTTTGAACACAGCGGCCTCTCCATATTGAGGGAAACCCTAAAATAAACTACCGCTATATCACGGGCATGATTTATAGAAGAAAAGCAGTTTTCTTCCCTGCTCTGTGATCACATCTGCCTGATTACGGTTCTCCTAAAGAGGAACCCGGCCTGCAGCTCCACCTCTGAGTGTAGATGGAGCGACAGCGTAGACTCTGGCCCTAATTAGGCACCTTAGAGTAATTAGACTAAACACAGCCTTCACGCTCCACTCCGCTCATTCATTACGCTCGGCTCCGCTGCAGGAAATGCACTGTACGCAACACGCGGAGTAAAACACTCAGCAGACCACGTTTAGTCCTCCAGGCCCCGGCTGAGAGCCGTGTGAGAGTCTGAAGACAAACCAGCACTATTACACTGAATGTGTTTCTTATTGCAGAGCTGCAGACCTCCTGCCTGCACAGAGTGTAGCCTAAGGAAAAGGAAGAGCTTGAGATCCAATTGAGTCACAGGGGATGAAGGGGTATGAAACAATATCCCACGCTGCTGTTGACTTTGGGCAGGGAGAGACAGCCGCTGTAACACATACAATAGATGAGCGGATCAACCACTAAATCTTCATAAATCCACTTGTTTTGGACTCGGACCTCTGCGAGCGATGCTGTCTTTTAACATTTGAACCGTGGCAACATACTTGAGTGCAGAGGAGCAACTACAAAATCAGGAGAAAGATGACTGAGCTCAGGCGCACAGATTTTAGACACACGAGTGTTGAAAATGAGATCCAAGGGGGCCAAATTCAACAATTCTTGATGACCCACCAAACCTGAGGAGGAAGAGGTTAAATAAACCGCCCAGTTTAGGAGATAAAGGTCACTCACCAATGACGATGAGCGTGTGGTTGATGTTCACACTCCCAAAGCCGTTGGTGGCTTTGCAGACGTAGGTCCCTGAATCATCTGCCTCCACCTCCTTGATCTTCAGGCCCATGCGGAGGAAGCGGAAACGAATCCAGCCGCTGTGAATGTTGCGTCCATCTTTGGTCCACATTATGAGGGGCGGGGGGTCCCCCTCCACTGGACACGGCAGCTTAATGGCGCTCCCGATGCGTGCTGACTGTCGGTGGGCGACCTTCTCAGACACACGCGGTGGTCCTGAGGAGACACAACCAGAAACGTGTGAAACTGATTTCTGAAAACAAAATGGCCAGATATAATCTGACACAATGTCTAAATTACCGCAAAATTAAACACTGAAGGTGTAGTATTCAAAAATCAATATAAACGCTATAATCATCTTAAAACATGCTGCATGTATCCACCAGATGATGTTGTAAAAAACTGATCCCTATTCTAACAAAAGTGCACGTGCAGCTAGAACAAACAGCAATTAAGTGCCTGGAAACAGCTTGGAAAGTAGCCTGGATGTTGGCAGAGATGCAGGTGAATTTGTCATCTTTTTGTCAAGTATCCAGAGATGTTGAAATCTGATTGCAATAATTGGGGAAGCGCCGTCTTTCACTTCCCTCACCGAGAGGGTAAAAGGTTCTGGCTGTGGTTTTGTGTACAGCACAAGAGATCAAAGCGAAGAGCAGGGCAGATCTTAGCGAGACGGACAGAGGCCTGATCTCTCCGCTCCTAATTGGCTCAGGTTTGCTCCCTCAGATCTGGTGAAGTGAAGCGGGCCGAAACACCCTGTGATGGTGTCAGGAGGGCTGCGCGGACTCCGACAGACTCGACTGACTCCCCACCAAAAACTAAACAAACCACTGAATTACTGAGACAACAAGACACTGAGGAGAAACAGGAGACGGGGGTGGGGGTGGAGAAAGAGGGGCACCGAATGCAACCAAACCCCAGCGCTGCCCACAACGGCGCTCTAAAGTACACAGAGCGGACTCTGTCTGTCAGGACAAATGGTCGGTCTGGTAGCAGTAAAAACAATGGGGAGGGTAAGTACACATGGTCTGTTTAACACACACACACACACACACACACACACACACACACACACACACACAGAATGACATTCATCTTGTGCATTTCACACACATATGTTAAAGAAAACGTTTATTATAGTGATGGGGCAGAGAGGTGGGGGTTGAGGTACCGCAGGTTTGGTACCTCACAAGTTTATCCGTCACATTGTACAGATGTGGCCCAGCAGGTACAACATCTGGACTCTTGGGGAAAATGAGCTCTGAATGCTGGACAACACTCAACTGGCCACCACAAGCCTCCTTCCGCTTTTGTTTCCCTACCTCCGTCACCCCAGCACGTGCACGCTCTGCTGTCCTTCCTCTCTGTGTTCCTGCTCTGTGGCAGGAACAAAGGAAATTTAAAATGTCATTGTTTATGTCAATGGAGAAAATGTTACTGATTTTTTTTTTTTGGCCCATATTTCATGTCTTTATTGGCAGAAAAGCAGAACAGAGGCGCTCACTGTTGGGTTTCTGTCAGGCTTTGCTTTAAGACCACAAACAGGTCACAGAGCTCACATGCAGTGAGTTGATCCTGGAAATCTGAACTGCACTGTCAAAAAAAAAAAAAAACAACCCAAAAAACAAAAACAAAAACAAAAACCACACACATTTCTGCTAAATCTTGACCAAATAAGCTTTAGTTATATCCTTTGACTTATGGTCCTGCAAGCCACTCAAGCATGTGTTCCTTCTGGATTAACAAAGGGGACTGAGGGAGAAAAACACGGGCCGCTTCGTGTCAAAGCTTCAGCTGAAGCAAAGTGTCAAAACACACACAGAGCAGCTTTCAAGAGCTGTTTCTGTTAAACACAGATTTTCTGAGAGCTGGATGGACATTTTTTCAGCGTTATGTTCTTCTTGAGAAAACATGCTTTTCCTTTTGACAAATACACAACCGGCCACTGCGAAGACTCTCTGCAGACTGCAGCACAAGCCCTCGAAAGTAAGGGATCTGGCATTTTAAGGTTTTTATATATATATATATATATATATATATTTCCTCCGCTAAAGTGTTTTTCTTTTAAATTCAGCTCTGTGATTAGGTGAAGTGAAACAGGAGTTAATAGCTCAGTAATAGCTGTGTGATAATGTCTGCAGTCGGACAAAGTGCACGTTTCTGACCTCTGCTCAAACGAGTGGGTAGAAAAAGGTCTTTGGTTTCCATTTAGGCATAGGAGGAGGTGATGGTTTGTGTCTGAAGTTATTCAACCATTAATGTGCTGAAGAGGCTGGCAGCACCCGTAGGTTCCAATCATACCACGTATTAATTTAGCTAAGATATCTTGTCCACCTTTTCAAATCTTTTTCTTCTAAATGACTCTTAATAGCTCCTGAGATCAGCCAGTTTTTGGATCAGTCAAATTTCCGGCTTCAGATGCAAACAATGTGCAACAAATGATCGCTTCCCTCCATCTCTGCTCTTTAACAAAAAAAAAACCTTTGAAGTTGTTTTTGCGAAACACATGATGAAGAGGTGCTGAAATCAAGGACATTGTCTGAGCAGCTTAATAAGCATTTGTGCTGTGTGCATGACCACCATCCTTTCTTGAGCCTCCTCCTCCTCCTCCTCTTCCTCCACCTCCTCTCTCTCAAGGACAAGTTCCTTAACCTTGGAGTTGAAAGCAGAGGCCCTCAGAGAAAAGGGGAAATTGTTGCCTTATCTGCTTGATTGTCAAATATACTGTAGTTCAGATGGAGAATACAGCCTCGCTGTGGCAAATTGCACCAGCTTGTGCTTCCCCCTCACCTTACCTCCATTCTGGTGGTAAAATTCTGCCTTTTCCACGACTGCCAAAGGGCAAAAGGGGTTCGGATTTGAGAACAACTGGCGAACATTTACTCAAACAATTGTAAATGTAAGCAGCTCTCTAAATGGAAAACGATACACATGACCATATGGGCTGTCCCGTATGGCAGCGCTCGTACTGCGCTCCTTATTATAGCTGGACGCCGTGTGTGAAAGGAATCTTTCATAGCGCAGGAAGAGGAGGAGGAGGGCTGGTGACTCTCCAAATTAGCTCTGTTTTTCTTTGCTCGATTTGGTGATGGATTATTTTGAGAGAAAGGGGCACATTTAATAAAAGGCATTCAGTTGTGATTCAGACTAAATATAGCTGTTTTCCTTGTGAGCGGGTTAATGAACTGTTGACTGTTGGCCTGATTTGCAGGAATCCATGGAGGGAAATGTTGCAAAGAGGAACCCTGAAATGAATTAAACCTACAAAGGAGGCCGCAGTTGAGCTCGTTTGTAACGTCCTGGTACCTGCGAGTCTTTCCGTGCATCGTTTTATACCAGAAGCAGCGCGTTGGTATTGGGAATGATGGCAAACATCACAATAAAAGGTTGGCTTGGATGCCACATGAACGCACCACCGGGATTTAAATCAACCACCAGGAGTTCAGCTATCATAACATTTTTCATTTACAAGAATGCAAATTCAATACGTGGGATTTACATAATGAATAAGAGGGAAAAAAGGAGATATGAGAAACGATTCTTATTCTGCACTATGTTAGGTCAGCCGACCGTGCAGGAGAACACAAAGCTCCAAAACAAGAGAAGAAGTTGAATGGAGGCTGTGCTTCCAGGGGAAAGATTCTATCAGAGGAGCGCAAAGCAGAAAACAAAATGGATGGAAGCATGTCCGAGTTCAGAATTAAAAAAAAAAAAAAAAACAGAGACAAGAAAGCTGGAAACTAAATCCAGGGACTTTACGTGAGACTTGAGTGGCCGGGTGAGGGCGAAAGGTGAGGCTGACACCGCCGCTCGGGGAGTTCGTGAAAGGCCGGGGCTTCTGTGCGGAGCTGCCGCTAGCGATACATTTCACAAGCTGAGATAAAAATCAGCAGGGAAAAGTAGCAAGAGAGAAAGGAAGGCAGGAGGGCAGCGCTGGCATTTTAAGACAGGGCGTAAGGCGAGGGGCCATAAGGAGAAGGCAGCAGGACAGCGGAGGGGACCTGCTTCTCTTACACTTCCAGATGTCCTGCCCAGTAAATTCAACCAGTGTGGGAATCAATACCTGCTATTTTCTCCTTTCCAATCAATAGATAAGAGTGAGCAAGGACCGGGCGAGACAATGGCTCTTTCTTCAGCACCGTATGATGGGGCTGAATGGCCACTTTTTTGGTGGTGGGAATGGTACAAGAGGAGCTATTGGATGACATGAGGGAGAACAGGAATAAGCCAGAAAGGGACAGAAGAAGAGGAAAAAAAAGAAAGAAAAGAGGAATCACCGGGATAACGCCGCTGCCCGGTTTCAGTGAATCCGCCTCTCTTCCTTATTTAACGGCTCCAGAGCAAGGGGCTCCCGCTGAGTGCTCATCAAAAGAACAGGAAAGAAGCAGAGCAATGACTCCAGCGTCATAAAGCTTTGGGAAACATCTCCATCGTGCAGCGTACACTTAACAGCACCTACTGTGGAGCCTTTGAACTCAGAGCTGCCATATTTCATTAAACCTGACTGCCTTCGGCTGGGCCTGGCAGACTCGGCCTGCGTGTGTCATATAATCATCATGTTGTGTTGTCCATCATCATCATCATCATCATCATCACATCCAGATATTGATGAACAAATGCAGTAAATTAGGTCCATAGCTATATTTAACTTAATAGCAACAGCCACGCACCCAGTGTCACCTGAATACTTAAGGTCGTGATCCAGATTAGGATCCTGATTACTGTGATATTTCTTGATTTGACTACAATTCATATGTGGTTGTTTTATAAAATCACTTCTTTAATATGTCTACATTCCTATTAAAAGAGAGAGTGTGTCCCTTTAGGCCTTGTGTGGACCAGAGCAAATCAGTAATGCTCTGGTTTTGTCAAAGAGCACACAGTGAGTGCCACTCTAGTCGCGTTATCTCACTCCATTAGGCAGGGGCCTGATGCACACACGGGGGCTGAGTGTGTGCTTAGGGCCACTTATCAGGAGAGAGGCACCAGCGGGGAGACCAGGGAAGGAAAAGGCCAGGAAGAGTGACAGACGAGACACAGAAGGGTCCAAGGAGGGGGAAAAAAAAGATACGGAGACTGAGAGGAGAGAAAGCTAAGGTGAAGGTTAAAGAGAGAAGGCTTGATTTAGAGAGTGGTGGGGGAGCGGAGGCTAAGATTGCAGGGAGGCCTCCTTTGACACACAGCTCACAAGGAGACGAGGGCCGCAGAAGGGAGTGAAGGGGATTAGGTGGGCCCAGGCGGCAGTAACCAGGAATCCCAACAATCTCACACCCCACTCCCTGGCCCGGGCTCAGCTTCGACCACATGACACGCTCAAACAGACCTTTCTGTCTCTCAGTGGAGCAGCACTCCAACAAGCACCTGTTTATTACTAATATGTTTGGAGATGGACTGGCCACTTGGCACCGGCAGACATAGTGTGTGTCTGGAAGCAGTGATGGAGAACACACTTCTCTGTCTACCGGCCCCACTGGCGAAACAATGGCCCTGTTTATGTTGTTTCATGAAGTCTATCAGTCAACAGCGAGGTGCATCCTGCCACTCCCTGCACACCTCCTCCGTCGGTCTTCCGGCATTCCACTCTGGGAAAAATGCAAAGCAACGCGAGTCTGGCTCATTTTGTACAGTTGACACAGTTGGAGTCCGGTCCGGAGGTGCTGAATGAGATACAGATGTCTTATTAAGCCCAGCAACCGCGGATTCCTGGAGTCACACTGACTGATTCTGGCTTGCAAAAGGCCAGAGAGGCTGTAAACAGGACTGTTTTTTGGCGTCCTGTCATCAGTGGAGCGCTGATGATAATGATGATAATTATCAACCCTGGCTCTGACTTCCCCTTGTTTCCCTGAGAATCCTACAGTAGTGTACATTCCAGATGATACTGGGAAGCACTTTGCGCCAGCGCCTTTGTCAACGCGGCCTTTTCAGGAGAGGACCAACGACAGGCCGCGATGTAGCCCCGAGTGTTCCGAGCAGTTCAAGCTAAGGCGAGTGGGAGGGAGAGGGCAGCAGAGGGAGGCGAGGGAGAAGAGAAAGGCCGGTGAGACACAGACGAGACAGAGCTGGGAGAAGCCAGGCAAGACAGTCGGAGGGGGTGGAGGAGCTGGCAACGCTCTCGCTGACAGCAGTGGGGCCTCTTGACAATCCGGGAATATTGTCTGAAATCAATCTGTCAGCTTGGAGCTGTTGAGCCTGTCATTAGGACGTTGTACTCGCCCTTTCACGGACACAATTTGTTCAGTGCTCTCCCAGCTCACCTGACTCCCTAGCAGTTTTAAAGTCACAGCCCTGAGTTCCGCCGTGCCAGGCTGGCTGTCTCTGATCTACTGTACATTCCTGCTGACAGGGCGACCCGTAGAGGAGCAGTTGGCCGGTGACCTGTGGTGTTGTCCTCCCGCCAGAACTCTCGTTAAATCAGACTGAATCCGGACGCTTGGGATAAACAGCAAGTGTAGTTTTGACAGGAGCGGCTTTAAGCGGCTCAGTGCCAGAAAAAAACCCCAGAATAAATGTAAAGTTGAGCAAATCTAATCCATTTATATAACAAAGCACCTTGTACTGACTGTTGTGCATCTACGGGAACACTGCACAATGACATCGCTCATGGTAACCGACCAGCTCGTCAATAAATTCTGCAGCTACATTAGTTTTATTATTCCAATAGCAGGAAATATTAAGTGCAGTCTTGTTTTGCTAATATTTGATGTCAACACATAATAACCAGGCCCAAACAGTCTAAGGCTGATCTGAGGCCATAACTCGCATCCAAGTACATGAGGAAATCACATCAGCTTCAGCGTATGGTACAGGATTTCAGTCTGGGACAGCAGCGGTAGCCTTGTTATAAAATACGACAGATCGTTCTCTTTGCTCCCGAAATGATTTTTCCACACTTGTGCCATTCAAGTCAAGCCGGGGACATATATTTCCATTCATTACAGAGGACCTGAATGAAAAATCGGGGCCTCTTTGCCTCCGCGTCTCATAACCAGCATTCAGAAAAGACATTCCTGCTGCTGGAAAAGGGTGCGAATTCCATCATGACAGCCTGTGCATTCGCAGCAGCAGCAGCGACGGGGGAATCGCTCAGTTCGGGCTCTTTATAGCCTCAATCAATGGAGACAAAGGGCCTCGGATTTCTGGGGTCACTCAAGAGAATCGCTAATGAAAAACGAAGCGAAAAAGCCACCGAGCCGTGAGGGGTCTTATTGAAGCTCATCTGAGGTGAACCGAAGGGGTGGAGAAGGGGTGGAGGGCTGAGGACGGCAGAAACTGGAAGGAAGGTCCAGAGAGCGGGGGTGTGGGGTGGTGGTGGTGCAGAAGGGCAGGAGGGCCCTCATTCAAAGCTTGTTATCCCAGCTGTCCCCTGGCTTGGCTCTCTCCAGCCCTTCAGCCGTCGCTGCTGCCACCGCCACAACTTCCAGTCAACCTTTTGACTTTCGAGGTAGGGTTGGGTGTGTGTGTATGTATGTGCATGTATGTGTGTGTGTGTGTGTGTGTGTGTGTGTGTGTGTGTGTGGATGATGATCATATTTCAGACATCACTCACACTGAACAGCCCCATTCCCCAAAAAAATAAATAAATAAAGAGTAATCAGCAAAGGAGCAGAAAGGTTTGATGGCGCTAAGCATTGAAAAAAAGAAGCGGATCTCATCATCATCCCCGTCTGCCTGATTTGGAATCCTGATAAGTCCGTATGAGGCTGCAGTGCCACAGATTCCAGCAGGCCGTGGCAAGCACAGAGCATAAGATGGGCAGGATAATATTTCTGCAGCTCAAATCAATCTTGTATTCATTCACATCACAACAATAACTTGTCCAAACCTGCTGGGCGACACGGGGCCCACCAAAAGTACATGAAGTATATGTTTGCACTAAATATTATGACACAGTTCCCCCACTAAACTAGAAACAGGGAAACTGACATGTGCACGAGCACCCGGGTAGTCGCCTCCGTGCGTGGCCACGCTGAACAATCACGGGAAGTTCAACGTTGGTGTAAACGCGGGGGGCTCCTATAAATTCTTAATGTAGATCCGTCCTCCACGGTGGATCAGCGGTAGCGTTCGGTGTGTAAACAAACGTGGAGCTGCAGTCAAACTCTGTTCTCCTGTTGAGCGCTTAGGTGAACGCAGAACAACGGGATTTCACAGTTAACGTAGACCTTTTGGATACAACGTAACAATCCTTTGTTCTGGTGTTAGTGATATGTGTGTGACATCTTGCCATAATAAAATTCTGGATTCCTGAGTTATGATATTTGACGACCAAACTCTAATCGCTTCATCGCTGAAAATCGCGTCCGATTTCCCAAATTTACGGGAAAATGAAAAGGACTCCCGCAGCCGGGTGACGGGGGGGAAAAAAATAATAAAATCACTCAGTAAAATGATTCGCTGAACATCTGCGAAGCCCAAAATCAACTTGGCTGCCGGAGAGGTGAAAACAGAGAGGGACTGGAGAAATAAATGCTGCTCGGAGACAAGGCTTACGCAAGACAAACACTTCCCACTGTGGGGCTAAAATGTTTTCGTAAGGTCACTGGTAAGGTGGACCCTCGGCTGCTGCTACAGGCTCTCTCCCAGCAGTGCACCCGTTCTCTCTGGGACTGGGGGCGTAATGAGGCAGCAGCCCAAACAGATTCCAGCGACATTAGATCCCCATTTACCACCAAGCAGCTGTCAGTTAGCTAAATTCTAATTCATGTGTTTGCTAAATCCTGCAGGTCAGACCTGGGAGGAGCACAAAGCTGATCGTCTGAATGGTGACAGTCTGGCACCTTCCATGTGCACTTTGTGAGCAGCCACAGGAGTTCTGTGAAGGTTAACAACAGGAGCTAAAGGAATTATGTTCAAGTGAGTTTAAAAAAAAAAAAAAAATCTGTTCAGCCAGCAGGAAGGAGTGTGTGTGTGGTCTGAAACATAGCCCCGGAGCCAACTGCCCAAACAAACTAATGAGCATTGTGCACACGCAGACCTTTGTGTGATGAGGACTGACTTCAAAAATAAGAATAAACAAGAAGTTTCACTTCTCCCCACACGCACCGCAGCATTAGCATACAGCTGGGAGTGTGAAAGTGGACCGTGCCTTGTTGAAATTCCACATGAATGCTAATTGAGGCGTCCATTAAAGTCAGTCGACGAGGGGAGCGTTGCTCACAGGGATTACACGACCCCGTGAAAGTAAACACCAACTGACCTCCATTATGACGAATCACCGCTACAACCTTGTCTTTTCTTTCCTCCCGCGGGGTCAAAGTCGGACACCTTCTTCTGCCTGGATGTGCCTTTCTGACCTGTTGGCGTGTAGCGATAGGTGGAGAACACGCATTGTTACAGTGCGCCTAACATTATAGAACACTAGAAACATGGGGATCGTAGCAGGAGGGTTATTGTTTCCACCTGGTTTGGAGCAGAAGGATGTGGAAGAAATAGTTGAGGTTTTTCAGATGGCCCCCATGCTCCTTGAATGTCTCATTATTATGACTTTTTTCAGGGCAATTTCAGCCCCTTTAATAAAAAATGCATGTATCAGATGCAAAAAAAGCAACACAGCAACTTCTTTCTCATGCAACTTTATAAAGAACGAGGCCTCAGTGACCCCTCAACTGTGAGTTTTAATAGCAAATAAGTGTGGTCTCCAAGTGACATGAGTGTTTAAGATTAATCGCTGTCCAACCTGGGGGACCGCCACACGTAATAATCCATCCATTGTTCTCAGCAAATGGACCCAGACACAGTAAACAGGGGCCATGGAGAATTCAGCAAACCCGGGTAGAAGGAAGGGTCAACTAATGTCTTGTTTTAACAACAGCACATTAACTTAACTCGCTTCCTTCAACTTTACACCGGTCGTAAATGTGAGGGAATGCAGAGACAAGCAGAAAAAAAAAAAAAAAACATGTTTGAAAGGTGGCAGCCAGTGCTGGTCTGTGGCGGTGGGGGGGAAGGCAGAAAACCGCTGGGGATTCAAGCTGTCACAAGTGTCGGCTTTTTGATTTAGCATGTGCTCCACTGTTTGGAACCGGGCTGGAGACAAAATGTAACATGCAGCCAACTTTATTTCCTTAATGGCGTTTTAAAGTGCAACCTGGAGCTGGTCTGGAACCAGCGGCTTGGCCAGGCTTTTCCAGCAGGACCCCCCTCAGCTCCAAACCATCACTCTTACACCTTCTCACCGCTGAAGGCTGATTAAAAAATACAGGACGTTGGGGTATTTGGATGTTGTGAAACCAGCCTCATTGTGTTTAACGGAAATGAAAAACAGTCTACAAGCAGAAATGCCCTCTGAATTTAAAAGCTTTTAGCAGGGAATTTGTCTACCAATGCCTTCTTTTTATAAAACCGAGACGTAAATCTGCCGTGAAAGGTTTATTATCGCAAACGTCGGTTCGCATGTGCCAATCTTCACCAGTTGAGAACAGATTGATGCAAAGAAAAACAAAAAAAGGGACAACACTGCATCACTCATAACGTGTGCGCTCATTATTAGGCAGCCTTGCAGCTTATTGCCGCTGCATTCCTCGGTCAGTGGAGCCCAGTGGTCCCCAGGCCTGTCACCACATTAGAGGCTCTGCTAGGACACATCACTGAGCACCTCCTCCAGCTGCTGGGGGGGTGGTGGCAGCAAAGAAGGGGCCGGGAAGGAGGAAGTGCGGGGGTTCCTGCAAAGAAATGGTTCTTGCATGGTCAGTCGCAAAATCGCAGCAGTGGAAAGGGGGCGGGTCCACGTGTGCATGTGTGCACGCGAGGGGCACAAGGGCAGGGGGTCCCTGGTCAGATGGCGCCCGCTGACTGACAGCAACAGGCTTAAAATGGCTCACCCACACTTACTGTGGCCTCATACATTGTTTAGATAACAGCAGTAAAGCAACACTTCCTGACTGTTTTTTACGGTTTCACACACGAGTCAAAGGCAGCCTGCCCTCTATTATTTAAAGTACATTCGTCAAAGATTTTCCTCCTGCGCCGTGAAATGTAACAGGGACAGTGTTTTGTTCTGGCCTCGTGCTCGCTATGAAAGCACGAGCTTCGAGTCATAACCCCCCCGACTGTATTTGCAGGACGTCAGATTCGAGCGGTTGTTGGACTGTAACACAGAACTCAGTGTATCACAGCCTCTCGTGGGAAAAGGGGTATTTTTACTCCACAGCATCGCTCAGAACTCATCTCAGTAGCTGCTTGACAGTCACACATGTGCTAATGTGTTTCTGTTGACACTTCCATCAGACCGCCACCAGAAAATCAGATTCTCCGGGTTCTTCCTCCCCCATCTGCTCATTCACAAACACACAATATTGCTGGTTTAATCTTATTCAGCCCTTGTTTACTTTTGGTTGAGTCTTCTCGCACTGTGAATGAGACATTGTGTCTGCAGGCACACAGATCTAATCTCACCCTCTAAACTGCCGCCGAACCCCCTCCCGGCCGCCATAGCCACATGCAGGTATGGTACCCACCAGTCGCCTCTTATGTTCACCTCTGGAGCCGGAGAATAAAGAGAGGGCTATGAAAGGAGCGCTTGTTTCGCCGGTGCGCGGCCTGTCTGGGGGGAAAAGTGTCAAACTTTCAAAGCTCTCCAATATAAGCTGGACTGCGGTTCTAAATATTGCCTGGGTCTTTGACTCGGTGGGTCGTTTCAGGTTCAGCCGTTGGTGACGGGGAATGAAATCACAGAAAATGTCCATAATTATTCATAACCTACCGTCGACAAGCTGGTAGTGCAGAAAACTATTGATACTGGCGCTGAAAACACTGTAGTGAATTGTGTTCTGACTGAGGTGTCCCACTCTGATCCACTCATGAAAATACACATACACACGCACTGAGTGTAGAAGTTGGCTCCCACTGTCTCATTCCTGTCTCCTGTGTTGATTTTGGGCTCCATTTAAAGTTTTTTTTCAGGCCTGTTTTCCATTTCTTGCCCCTCAGCGTGAAAATCTTAAGTTTATTCATTAGAAACCATGCAGCCAGTGTTTTATTGCTCTCCTGGTGTAAAAGACAGAATACTGGTTGGAGAGAAACATCACTTTCAGAGAGCAGCTCCTACCTCTTGCGCAGTCAGTCAGTATCAAAGCCTCAAAGACGAAAAGCACAACCTTCAGGATGCTCATACTGTCCAAAAACAACTTGATGCTCTCAACCTGAAAGACATGAATAATGTGGCCACTGAAAGATGACCTACGCAAGAACCAAATAATAACAATAAATGCACTATAAATTAGAACTTTTTATTCTAAAATGACCTCGGTTTATCTTGTTTAAAACAAATAGCTTGTCTGTTGTAAAATAACACAGTTTTAAAAAAGCTGATAAAAAGCCAATTAAAAACAAGCACGCATATTCAGGGTCTAAAAACACGCAGGATACTGAATCCTGGACATGCAGTCAACTTTATCTATGTACTTGTTATAGATAACTACATCAACAAGCATTAAACCAAAGTATGCAGGTTGCTTTAAATGGAGCATGTGCTGCATCAGGAAAAACATCACCGATGCTTCACATTCGCTAAAACTGCGAATCAAGTGGAAAATCTACAACAGAATTGGAAGAAAGTCAAGTGTAAAAGTGTTCAAAACATACCTATGAATGCAATGAATGAAGTCAACCTTGTGACAACCACTTGGCACAAAAGCTTCCAGTTAAAGTCCGTGCTGAGTCCATGAATTAAGAGTGTCGCGGTTCGACTCTCTACGGTTAACGGAGCTGAACCTCCACCCTGATATTAAACAGCAGGTTCGGCGGTGCTGTACACCCGCAGCTTTGGCCGCAATCCCAGCTGAAATAGCGGACTTGTAGAAAACTCTGGCTCGGTCTGCGCGGTCCCGTGTCTCCCACCGAGTGACTTTTGCAGTGCGCACCCAGCGCAGACTTGTTGTTCGTCCCAGAGCTGCAGCTGCGGGCCAATCACAGCCTGCAGAGCCCGGACCCGTTTAACCCTTTATCTTACACAAACGCCACAACCTCTGCAACAACCAGGCATTATCTCATCTCTGTCGGCTTCTTCTGTGTGCAAAGAGACAGCGGAGTAAGACGGACGGGATGTAAATAATCACTGGTCAATTCTGACGGTCATTTGGATGAAGAAGGGCAGAATTGTTAGAGTAGAATTAAAACATTTCAGAATCCAATTACAGCAATGGTGCGTATCAACTACTCAAAACACACAACCTTACCTATATAAAAACTGCCATTACTATATATGTACAGGTATATTTATGAACTATTAATATTGTGCTCAGTCGTATGAATTAGGACTGCCCTCTAGCGGTCTCATGTGAAATTGTTTTCTAATGGGAAAATGTTTCACTAATTAAAACATTTGTGGGTTTTTTTCAAAAAAATGTACTGCATTATTCTCTAAAGTCGAGATATGCATAACAAATGGGCAGGCAGAATCTATTTAGACTCCTCAAGCAGCAAATGAAAATGTTCAGCCAGAAGTTAAAATTAAAAAGGAACAAATGTGATTACATTTTCTGCAACTTAACTATTTCAGTGATGAGGTGACACTATATCAGGGCAAAAAAGAGGTAATTTATTTCAATATACATTGCATTTAAAACTATATAACATTGTTTTAATATTTCCGCAGCTCTTGTCATGTAAATATTCTAAATTTTTACAAAATAAGACAACAGAGTATCCCGCCCCTTTAGTTACTGCATGATTCCTTTGTACATATATTAGCTTCATGCATCATTTTTCTTTATAAAAGAAAATATATATTCATGTTTGTGATCTTTGATGGAAACTCTCATGTGGTCTGACAGAGGAGTTTGACTATGTGACGCCTGAGAAGCTGCTGGAAGTGAGAGACGAATGTGCATGGCCTATAAACACTGTAAAGATGTACAAATAAATGTTAGCCATTGACGATTCTTTGTATGCTGCCACTGCAATAAAAGCTGATTCAAGAGCAGAAAAGACAGCTGGAAAAAAAAACAGCAGTCCATCAATGTACCACTAGACTCAAGGGTCAACCCTTCATTTTTCTTACATATTCACAAATTACCTGTACATACAATCAAGTTAACAGAAAGTGTCTTTAACATGTGCAGGGCCATTGCAGATACTGTAGTAGCCTTGCTATTGCACTATGAGGAAGATATAATGTGTAGATAACAGATCTATCCACTGGGGGCGCTCAAAGTCCAGACAGTGACATGAGAATCCCTTTTATCCAATTCTGAACACAGCAGTCAAGGAAAGCTAAACATGCTTTTGTTCCAGCAGTCACAAAAAAAAACAGATGCAGCTCATTGCCTTTAAAAAGTGAAAAAGGCTTTGGAATGTAGACACCATTTAATGAAGTGTTTAACAATGGCACATTCACAGCCATCAGAAGCGTGGAGAAACCTCACCAAAGAAAACTGTTGCCATTTTTTTTTTGCTCTGCACGAGCTAGTAGCCTGATGGAGACTGCTTTTATAGTTCCCATAAAATAGCCTCTGTTTACATTGTAGTGTAGCTTTTTTGTTTCCAGAATTATCCTTATTTACATGGTTATCATGACTTACATTCTTTTGAGTAACCTGAGTCCCGTGGGAGCTCTGGCACAAATAAAGGAAGCTCGCAAAAGCATAGGAAAATATTTCAAAAATCCTTTCATTTACAGGTAAATAAATAGTCATTGTTGCCCAATCTGTGTTTATGCTGCGTGCTGCTACAGTAAATTTCTATTATTGCCCAATTGTTCCTTCTTCCTGTCATCGGCTTTGGTCAGACATACAGGGCGTGAACCAGTGTTGCCTGGATGTTACACTCAGACACTTTGGTTGTCAGTGATCGAAAAGTCCTTTCAAAGAAAAAGGAACAGGTCCAGTCAACACTGATTCCTGTATCTCTTCCCTATTTCATGTGCAATCACCTTACATGGAAGTCTTGCTTAGCTGGTGCGATGACGGCGGTTGTTTCACCATTAGCGGAGGCAGTGCAGCGGCTGCACTGGGCACAGTCACAGAGCCGTCCAGTGCATGGACTGTGTGCATCTCAGTGTGGTCAGATGCCAGCCTTGTCACTGTAGAAGGGTGTGACATGAAACATGTAGCAGTGTGTGCAAACTCTGACAGGTTTCATCTGACCATATCTGGGCAAAGGAGCAGAATGAGAGGAGCAGCGAGAGCAAAAGATCTGAAAAGACAGTACATACATTATCAGCTACCATATATATGGACAATCTGTGAGTCTTTACTTTATAGACACAATAGTCTAAAATTCGGACTCCTGGCTCAGGCAAACAAACCTTCCCACAGCTTCTACAGTGGTGCTTCCTGCGAATGACGGTGAAAGGAGCTTTGCAGGCAATGCAAGAGCTGCAGGCTTCATCAGGCACCCAATCTGGAGGATCTACAGAGAGCCAACAGCACAGTTAACACCACTGGGACCTGTCATCAGTCATCATTCTGTCCTGCTTCAAGGAAAATGAGCCCGTCATTTAAACTCTAGAGGGGGTTGTTTGTGGGTAATCTGACCTTCGAACTGACCCTCCCGGGCCTTGGCTGCCACCTCTGATGAAGAAATGGCCTCCTGACAGAGGACACAGTCCTCCAGCACTGCACTGCGCAGAACAGGGCCTGTTGAACACCACAGAAAAAGCAAGGAAAGATAGTGAGTGTTCTGTGAGACTGACTCTAATGGCAGGAGTCCATCTTCTAATCTGGGTTTGTTATGTAATCAGATAATACATTTCTTTTTATTTAGTAATGAGTAGTCTCTGTAGGTTCCACTCAGTCACCCATATATTTGCTGCATAATGAAATAAAAAAAAAAAAAAAAGATAGTGTTATATGCTCAACAAGAGGATAACAGGACAGTCAGTTCTTTTAGCTGTTGCTTTTGTGTTAGTCAAATTTCAAGTGGTCTACATTTCCTTCTCTAGAATCCTGACTGTATGTAAGCACATGTGTTCTTGCCTTTCTTTTGCTTGTCATTATCCCCTGGAACAATCTTGGTCGCCATGACTTCGAACAGAGTCTTGAGGATGCTACGAAGGTCACTAGCGTAGTTTGTTTGTAGCTGATCGGCAACACCTGTAACACCCCGGTACATCATTGGTGGTACAAAGTGATGAAGGGAGAGTGAAAAGGTCAAACTGAAAGGTCAAACCTGAAATGCAAACAAAGAGGCGGTGGATGAGGTCACTGCTGCTGTGGAAGCGGGAACGGATCTTGTTCCTGGCAGCCATCTTGGCATTATGCAGGGCTAGCTGGATCTCCTGATGGTCCAGGTCTTCTGAGGTTTCTGAGCTGGGGGTCAAACTGCTGACAGGACTAGTGGGAGCAAAGAACAAAAGGTCTGATTTGTTTACCAACCAGTCGCAAATTAAAATGCTGATATGATGATGAAAATAATACAATAAATTAGAGGATAAAGTAGAGGCATATACACTCACATCATTTTATCATACATTGTAAGGAATTCTAAGGATCAATAAATCTTTCTAAAAATGATGCACAAGAAGAAGCAATCTCAACAGACAGTGAATAAACACCAAAAAATAAATAATCAAACTGTACCCTGTCATGATTGATTGTTACCTTGGGGTGTATGCACTGCTTGACAGACTACATGTGGTGACCGACACACTCTCACAGTCACTACCTGACACTGAGCTGAGGGGAGAACTCTGAAAACTAGACACAACCACATACTGCAATTGTTAGAAAGGGGCAAAGAAAAAGAGAAACCAGAAGAAACAGAAACAAAATACGCACTGCAAGAAAAATACAAAATAAGTTTTAACGGAATAATTCAAAATATGATAACATATAGGGATAGATAAGAGAGGATGCACTGCAGCAGCAAATATGTCATTAAGGCAAAAGTTTTAAACACACCTCCTCCTGTTGTCCTTTTTCAGTTCTCTTGCTCCTGATTTGTCCTTCTCCTTATTCTGCTGATGACTCTCACTGGCCTGCTGCCTCTTTTCAGGCCCCTGCTGGTGGTTGCATGGAGACAGTCGCCCCTCTATGCTGGAACCACCATCCAGAGTATGATGCCCCCACCCTGGAGCCACCACCAGGCACCTCTCACAGAACTGGAAGTTTGACTCCTCTTCCAGGTTCTCTGTCGAGCAGCGGGAAGAGGGAGGGGTCAACTGGGAAAGTTCGCCCTTACCGTGAGGCTCGTGACCCCGTGGAGGTTGCCAACAAGCCGATGACTGGATGACACTGCTTGGAACTGCAGTTTTACACGATGGGTCTAGTCCCAGGGCAATGCCTAAACCCGGTCCTGTTGTGTCTGTGTTGACAGCATCCTCGTGACCATCGTCGCAGCTTCCGCAGCAGACACACGAGTTGAGCAGGCACTGTGTGGCCACCAGGGGGCCACAGGGCTCCATCTCAGAGTGAGATCTCAGCTTGTCCACGGCCCGCTCTGTCAAGCTGGGGGAATGAGGGTTGAAAATCACCGTGGCTGACAGTTTCATCCCGCCCATACGGTGGGCAATAACCTCAGCGGTTTCAGACACCGGCCCCTCCAAACTTGTTTCCCATCCATTGGTGTAGGCCAGAGGATCTGTTCCTGGGGCAGAAGTGCTAGGGTGGTATTTTGCATTAGAAATGTGTGTGTTCTGGCTGCGAGGCTGTGGGCATGGCTGCTCTGACTGTGGCTCAGGATACCAACCGTTCCTGGTAGAGTCTGGCCAGGGCCCTGGTTTTGCCTGCGTGGGATGAGCAGGCTTTAATGCTTTGGATGGACAGGTGACCAAGCTGCAGGCCTCTCTTGAGCTGCTGGTGACAGTATCTCCTGCAACATCTACATCCTCCATAAGAAAGACTCTATCCTCTTCCTCTACATAGAGGCCTGTCCGTCCCCGGCCCACCACAAGCCTGCGGGGAGAGGTGTCACTGCTGGAAGCCCCACTGGATCCTGCTTTTTCTCTGCTGTGTGGGTGGCGTGCTGGGGACTGAACCTGACTGGGCGGCGACAGCAGGTTGGACATCTCATCTCCCACACGGTATACCATCATGTTGAGTTGCTCCAATTCTTCTTCATCATACTGCATGGAACAAGCCAACTCGGCCTCCTCGGCCTCCTCGCACACCAGGCCCTGCTCTGGCTCCTCCTCCCCCCTCTCGGTTTCCACATCTTCCCAGCCCATCTCCACCTCTGCAGGCCGTTTCTCCTGACTGGGACAAACAAACAGAGCCAGATGCTCCTGCTCTGTCTCATGTTCTATGTTGGAGATGACACGAGTGGGGCTGCAGGATGAGTGATTCTCTTGGACCGGAGAAGTTGAACAGTTTGTGGCAAGTCCCTGGTCTGTGGAAAACTCCCCATCCTGAGAGATACACAGGTTCCTCTCCAGAGTTATTAACTCTTCCTCAGTCAGGGTCTGCAGCAAGTCTCTGTAAAAACATTTTATAACATGACAGCAGAGAACTAAACAACCTTGACAGAGATAAAGCGATATTCTTATTCCACATTCATGAACTCTACCTGATTTTTTTCAGTAAAGTGCGAAATGGTCGGAAGAGTTCAGACATGTCCTCGGATTTCTGCTCAAGGTTGAGAGGTCCTTCCGGGTACACGACCAGCCCACTAAAACAGATTCAAAATTCTGTAAGATGGCAGGTGGGACGAAAACACAAATAAGAAGACAGAAGAACGGAACTGAGGAGTCACACTCACCAAACGATAGCTAATCTGGGAATTGTAAACATTAGCCCGGGTTCATAGTCATCTATCATGTCCTGTGTGAGGTAGCCCAGCTTCAGGGCCCTGAGAAAAACGCAAAATTCCAGTTGAAGCCAGTGGCGCTCTATAAGCTGGAACTGTTTAAAATATTTGTTCCTTAACTCACCTCTCCACAGTCTCACAGAAAAGTACAATCACCTCCTGCTGTACATAGTATTCTCTGGGAGACTTTACAGGCACCATGGCTGACACATAACTGGCAACAGAAAAGAAGTAAAGTTGAATGCAAGGACATTTTCAACAGTTTTGGGGGGGGCGGGGGGGACTCTGGCAACCTCAGCCCAACAAATCCTTCAACGTGGATTGTGCTGATACAGTTGTCAAAAGCTGGATTTTTTTTTTACTCCATACCTGAGTTCAAACTCGGCAAAAAGGCTGTCAAAATGTCGCAGTGCATCCCTCATACGATCTGTGTACAAGTTGAGGTCTCTCAGGGCCTGGTCTCTGGTGATGTTACGGACCTCCTCCAGGCTTCGTGTTAGGTCCTTAGCCAGGGGCCTCATGGCTATACTTTCAATCTCTCTGTTCATGATGATGGAGCCAGCAGCCAAACACTACACAGGAAGATTTATGCCATAAATGATCTTGCACAGATTGTTAAACTGAAAAATTACATCGACAACGGAACACACGGAGACCAGGAAGCATCCCAGTTGTAAAATTGAATTAAGAATCATTTGAAAACACGCTGGACTTGCGCAAGGTTTTCTTCCTGACTGATGTGTGAAGGTGATACGCTACCTCAGCCCCAAACCACAGCTGCCCAGCCAGGTTGTCATGACGAATCTCTTCAGGGAATTTGACAGAGAAATCCCTGTTTGCCCGGTCGTTGGGGATACATTCATCCATGATTTGAGTGATAATGTTTAAGACATTGTCCTGTGGAGTGACAAAAGACAAAATAGTGTCAAAAAAATCTCTTCCTGAAGAGAACTCCCCCCTTTGATGACTCATTCTTGGTCCACGGTTCTCTTTTACCAAGAGGAAAATTGCACCTTTTAAAAACCACTGATGAGGAAGTGAATTGAAAACAATTTAAGCACAACAATGGCTTGACATGAACGTTATAGCACTGCAGCTGTTCCGTGCACTATAACCTTGTCAGTCACAGCACTGTGCCTTTGTCACCCCAAAGTAAGAAAAATTAAAAAGCTGTACCAGCAGGGGGGGGTAATTTGCCATTTCATCAAGCAAGAAAATACTACCTATGACGTTCACATGACTTAACACCATTGTGATCAGGAAACAAACCAAACTTTTTTAGCACTCCTTTTTACAGCACTAAACGGTTTTATGGTGTTTCCCAGCCTTAAAAAAACGACTTCACCCAGACCCCTAGAGAGACATGAATGAGCTGATATTAGCAGTGACATGATCAAGAGCAACTTTATATTTCAATTGCACTTGTCATCTATTCTTAGACCCTTGGGCCCAGGAGGCAATCTTTCCACTTCATTTATTCTGTATAGTCCTGAGGTGGTCTGCTGCTGCATATGATGTCTTTGGAGCAGAGCTTTTTTCATTTCACCTGACTGGATTTAGGATAATTAGGATATATTAATTTCAAGTAAGGATGTGGGAAAGAACCATTAAAAAACAAAATGTGTAAACTCTGAACACGCAAAATGCTAACAGAGAATATCAAAGCACAAACAATACAATACAAAGTTTAGTAGATCAGCAGAGAAAGGAATAGATACTGTAATAATGACAGACAGAGAACAGTCGGGGATCAACAGATGACCTTATTAGCTGGTCCTCCCAGTGAGACAGCTGTGAAAGCGACAGCGGGGGCAAAAGCACATTAGGCTAAACGACATCTTATTCTCCCCCACTTCTGGCTCTCTCAGCAGGACGTAGCAGGATGCAGCCATCACTTATCCACAGCTCAATCACTGCTTCCCTCCCCAGTAAAGATGCTCTTGCCGTCATTTCTGACCAAACCATATAGCAAACCAAACCCAACTAGGTGTTTATATAAAGGTGGTTTGGAGTAAATTATGAACAATTTTGGCTCAGCCTCAAGTTAAAAAAGAAAGGAAAAAACTGGAATGGAGAAAGAAGTGGATTCACAAACCTATAATATTGTCACATAAACAGAAAAGGTCTGGATTTTTCCCTCAATCACTTCCACTGAGAACACATTAGAAAGTGAGCTCTTAATGGACAGTATAGCGGGGGGGGACTTGACTCCATTCAAAAGACTATTTTCATCCATTGTTAATAATAAAGGAATGAAATATCAAAGCTCATCTAAATGAACAAACTGTAATTTCAGTCAAGAGAAAGACACAGGAAGATGATCATTTTGGGTGAAACTTTTTTTTCCCATACTGACCTGGCAAGACCGGAACTGGTTGACTAGCAGCGTGCATCTCTGAGGGTCCTTCCTACCGTCGAGGCTGTCCAGCTCGGTGGCCACCTGATTCAGCTCTTCATCAGCGTAGTAGAACTGAGCCAGGAGCTGAGGGTCTGTCCTCTGCGTAAACACAAAGATGCATAACACATAAGACTGTTATCATGTTTAACGTGCATTGGAAAGCTCTGTGGACGATTTGATCTGTGACTGACAGAGAAAAGTGTTTCAACATGTTTTCTACCTTGAAACCCCTGTTCTTAGATGATTTATTCATCAATTCCATCTGCAGAACTTAACAAGTAAAATACTGAGTGGGCAAAGCAAAACATGCTTATGCCCTGTTGTAACAATGGGCCCAATTAGTTGCAGGAGCCGTATTCCCTCATTAGACAGGGCTCTGTGCACAATGCTGGTGGAATGCAGTTAGTGAACTCCTTAGAGCTCTGCATGAGCAACCAAACAGTCCCTGTAGCCTGCAGAAAACAAGCTGGTGCTTGACCGTGTCGACGTTCAGTAAGAACCCAGTGGGTGAAAATATACATGTACTGTATGCACCCAAAACAATCAGAAAAAGGGAAATATTCAGGCCAATAATGTCAACAAATAAGCAACCACTCTGCATATCCTTGTAAGGGCCCTAGCCAAACAAAAGGTTAATGGTGTCCACACATGCATGGACAGTGATAGTGCAGGAGTCTGCAAGGACAGCATGACTGTGCAGATCGGGGGGGGGGGGTAGAGTCAGACAGGATCGTCTTCCAGCCGTGCATCGACTGTCTGCGAGATGTTTTCGTAAAAGCCGAACTGAATGCTGGTATTTACCGAAAGCTCTCACAGGATGTTTTCCCTTAGGTTTGCAGTGTTTCCTGTTGCATGATGCTCCTCCCATATGTCCTCACATCGCTCTTGGAATAAATATGATACACGGCGCTCCTCAATCTCTCTCTCTCTCTCATCAATAATAAAACAAGCAGTGAAGAGAAAACAGAATCTGCAGCACATCCGCTGGCCACATTACTGTTCTGAGGGGAAATCTATTTTTCCATGAAGGGATGACACTGGCTGCAACCTCTAACACTTGGGGGAAAAAAATCTGATTTCTGTTAGGTGATAATTAATCACATTCGAAGGAGAGAGTGTCTCAATTTGTGAAACAATCTCAGCAATCCCTGAATGGATTTCTATGAATGAAACCCAACGAGTTACAAATGCAGGGCAGGGCCGGAGAAGACTAACAAAAGTTTTTGCTTCATTAGCAGATAACTACACAGTCTTTATATCACCACCCGGGATTGAACTGAACTTTAGACACATGCACAGCTGTGACTGTTGCTGATTCAGCCTGGTTTTTCTCTGCGGCCACAACACAGCACAGAGACCAGTAAGAAGCAGAGCATTCCTGCTGCACAGGGAAAAGCCAAAGTCCCCCACATGCATGATTTACTTCAGGCGGAAGCAATGCTGGAGCTGCCTGGCCTACGGCTTCAGCCTACAGCCTAGATAAAATACGAAATGTTTGAAAACACAAACAGGTCATTATTTCGTTGAAACCATAGCAGGAGCAGGGTTGCGCTGCAATTAATTCAGATGTCAGCATAGCTGAGAAACCAGTCAGGGTTTCTATCACAAATGAAAGCAAACCACATCATTACCTGAAAATATTTACTGTTTCAGTGCCTGCTATAACCCATATACTTAAGTTAGCTGGTGACATAACCTAGCAACTATTGAACACATTATGTTTTATTCTATATATATAAATAATATATATATATAAATAATACACCGAGTTGTTTGGACATCTGGACAGGTAACGGGTGAATCTGCGAGTTGTGTCATCGATGCTGATGACATCTCTAGCCTGTATCGGTGAGGAAATGATTGTCCTGTCCTGCTGTCCAGCGTCCCAGTTGTCCTTCAGGATGACTCCAACAAAGACTAAATCCAGCGCAGTCGCAAACCCATCATTACCGACGATTACACTCACAGAGAGTAACAATTACGCCAAAGCCCCCCTCGGTCACACGACTTTAGAATGACTCTGAAACTTCTCTCCTTCATGTTTAACAATGAATGACCATCACCAGGTAGCTACTCTTTATGAATCATTCTGCCCAGAACACAGCACTTCAGCTTGGTACCAGCTGCCAACTGTGTAAATGACAAAGAAATTCAGACAAATCCTTAATGAACAGCCATAGCAATGCTAAGCCTTAACACTCATTTCAGCACATTAACAAGAGTGAACCGGGTGCTTTAATCAGAGTATCTCTGCAGCAAACAGCTAAAGTTGGATCTACGGCAGAATGTCAACTTAACTCCCCTTGATCTAGTCGCAGTGGTTGGACCATCTGGACGGATGGCGTAATCTGTCTCCTCTGAAAGGACTGCGCTAATCTAGCGTTGAGATGATGCTGTAACCTGTGTATGAGGCTGAGGCACGAGGGGAGGCTGGAGATTAAGTCAGCCGCAGGCGGAACAGACAGGTCTCCACCAAACAAACACTTCTGTGCATAGCCGTGGCTAACAGCTCACACGGCCAAGCTGTCCTACATTATCCATACTGTGTACAAAGCAAATAAGTGCATCCAAATACCAATTCCAGCTGCTCTGTATAACAATAATTTGTACTAAATTTAACCATAACGTTTATTTTTATCTCCCAGTAGCGCTTTGTTTCATCATTCCTATTCCTAACATGTCGCCTTTCGGGGGATTTCTTTTCAGAAAATGTAATGTAAATGCAAATACTGCACCATTTAGTTGAAGTCTCTTTTAAATGATGTCATCCTCTAATGACTCTTTACCTATGTCACACGCTTCATTTGTACAAAAACGGGGCAGATGCAAGCATTTAATACAGATGCATGCATTTAATACTGTTTCATTTTGGGCCTGAGAGGGAGAATGCCTTGTGTTGTAATGGAAATTTAATGAAAACTCTCAATGTAAAGAAAAATTGAATAATTCTTGGGGTTTGTTTGGGATTTTCAGCCATTTTTTACACATCCAGTGAGAGGAATGACTTGAATCGCCTTGAACATTCCCTCATCCCATCTTTTGCCAACTAAGGCCAAAATCTAATCCCAAAAATACAGGCCTATTGTTCTCCTCCTCCTCCTCAGCTCCTTTGCATTGCCCCTGACAGAGCCCAGAGCAGGAGAGTTGTCTTCCTTAAGTCTATTCTTAAGTCTGAATAGACTTAAGACACGGACAGCAGGCACTTTGCATGCGTGAACACTACTTTAATGTAAATGACCTTGTAATTCAAATGAGAAACAAGGTCTGTAAAATGACTCTGACCTCTGCAGCCTGACAGTTTTCTGTGCTACCTTTTGATTGTCTCGTTCCAACAAACATCACTACCACACACCTATTTCTCAACCCCGGAATCAATCTGAAGAGGCCTTCCATTGCCTAGCGGCCAGCCTATCTTCATCTGCGCTTGGGTCAGCTCTCTAAATCTCAGCAGCTGACACTAAATCAATTACTGCAGGGCCAGTGGGTAAGCAGAATGGGACACCCACTAAGAACTCCACAAACAGGGGCGAAAATATGAATCGGGCCACTGCGGCGCAGTTTAGTCTTCGGCAGGAACTCTGCACAACCACTGAGGTGCTAATTTATTTCCTTGTTTTTAACTAAATGCCAGAGATCTGTAACAAAACAAGGGACGGGAAAGCAGACGCATGAGCCTGATTCTGAGCAGAAGTGTTTTTGTTGTGTAGCCTGGTGTAGATAAGAAAAAGAATCTTAGTCCTGAGATTGAAGGGAAACAAATATGGTGGGTCATAAAGTAATTGGGTTATGATTGCTGCAAAGAGCGTTTCTGAGTCTTGAAACTGTGTTTGCAGTTCTGCCAATTCCATTAGAAGCCTCACAGCATCACACACATCAGTGTAGACACAGAATTAACAGCACTGAAGGGAAAATTATGTTTCTATTTTGCTCAAATTCAGCCAAGCACATTATCACCACACTTAATTCTGACCTCTCTGGTGTCTGCTCTAAGGTTTACACGACTGCTTAACAAAAGACATTTACATACTCTCCAGGCTAGACAGAAAACATTAGGGTCTAATTTGATGGCAGTTCTATTTTTTTAAACTTTGTTTTTTTTTTTTAGAGGTTCTGTCTGGTTAAAGCAATCACAATAACACATGCAGACGTCCTCCACTGCTGCAATCTGTTGGCAAGTTGGTAAGGATGACTTGCTGCCATCTTGACAAACTGTCCTGTGGGGAGAAGGCAAATTAGTCGCATCGTGTAGATGGAGGTGAAAGCCCATCTGACAGATGAGGTGACATGGAGCTGAAGGTCGGCTCCTGAAAGCTTGATAGAATAACAGAGACCAAGACAGAAGAAGCACGGTGGTTTATCCCTCTGCCACCATTAGCCACTCTCCCAGTTTGATGCTAGGGGGTTCGTGAAAAGGGCCATTTCTGCTGCTCAGAAACCGCATCTGAGTTCTGATTTTGGAAAGAAGATGCATGATGATGCAAAAATGCCATTTTCACCTACTGAGAGAACTGTTTGCCTCTAAAACTCTTAAGTGCTCAAACAGGAGGATCACCGAGGAAAAAAAAAGTCAAAGGTCATGTGTACGAAAAGTTAGAAATAAAGATACATCCATCTGAAGAAAATTATGGAGAACCTGAAACACTCTGCTGGGAAACCTGACTGACATTCACGTCGATGAACCCCCCCACCGTGACCCACTCAGACCCCGATCTCAGAGGCGCAAGTACGTAAAAGACGCCGCTCTGAAGCGGCTGAACAAGTGCTTCAAGATGACTGAACGCGCCTGAAAAACTGTGCCAGACACTCCCGTTGTCTCTGACCGTGTGTGATTCCTCATCGCTGCAGTTCGACCATTACACCTTACCAACAGTCATGGATAAAGAGATTACACAGAAGAGAATCTAATGACCGGCATTGGAAATACCAATAACTCTATTAGTCATGGGAACATGCTAAAATAAGACTTCTGCTAAATCCAGAGGAAAGCGGCTGATGAATAAACAAATGCAGACTATCTGCTGTGTAACCATAAATATATGGATTTGTGGGTTTTTCACAGATTGTATTTACCACAGAAACAGTTCCCTGTTTTCTAAAAGAGCAACAACTTTTCAGCTCGGCTGCTGTGAAGTAGCACAAGCCTAGAGCAGGGTTTTTTTCCCATTAATGTCGCCCTTTTGGGGCGACTGGCATAATGGCACGGGCTCTTACCATTCTCTCCACCTTCTTTAAAGCAGAAGTGGTCATTTAAAAGCCACAGCAAAGTATGTATCGTTCTGCTAATTCCCACTATGGCTGTGAACTGACAGTAAAGAAGCTGATGTATTTCCTCAGCACTTAAAGTCAGGAGTCATGGATGTGATAATACACTTATCTGGCAAAGCGCTGTGTCAGCAAACGTGTTCAAACGGAGATGAGGAATGACGCAGATGAGAGCGTGTGTTTCAGAGCAGGTGGGTAAAATAGAATGACAGGCACTGCAGTTTATGCCTCCCTGACACAACTGAGGCAAAACCGCAATCACTGTTGCTGATTTGATACTGACTGAAATGAAGCTGACTGCTATGACAACTACACTGCAAGTAAAATTTGGGGGGAAAAAAAGAGAAGTTTTTTTAGCAAGAAAACAAAAGAGAACATCACATCGCAACCACCAACTTGATCAAAAGTCTCTCTGCAGTCTTAGGTAAGCATTTTGTTATTAAAGAGAAAATGGCTTTTGAGACTTAAGCTGCAGCAGTTGTGAGGCAAGGTCGACATTTTATCTGCAGCTCTTAGGCTGAAAGGATCTGATACATTAAACACTAAAATGTAAGGTTTACCTTCAGCCTCCGTAGCATAGGTCAAGATTTCCCATTAAGAAGAATAGTGTGCATTTTTTTTTTTTTTTGCATCTAAATTTCAATGGAATATTAGCCTCGTTTTCCCTATTAATAATAAACCTAAAACATGTGCCTTGGAGCAATTGTAGCAAGTTTGAGCCCTTATCTGCTGTAACCCTACAATATTATCACAATGTCCAAGACTGAATTATCCAGTGGACCAGGAACTAGATACATCTGTGCAGCACCTACTGTGCCCTAAAGACAGCTGTATCAGATTTATGTAGTTTGCATTACTTATGTACAATTTACAATTACAATAAAGAACAATTAAAAATTAACATAAAAATCTTACCTCCCAACCAAATTAAATGACATTATGTAGATAGCAAATATCAAACCATTCATGGAAAATGGTGGGCAAGGATGCTTTGTTTATTGTGATGGTCTTATGGATATCAAATGCTCCCCAAAAAAACAGAAAACAAACCCTTTCCAAGGCATTAAAACATTGATTGGGTAACATAACAATGAGGAAATTTGTTGTTATTTTTTCCAGTAATTTAACTTCTGTTTTAAGTGTTAACGGTCAGGATTTAAAGTCCACAGTTGCAAGGTCCGCTGTCTTCCTTTGTCTTTGGAGCCACTGTGTATAGCATGTTCTTCAGATATGGCTTGTTATTCAGGCAACATGATCAACATGAGCTGTAGTCAGTCATTTTTCTACTTCTTTAAAACAATTCACAGTCCAGAAAATTGTTTAATTATCCCAGAAAATAGCCAATGAGCTTAATTAAATTAATACTGAAAACAATATAACACAATTCGATTTTTTTGGTTATCAAAACATTTTTTCATACAAATCTTATGTGTTCTTAAGGTTTTTTTTCAACGTTTACTGATATGGCTTTATAGGTTTTACTAGTTCAATTTATGTGACTTTAATATGTATTTAAAATGTTACCGTTTGAATATCCAAGCCTGATAAAAATGACAGTGGGGATAACTGAGTTTACATTACCAATCTGTAATACTCAAACACAAAACAAAAGCACCAACAATAACAAAGGAAGAACTGCTGGTTAAACTGTACACCACGGGTTAGCGTTAGCAGACGTCTGACAGTGTATGAAATAATAAGGCTAATAAGCCAAATCTTGTGTTAGCCATCTAAAAAATGTGAATAATACAGAAATGACAGTGTCTGCAGCCGTGATAACTTACCTTGGGTTTGTACAGCCACTTTCTAAAGCGATTCATCGTTATCTCGCCACCTTCCTTTGTCACCAACCCCTCCTCTCCTCTGCCGTACCTGTGAGGCTGGCACTATCAGCGGTGGGCTTGCTAAGCTAGTTAGCGCTGGTCGGTTCCAGGACAAAAATGTTCTTAACACAACGTAAGACGAGTTGTCTTCAGTGTTGCTGCGCGGTCCTAGAATAATGTAGCAGAAAATATTGACTTATTTCCATCTTCGCACAAACGTGATGCTGGCTGCACGACTCTCCAACGTCCGATCACTTCCCAGGTCCCAACGACACAGTCGAACAGAGAACCGACGGGGCTGCTGTTCCTCGCCCGTCACTGATGGCAGTCACGTTGACAACATTCACCTCCCACTTTCCCAGGAAGTGTTGCCTTCAGGTGCTGCTCGTTCTTACCGCTTCCTCAGTTTGTAGTAAAGCGTAAAAAAACACACATGGCAAACATTAACTAAACGTATATTATTATTATAAATAGGCTAATATTCAAATGGTGGCTTTACCAAGAAGGTACTTACAAAATACTTCTGATATTTTAAAGATATTATGCAGGGAATCAAATCAGATCATCTGTTGTGAGATTATATTATGCCAATCTGATCGTTAATAAGCTTTTCCCGCTAACCCTACGAGGAATTGGACACTTTAGGTCGTACCTACTGTTGGTCAATCAGGAATACATTTGCTGACATTTCCTCTTTCAATTCAATTCAATTTTATTTGCATACCACCTTTTACAATAAAAATTTGTCTCTAGGTGCTTTACAGATGCAGAAACACGGAGCCTGAACCCCCAGGTAAGCACAGTGGCAAGGAAAAACTCCCTTTTAACAGAAAGAAACCTTGAGCAGGACCCGGCTAACAAAGGAGAACCATCAAGAGGGAGACAGGACAGAGAGAATAGAGAGAGAGGGAGGGAGAAACACTCATAGAATCATAAAAATACAAACAAAATACAATCATAGAAATGCAAACATATCAGACATACAATATACACATAAGCATAGCAGGTTGTTATAAAAAGAGGAACAGCATAGGCAGGTTTTAATAAAAAAGGGAACAGAATAGGCAGGCAAGACCTGCAGAAAGATACAGAGAGAGAGAGAGAGAGAGAGAGAGAGAGAGAGAGAGAAAACAGCGAGGAAGACTGGACACACTGATAAAGTCAGTCCTCTTCAAAGTCTTGTACATTATTTATTTCTTCTTATTTTCTTCTTCTCATTTTCTGCTCTGTGTGCTGCTGCTGGGACACTGAAAAGTCCTCATTGCGGGATAATAAAGATATATTCTATTCTATTCTATTCTGTTCTATTCTTGCAGTAAGCATTCTTAACCTATTGTAATATTTACAACAGCTCGTGAATGTAACACATGTCTAGCACTGACGTCATTGTATGTTGCGTCATAATTATTGTTACGGCAGCCAACAAAGAATGAGAATTTCACACTATTAATCTTAATCAGGATTAACACCCAAAATAATGATTAAAGTAAGACAACTAAATGTCTAGTGCTAGATTAAATATTTGTTTTATATTTTCTTAAAGAGTTGTGTCTGAAGCGAAATATAGGTATGTTTACGCTGCCGTGTTGCTAGGCAACGGCTGGACGCATCTCGTCTATTGGGAGAAACGGGAATTTTTTTAAAAAAAAAAGCCATTTTATTTAATTTATTTCGTATTGTATTAGATATAGAGCACACTCTTGTGTTGGAACATTAATAATATGTAACACAGAACAGTGAACTCTCTGCAGCGTTCAGTAAGCCAATATAAGATGGCACCAAGTTATGGATCCCTGATCAAGGAGGCTATTGTGCTCATAGATAAGTTCAGTGGAAGCAAGCAGTATTTGGATGATTTCATAGAAGATGTTTCAAAGGATCTACAGGTAAAGTATGTAATTCCAGCTCAGTTCGAGCTTTTTTTGGCTTTTGTTGATCTATTTCTTCTTTCAGGATATGGATGCGTCACATAAGAACTTCATACTGGGTGTTGTATCTGGGTGTATTGAACAGAAAAAGTTATTGGATCCAGTCATCAATGTTTTTTACAGTCAGAATGGAAAGCATATTTCCAGAAGAGATTGCAGCCACTTTCTCAGTGAGTTACAATCATTCAACTTCTAATAATAATTCATCAATAAACAACCATTCCAACTCATAATATTGCTGTAATGATATCATATTTTTCAGTTATTTGTTACCTTGCTATATTTGCACTGGATGACCTTGGACTCCAGAACTTTACCAACATTGTTAAATCACTGGATATTAAAAATATTGAATTAGTAAGACACGTTATTATTCTTATTCTTATTATTCATATTCTTCTTCATCTTCTTCTTCTTCTACTTCTTCTTCTTATTATTATTATTATTACTATTATTATTGTTGTTGTTGTTATTATTATTATTACCACGTTTTAATTAACATATTGTAGAAATACAATATTATTTAATAATGCTGGGTCTGTTTTTGTCTGCAGTTCCTGATTTTCTTCTTTACAAACCTAACAACAATACAAGAAGAATGGAGTAAGATTTATGATGCTGCCTTTGTGGAAAAACAATGGATTGTCCCTCTGCTAAGGTAAAATTAGTTCAGCACGTCCAAGTTGTTCCTTCAAATGCATACATCTATTTAACCTTTAGGTGGCGCCCTGAGATTGATGTTCTCATTGGTCAGCTGGCTGCCGTATCATCCGGGATTCAGATGAAGAAAGCGCCGGCGAAAACCACTCAGCCAAAAGAATTCTCTCTCACCAAACCTAAACCTGCAGCTGTACCGATTCCTGACCTCATTCCGCTGCAGGAAAAATGCAAACCGGTAGGATACGTGCTGAAAACAGTGCTGTATTTACATCAAGAGAATTGATGCAGACCAATCAATGAAGGAATGTTTTACAGGTGCCAGTTTGCATATATAAGCCTCCAAAAGAGATACAGAAGATAGAGAAGATTAAAAAAAAGAACCAGCAAAGAACAAAGGTAACAAAGGTGTTGTAGTGTAGCAACACAAATTGTTATATGGTTTTAAAAAAACTTGTATTTGTTTTATACAGAAATAGATGTGAAATATGGACTATTTTCTGCATCTGATATAAGCAGTTATATTTATGTGTCCTTACAATCTTAAGATGACATTGTTTCTCCTAAATGACACCGACTTCCATGTTTCTTTCACAGGAACTGCTCATCAAGGCAAATATGAATCAGTTCCGATGTGTTAAACCACAAAAGTCTGAACACACAAAGGTAAAGATGAGTTTTATTTAAATGTATTTCCAAAGTTACCTTATTCCTTATTACCTTATTCACATTTGAGCTGTTTTATGTAACTAGATGTTCTCTGTTGCCTTCCTAATGTTATTTGTGCCATGGTTAATATTTCCTAAAAATTATCCATCTAGATAAGTGAGTAGGAGATTCAGACTTAGTTCAACTTCCTGATAAACTGTCATTTTGTGTTGCAGGAGGTGATGACTCAGATCCAGATGGACCTTGATTCGAAACTCAAATTCAACTCATTCCAAGCATCTGGACTTCCACCAAGTAATAAGGTCAAAGTTAGATCAGCGGATGAGTCTTTTTAGTATAATTTCTGAAATACATTTTTTTAAATCGCAATTTTTCTGCAAATTTTGGCCCCATAGTAATATGCAAGAAAGGTTTTGGCAAAAATCAAAGGATAGCAGAATTCTGGACCTTTGAAACATCAAAGGAGGTTTAATTAAAAGCAGCATAATGTATGACAATTTTGTTATGTTGTATTCCAACTACCGGTAACACTAGATCTATAATGTTACTTCAACCATAGCAACCATGGAGAGAAAGACTAAATACAACATGGTAAGGCATTGCAGTCAGTTTCTGTGGAACCGATTTGTTCAAAACTTGTATTTTTTTCTCATCAGAATATAACTACGCCCATCAAGCTAAACAGCGCAGCTATCCTTCGGCAGAAGACGTTACATGATCGACAGGTGGAGGAGGAGCTGCAACGGTGCAGAACATAACAGGCATTTTTATCACATACATGGCTAAATGAGCCAAGCCTAACTGTATTTATGACACAGAATGCAGAATTTAGTGGAAGGAGGGCAAGAGCTTTCACCTTACCTGCAATGGCAGAAGGATATGCGTGAGCAGGACCTCCAAGAGGAGCTGGCCAAGATTGACCGCAGACACCTGGAGGGACTCATAAGTCATGACGAAGCGGTCGCTGCCCGCACGCGCATAATGGAGCGCAACAGGAAGACTGCTACGCTGACAAAAGAAGAGGTTTGTCAACACCTTACATATGCAGTGTGGTGTACATTTTTACAAGCCCCATCCCCCTCAGCTGTTCTGAAATGTATTTGCAATTATGCTGGTATGGATGTGCTGTTTCCCCTATAGACAACTGAAATAATGAGAAAATATGCTGAGCAAAGGCTGCAGGAGGAGAAAGAAATGAGAGAGTTGGTGCAACAAGTAGCAGAGGGACACAGGAACTCAAAGATGGCCAAGGAAAAACTACACAAGTTCAAACATGATATCGGTAACCTGGGGCCTGCTTTCATATATAAGTGGGTGTTCTTCGCTTTCATAAATGTCGTCTCCTTTAAAATTGGACAGTGAGAGAATTCTCCAAGCAAAACCAAGAGCTACTTCGCCAGGCACTGGAGGAGGCACAGGCAGAGCTCATCAAGAAATTTGAAATCATCCAAGAAGTCCGTGCCCACCTCCGCGCCCGCAGCCAAGACTTGGTCTGCAACAGAGCCAATCATTTAGAGGACACAGAAGTAAACCAGGGAACAGCTCAGGGTTCCCTCGCTCTCCAAAAGGAACAGCAGCAGAAGGAGCAGCAGCAACAGCTTCTCGCACTGCGAAAGGAGAAGCAGCAAAAGGAGCAGCAGCTGCGTGAAGCCATGGAAACCATCGAGTTCCACAGGAAAGTGAATGCCAAAGCTGCTGCCGTCAGGTTAGAAAAAAGCCAATGTCCCTGCTGAAGCAAAGAAATGTACGGGTCTCGCACCCTTTTATGATGGTGTGCACGCAACACAGGAAAGAAGAGGAGCAGAAACGCAAGCTGGCTATTCGGCAGAGAGCTGATGAGGATGAAACAAACCTGGCTCTGAGGAGAAAGCTGGAAGAGAACCGGCAAGAACGTGAAAGACTGAAGCAAAGTCAAAGCATGAAGGCCCAGGCCACAAACAAGCCAGCAGCTTTCAAGGTCACAAATGGTGACACAACAGACCAAGTATGAAGTCTAAAGCAAAAGACGTCTCTCTGTCGTTGGCATTCTTCCTGACTTGTCTCTGTTCTTTTTGCCAGAAACACGTGAGCCAGAAATCCTGGGAAGAAATGGAGAAGCGGCTAGAGTGTTATATTGAGAAACTTGAAAAACGGCAATTGTTTAATCCTTAATTTAGTCAAGATGAGAACTGAGAAGATTTCAAACTATTTCCATGTGATCAGTTAAAGTGCAGTTGCTTAAAATAAAACAAACGTTATTTTTTGTGTTGCACCATAATGTAACAGACAGTGTAATAATAAGTTTAGTGTGTAGAACTCAGGTCAGACATCTACACATTCTAGAATGTGTTTTTTCTCACATTCTAGGAGGATTAAAAACACAAATTTTTTTTTCTTTCCAAAGCAGTGATTAAAGATAGAAGATGTAGAACTGTACAGAACTGCACCCTGGAACTGTGTTTGTAATTAAACAGTAACCACAATATTAGAAAAATAAATGTAAGTTTTACTCTCACAAGGACGTCATGTCACATGTGAGACAGCGCCCCTTGTGGTCTTAGCAGTTAATGCATGCCTGTCTAAATCCAGCCCGTTTATTCTGAGCTTTCCTCTCTAAAGTACAATCACATGATGTGTATTTTGTCATATGATACTGATAAGTGGAGCGATCCCACGGCGAATGGGAGTCTCTGGCGATTTGAAAACGCGCTACGTCGTCCACTTGTCAGGGATGAGATATTTTAGTTTTATATTATTCAGCGCTCATGTTTGATAACAGCTGGAGGATGGACTGTCGGGGAATGTTACCAGTGGCGTTCGCTGCATGTTTCATCGGTGAGTAGAGATTCCTCTGGAAAAATGACGACTGAAAAATTCTCTTCTCTTCTCTTCTCTTCTCTTCTCTTCTCTTCTCTTCTCTTCCATGTGCATTAGAAAATTGGGCTATTTCTTGAAATATGGGTAAATATTGAGGTATATAGTAAATATAGTGGAAATCATAATTAAAGAGTTTTATTGACATTTAAATAAAAACCGGTTGCAGCTTTCCTTTCGGCCATTTTAGAAGTTTGATAACAATTGAATACAGCGGAGGAATCTCATGATGTTCTTATAATTAAATGTCATGAGGAGGATGGCAGAAATCGAGTAAGCAGTGGAGGCACAATATGGGCTCTGTTGTGCTGATGTGCTTGTGCATGTTGCCCCCATTTCTGCCCAGTTGCACTCTGGATTGTGCATGTGATTGGCTGGTTTAAGGTGTGTGACAGATGAATGGGTGAGTGTTTTGTTTGGTGTCAGTACTTGCAGAGAATCATCTTATGTGTCTTCAAGTACAAAAATGTGTGGTCATGAGTGTGATTCTCTGGAGGTGGAGACAAAATCATCCCTTCTGTGCACTCTGGAGAAGCAGCACTGGTCTAAACAAATGTTTCTCTGTCTGCCTGTGCCCAATAACAAAAGCAAGATCTAAGATTACATTCCCCTAAATCTACAACTCAAACGTATAGATGAGCTGCTGGTAATGTCGGTGTTTCTGCTTGTTTTAATAAATTATTTTAATGCTGGTTAAGTAACCATAAAAGCTGACAGACATAACTAGAAGTGTTGCTGGGATGCATCCACAGATGGAGTCCAGCTTTTTTAAAACAGTTATCATTGCATTTTCTTGGCATCCTGTGTCACTGTCTCTTAGCAGAAATGAGACCTGAATCATCTGGCGTCCTTTCACAGGCATGGCACTGAGTCAGACCACCCCAATGTCCGCTGTGAGCAGCACCACTCCCTTAGTTACCACTGTGAGCAGCACCACTCCCTTAGTGACCACTGTGACTGTGACTCCCGTGATTCTCAGCAGTACAACCCCAGGCTGCACCGCCTTCAACACTTCCACTTGTGAGCCCTGCGCTCCAGGATCACAGTTTGACAACAGTAAGGCTGGCGGCCGTGTCCCCTCACCACCTTATTGTTGCATTTTTGGATGCTGAGCTGCCATGACAAGTCGAGCTAGAAAAGCCAAGGTTTAGGGTGTTTCTTTCTCTGCAGATACCTTGATGTGTTCGTGCTGTTCTGCCTCTGGGCAGTGTCTGTTTCCTGGAGCCTGCCTGCCATGCAACAAAGGTTTTTATCAGCCTCTATCTGGACAACAACAGTGTTGGCCCTGCAACCGCGGCTACTACGCAAAGTACACATGCTGTATCAACCTATTTACAGCTGGTGTTAGTTACTGTTTTGTGTACGTCACGCGAGTAATTGTGCTTACAGTATTACTGGGAGTCCTTTATGCAACCCCTGCCCGGCTGGTTCCTTCAACAACAACACTGGAGCAGACAGTTGCACAAGTTGCTCACCAGGTGTGTTTATATAACGGTGATAAGTAAAACTCTTCCAGCCTGTTTTATTCACATCATATAAAAATCTGTTGAGACGTGTCTCATCTGCTGTCCTCAGGTTTCCATTCGTCCCATCACAGTTCCACTTCATGTGCACCATGTGCAATGGGAACTTTCTGCAAGTAAGTTAGCCCCAGCTTGAATGGCGCAAGGTTGTCTGCGTCCAGGACTCAGTGGGAAACGCTCACTGTCCACCATCACACGCTTTCATGGTTGTGTTTGTGGACTCTGTCTGAATACTATTTGGATTATATGTGTTCTGCTCAGTGCAGCTAGGAAACTCTCTTACCAGGCAGCGTCCTTTCTCTCCAACAGCTCTTCTGGCTGTGCTCAGTGTCAGATGTGTCCCGGAGGAACAGAAGCTCTGCAAACTGCTGCTAAAGACTGCACGCTGTGTCGGCCAGGTCATTCACAAATCTGCAGAGCACCAATTAATAGCAATATGTTACAGGCAGTGTTACAGCTCATAATAAAAAAAACAATGACATCTGGCTTTGAACAGGTATGCACAAGCCCCCCCATCAGACTTTGTGTCAAATCTGCAGCAGCGGTTTCTTCCAGATCCACTGGGGCCAGGAAAAGTGCGACGTTTGCCCTGAGAATCACTACTGCCCTGTGAGAACTCTGCCTAGCCAGAGAAAAGGAATCTGTGTGTTGTGGCGAAAAGTCTTTCATATGTTTTTTAACAAGGACTGTTGCTCCCTCAGAGTCCTGATGTGAGTCCCATTCAGTGTCCCAGTGATGCTTTCTGTCCAGAGGGCAGTTTGGCCCCCAGTTACTGCATGGAGACCTTCTTCCGTAAAGCAGGGGACACTTGTGAATTTGCTCCTGTCACTATTGCTCTTTTAGTTATTGGAGGTGGAGGTAAGTAAAAGAAAATGTCGGGGTTTTTTTCTTCAAATTTATATTATCTTGCCTTAAAGAAAGATAATATCTTGCCGATAAAAATAATGTTAACCATAACTGTGATATAATGGAACTGACTGCTTTTATTCAAAAGGATTTAAGAGCTTGTTTTTGATATGGTTCATAGTTTATTTTATCTGTTTTCCAAAGCGTAACAGTAGTTCAATTTTCCAGCCAGAAAAAGATATGAGAAGAGGGGACAAAGTATGTAGTGTATCAATAAATGAAGCTGAGAAAAAAAACAAACATTCCCACCATGCTTGAATTTGCTATGACCAGCAAAAGAGACTTTTTGTTGTTGTTGCTTTATAAAAGCTACTTAATTTTTTCTTGCACAACACAATAAATTTGAAATGTTTAAAATATGCTTGTAAATCATAAATTTGTTCATTTACTGAATTGTAAATGTATGTTTTTCTTGCTGAATGTCAAAGATCAACTTAAAATGTGAATGTGTTTGTGCTGAGAGAATCTAATCTAAGAAGCATATTTTTGTACATGACAGCAAAGGTTCGACTGTATATGCTCACATGTGCTTTCCTTTCTTTTTTAAGTGGCCCTGCTCTTCATCATTTTAATCGTATTACGCCGACGGAGAGACGCTGACAGAGAGCTAAGTGTAGCTCGAGCACCGCTGTTACACAAAGAGCGACCTCAGGGTCGATATTATGGTATCCCCTGTGATGCCGAGCCTGTGTATGCTGGCTGGTGAAGCACAGAACATGTATTTCCAAAGACAGTTGAACTAATCACAGTTGAGCGACAGCAGTATCAAGAGTGTTTTGACAGTCCACCAGCTTTTTTTATGTGATAAGTCATTGTAAACTGTTTTAAGGTAGAAATTAAAGTTCCTGGTGTGACACTGGCGCAGGTGCTTCACTTTAGGACAAACATAATGAGATTATGACAAGTGTGTTAATACAGAACTATTAGGTATGAAATGCCTGTTTTTACAGCACTAAAGGAGTTTATTTGCACTTGTGAGGTTATACATTATTTCATGTAACTCTACAGTGGAGGCAGAGATCTGTAAATTGTGGTTGGTACTTTTTTCTTTAATGCAATAATTTTTCATCTGTGTGTTTTCTCACTGGCTATTAAAAAAAGTTTTATTTGTATGTTTGAAATTAAAATAAATAGAAATGCTTCATATTCCTTTTTTTGTCCTTATTATTTTAGTGAAAGTTGTGAATATATTTTGAATATATTTTAATGTAAATTATTCCACCACAAACGCAGCGTATCTATCGATACTGTGAGGTTGAGGGGACTGTAGAAAAAAAAGAGAAGTTACCTTTACATGTTTGGGATCACTTTCCAGAGCAGTGATCAATTCTTTTCACATTATGTCACCATACAACAGCACACTGTAACTAATGGCAAAGAAACAAGTTTGCAGAGTGTGACAACCATGGACTAAAGTCACTGCTTTTCATCCCACATACCTAAGAATTTTTAACTAAAGACTCTCTTTGTAACGAAATATTTTAACCCCCTTGAAAGAGGTTTTGTACTTAAAATGATGAAGATCAAGCTTTGTTAACTTCCAAATTCACATCTATCTTACAAGTGTGTCACACTATTACCTGTGTGTGAATGCCTCTGTAAAAAATAAAAACACACGTAATGCAAAAGTTACAGGAAATTATAAGCAGCGATCTACATCCTGAAATGTGTATACATTATACTATTTTGAGTAACGCTAGAGTACATGTCCGCTAGATGGCAGTAATTCTCTGACTTGGAATAAGATGCGAAGATGAATTTTGTCCTTGCTGCTCTCCGTACATATGCTCCTGTCGAAGGGAAACATGGCGGCCGCCCTGGTTAAAAGGGTATCTGGTGCGTACCTTCATTTTAACATTCTCATTTTTGTTTCATTGTCATATATGAGTTTTTATTAGTATCTATCACTATTCAGTGGACTGAATTGTTGTATGAGCAATTCTATATGTGTAGCGGGTTAGTAAAGCTAATATGTGACATGTTAGCTTGTAGCATTCATAATGTTTTCATACGTTATTCTCTTTGACAGGGCTGCTAAGGTCCCTCTCCGTGTCCCTGCAATCCAGGACACCACAGCTCTGTCAGTTCTCCGGCCTTATTCAACCACCGATTCTCCACAACACCGCTGCACTTGCCGTCCGCGCTCCTGTGCGGGCTACAGTATTTCAGGCGCCACGGTATAACATCTTGCAACGGTAAACTATTTTTCCTGATGACTCACATCCTGATGATGCAGTCATTAACATATATACAGTATTTTTACGAAGAGATCTATTCACAACATTACATTTGTACGTGATGGAGTCATGTATTAATATAGCAACACTCTATAAATGACGAAACGATTTTGGCTAAAGTTTTTTCGTCTCGTAAAAGACATTTTATCACATCCTATATCTGTGATGGTAGAATATTTGCCTTTGCTGATAAAATGTTTTATAATTTGAGTGCGTTGACCTCTCCTGTTCTTTGTGTCTGCTTTGATTCTCTGAAATGTTACAGTGTGTCAGCACTTGTTCCTCATGTGACTCAGCCATCAAGCAGAAAACTGACATACTTCAGTCTGAAGAAAGGCAAGAGGAAGACTATAAAATCTGTAACCGACAGGTTCATGAGGTTGCATTGCGGCCTTTGGATCAGACGCAAGGTACAAAACTTTTAGTCTTTAAACCCATGAAAAACAACGTTTCAGAAGTGACTTAGTATTCTCTGGTGTAAACAGGCCGGCTACAAAAAGAAACTGTGGAAGAAGAAACCTGCCAGGCGAAAGAGGTTGAGAGAGCAAGTGTTCTGTAACAAAACACAGTGCAAACTTTTGAACAAAATGACTTCCTCTTTTTGGAAAAGGAGGAACTGGTTTGTGAATGATCCATACCTAAAGTACCACAATCGGGTCAACCTCAAAGTCTAAACCAACTCATGCGGCGATATCTTGCTTTTTGTTTGAGTACAATTGAGAATAAAGTAATAACACTGTCTATCCTAAATGGTCTTTTCCTTTATGACATTGAAACAAAAAAAATGCCACACATTCAAAGTTTTTGCTGCATTTTAATGGCTACAAATCAATTTAAACAAATATTTAATGTCACAGAATGGTATATTGATAGCCATAAACCGTCACTGCACCACTTTGCCATTTTCTGTAGTTTTCACAGGTTGAAATTGAATTAATTTGATATTCTGGCCTGCCAGAAACAAAATATCTAAGTGGTATCTCTCCGTGAATAATTTCAGAGTGGCTAATTCATCATCAAATAAGACATTTTACCAATTTATCTGAAGAATCAACATGTATGAGGAGACATGACATGTTCCGTTCAAAAATGTTTGATTATTTAAAACCGAGGCAGCTGGCCGACAGCTTCACACTAAATCCTTCAGTCCAGTTTACATACAAATCAATTAACATCATGCAACGATGAGATTATCACACTATGCACATGTATACAAACCTGCTACTTATTTTTTTTTTCCATTGTAATTTGCATGAGTTTAAAAGAAGGGAATCACTTCCAGCACATACACCGTTTACTACTACTGCAGAAACACTATTGTTTTGCTTTTCTTTTTTTTAAAACATTTATCCATTTTAAAGGACCTGTGCATAATGAGTGTTTCTACAACACCGGAGTGAGTCGCGTGTAAACAGACCAGTTGTACCTGAGAAGCTGTTGTTTCAAACTTCACCATAAATGACACAAACACACCGATGAGGGACACAACCAGTGTGGGTGGGGAGAAGGAGGGGTGGGGAGGGGGAGGGTGTGTGTGATATGTTGCTGAGGCTCAGTGAATAGCAAAGAGAAAAAAAGACATACAGTTTATCACCACAAAACTTTAAGTAATTGCAAGTTTGTGAAACCTGCCAACCAATAAGGACTTTAATTGCTGAAGAAGACAAGAGGCATGTAGGATTGATGCGTTTAGACTCAGTTAACAGCAGAGCTGTACACAGTGATGTTAAACATGAAAATAAAAACATTTTATATACAGTGTATTGAATCATTTTTATCGAGCCGAAAGTCTCATTTCCTCATTTGTTTTAAGTCGCCAAATCACTTGTCAAATCAGTGACAAACTGAGCAGCAGATTGTCAGGATGAGTCTGCTCTGCTAAAATAGGTGATGTCACAAAATAAGCATGTATGTTTTTTCCCACAGAGGAAATGAGCAACAGTTGAGGTTTTAGCCACTCATGAGAATTAAGAGCAGTGTTTCATATTTTAAAACATAGTGCAAAAATGCGTAGAATGAAACATAAATCACACGTGCCTCTGCTGTGTCTTTAAGGCTTTAAAAGAGAGGTAAATAGAAGAGCGTGAGTTGGGTTTCAATTTTCAATATGGAGTCAGGTGGACTTTCAGCAGAATATGCTCTTGGGTGATTAGCTGATTTCTCAAAACCTTTACTCAATAATTCATCAGTGCAGATGTCACACATGTTTTCCTTCCACAGCTGGAATAAGCAAAGAAACACCCTTTTTTCCCCCCAAATCTTTGGCTCTTCACATTCTCAGGCAGTGACCGCATCACTCAATAACAGCTCGAGTATTTTGTGACAGTACATTCTGTTTTAGAAACAGTGGACTAATGTCAGGGAAGACACTCATGCAATTGCCTCCCCATACCTGATACGTATATCCAAACAATCAAATCAAAAACATGAGGTACACACAAACTGTACATGAATACCTAAGTAATAACCCAAAAAACTCGAAATGTTAGCGTGGAGCCCATTCATTCATTTGCATTGACTATGTCTTTTTAAACCAAGAGCCACAAGCTATATTAATATAGAGGGTCATCATAGGTCACTTTGGTAATATACCTTATTCCAAAGCAGTGCTGCTTCAGTCATGTAGAGTTTGGCCGTTCAGTGTTTTAACATCTTGCAGCGAAGGCAGCTGGAAGAGTCCCAGGGACTTCCTTCACATGGCTTCATTGTTGGAAGAAAGAGCACTCCTCGATCTGGTGAGCGGCCTTATGACTCTAAGAGGAGGCTGGAAGAAAGGATAAAAAGCAAAGCGGGAGATCGTATTTAGTCAGCTAAATGTACAGCAGTGGAACAATGTGGGTTGTATTAGTTCATACGTTTCCTTTTGCCAACAAATCCCCTTCCAGGCCGCCACTGGATGAGCCAGTCCATATCATGGTCAGTCATTTCTTAAATTAAGTCGCAAATGTGGGAAATTCATTTATATCTGGACATTAGCACATTAGAAGATAGCTGCGTAGGTATTTGTCCATGTTCATTTTTAAAAGTTATTTGTTGGCAAGTAGAATAAAATCACTCAACACCATGAGAACCTTTAAGCGCTAATTGCTAATAAATGAGCATACATTAACGAGACTGATCACAAAGATTTACCCCAGTAAAGCTTCAGACGTCAAATTTATTACCAGGATTTAATAGTGGAAAGTGTCCCTTAGCATGATGCCATGTTTGGATTTGGACCCATGCACAAGTGGGCAAGTGTAATTAAACAAGGCGATAATGAGCATTTTGTCATTTCATTAATTCCAGTAAAGCTAGTACATGATTCATCTTCATCAGTGCACATTTGTTGCCAGACCCTCCAGAGTTGCAGACGTGCTGGGCTATGATAATTTATTTAGCACCACGGCAGCTCAAATTAGTGAACGGTTAAGTAAATCGCCACCCTCAGGGGACAGTTAGATTCAGGCAGCAGCTGAGCAGCCATGTCGACGCGGCCGTATACCTCAGGAGCCTTCCTCCTCATCAGCCTGAGCTGGGCCTCCTTTCCCACCTCCTCTGGTTGCTCCGGAGCTGAAGGACTGGGAGGTGGGGTAGGAGTGGATGGCGGGGAGGGCTCGGGGGTCAGTGAGGGAGTCACAGGCACGGACCCAGACTCAGAGGTGGACTGGGACGGCAGACTCTTGACGTCCGATTGGTCAAACCTCAACGCTTCAAAATCAGTCATGTCAAAATCCTGTCCTGTACCATAAATAAAGGTTGATGAAGCGATGAAGGGCGTGTAAATCCTGACTGAGGTCTTTGTTTTTTATCAAGAGGAAGTAAACATTTCGAAAAAAAATGCAAATATGAACAACATCACACTTATCCCCATTTGTGGTGTGTTTTTATATCAGAATTTCAAAAAAAAAGCTCCTAAATCCCTGATGTACATGTTTACACAGTCGTGGCAACTGATTCGGAAATCAGATCCAGAAGTATTTAAATGATTGAAATATGCTAGAATAATAAGCTTGTTGAGCAAAGACCCGCACCTGGTAAAGGAAAATGCTGGTTAATCAGTATTCTTCTGAGACAAAGCCAGTGAAGTAAGCAGTGGTTGAGTCCAACAGCAGACCTTGGCAAAATAAAACAAATTATACTATCTATGGTACCACTTTAAAAGTAATAATGCTTGGAAACATGCACGGGCAAGTTTTTTACATCCATCTTATACCCTACTATCTTTTTTTAAGTTCTTTGAAATGACCAAACCCGCACTGACTTCTCTGTGGTCTCTATGGTTGTCTACAAAGTTTATTTTAAATCACACACACTGTCCTGTGGTCATAAATCCACGCAACAGCACCACGTGTGTCAGCCCACAGGCTGAAAATCACCCAGCCCTGTACTGCAACTACGGAGTGTTTTCTTTTGTTTTAGCAACAGTTCGCACAAATCCTTTGTTACTTCAAGCATCGGCTACTTAAACCTAAGCACTGCAAAGAAAAAAGAAGCTACTGTTCCAGATTTGTGTCTTCATAATGAACACATAAATACTAAAGAGAACAGCAGAAACTTTGGAGAGATAAAGAATACGAAATGTGTATATGCCAGCTGCTGCAGACACAAAAGCATTGTGCCTAAACTAAATTTATCTCAAAAGGAATCATCTGAAGGGGAAAAAAAAACCCTCTCTCTCTCTCTCTCTCTATATATATATATATATATATATATATATATATATATATATATATATATAAAAATTCCCTTCTCACCCCCATGGGTGGATGTGTTGGATTGTCTCAGGTGCCTCTTTGCACAGCCTACACCTTGGGTCTTGTCTGGTGTCATATATATATATATATATGACACCAGCCCAGATTAAAACAAATCACAATAGTCTCTGCATGATGATGCTAAACTAAGAGCCAATCCCGCCAGCCACATGTGAGCGGTATCACAGGATGGTGTGTCCTGGCGGCCCTGAGAGGCACGAGCTGCTCCAAACAGGAAGGCGGGACTGAGGTTACGGGCGGGCCAATCCGCAAAACAATATCTGTCATCTTAAACAAGCTGGAACAGGAAGACAGAAATCTAGTCGATAATCTGCTTCACACAAACAAACGAGGCGCTGCTATTGATTTATTATAACACGCTTAGACCTACAGATTTGAACAAGAAGCCATTTATACACACATGACCATCGATCGATACGCCAAAACATCATTGTTCATCATCTTTTCTTGGTCTAGGTGTCATCTCACCTCTGTTGCAGCTCTCTGATTTGCTGCGCATCATGGTTTTTGTGCGCTGTTGTGCAGGTGCTGCGATACCAGGATCGGTGTCAGCGGGGTCAGACTCGTACGTAGACAGATCCTGCATGCTGAAACTCCTCAGTTTGTCTGACAAGACCCCTTGACCCTAGACCATGGTACAGTGGGTGGGTTATTACTTTTAAACTGGTGCTAAGGGAGATCTGGAGCACAGGACAGTATGAGAATACCACCAATGTGGCAGTGAGCCTGTCCTGTAAGCCCCAGGTCAACAAAAAACAAAAATGTCCAGAGTCTGCATTACCTTTGTTGCAGCCATGACAGCAGCTGTGGCAGCAACATTGAGTCCTTTTCTCCCATAATGCACCAGTGTGTCGCAGATTTTGTCCTTTGTCTGGCCAATATATTCATCCATGTCCTGTAACAATTACAAAGGGGGGTGAAAAACAAAAATCGATCATGAGTTTGGCGGAACTGGTTAAATCTCTCTGCGATCGTCTATGGGCGGCTTGATTTAGAGCCGCCCACATGCGCCGGCTAGTTAATGGGTTTTCCACATTCAAACAGGAAAGCAGAAATGGGGGATCGTCGTGACATTTCCTGTCTTCCCTGCAAACACATCAAAATCTGCTACAGTCGAAAAGTGAACAAGTCTGTTTACTTCTCCAGGAGGCTCCAACTGCATTAGCTACATCACCACACGAGCAGAGGAGCAAATGTTTTCAGAAAAGTCCTTAAATGAATTGCTGTGGGAGTTAACCGGTGGACAGGCAGAGGAAAGGATTTCACCTTTTCTTTTGAGGAAAGTGTAGGATGAACAAACTTCCTGTATAGCACACTGGAGCCTTTCGTGTAAGGGGAGAGCAGCCACACAAAAAAGGCTATCTTCAGCTCATAGTAAAAAGGAAGCCTGCAAAGAAAAGATGAAAAGGAAATTATCACCTGATAGGACACCGTGTGTTTTTGGTGTAGAAATAAAATCAGTATATTGGCAAAAGAGCTGCACTCACCAACAAAGGAACATATCTGTGAATACTTCCACAGTGGAAAATAAGGCAAATATTATCCAGTACATCATCCATTTCACCTGAAGGGTCAGCAGGAGAGACAGACACAGTCAGACTCACCTTCACACGGTGTCATTTTCACCTGCTAAATATACAAGCACATGTACTCACGTATTCTTTCAGATCTCTTGACTTCACAGCTTTATAAGACGAATAAGCAGGGTAAAGTGTACCAAACACGATTCTAAAAAGAGAAAACATGAAAATGCTAAGCGCAGGGAGAGCAGACACGTAGTGCTCCTGACCTCTGTGCCCATAAAGAAAGGTGAAGGTACAACTGTTACTCTCAGAAGAAAATGACATTAAACCACCCAGTTAAACCCATTTACTCTCCAGCAGATGCGTCTAAATTTAAACCCATGAGGTAAATTTAGGCTCCACATGTTTCCTTTCTTTCTTTTTCTCTTTACATTTCTATATAGACACCTGTGTTGTGGGGCAGAGACAGATCTGTGTCAGAGAGCTCCAGCCGAGCAACAGCTGTGAGTGTGCCCTGATCAGATTACTGATCCACATCACGTTGGACCTCTCCGGCCAGGCCTCACAGCCCAGGGTAAAGACGCACGCTGGCAATGACTTCATCAGCTGTGAGAGACCCAAAATGCCAACAGTTAACCCGGACTAGGTCACAGGACACAAGATATTGCCATCTAAATAAAATGCTCTCACTATTTTGAGGTCGGGCCTGCAGTTGTTGTCGAAAATACGCTGATTCATACTTTGTGCAGGTGTAAATATAGCCTGACATTGATGGTGTTGTCAGGTCATATTCAGTCCCATACTCGTTTGAATTTTAACTAATCCCTTTTGTGTTTTTGCCCAGAAGTCACGTACTGTAACCTGACCCATCCTTCTTTTTTTTTCCACCAATATGGGACATCAACAGAGAGCACAGCTCCACTCACGGACCACTCCTGTCTCACTCATATTTGCGCTACATAAAGACGCGGCTGATTTTTGGGCCATACTACCATTTCTTAGACGGGGGATATATGACTCACAGCATTACGTCATGCTTTTTGTGCTTATCATATGTGTTTTCACAATTACAGATAAAAGAGAGTGTTACTGAGCACCAACACCCTGGTCACAATAAGGGCTGTCCGGGCCTAACGCAGCCGACATGGCAAAGTACAATAAACAGGAATTCAGTCTGTTTCCAGTCAAAAATTAATAGACTCGCATCTGCTTTCCTTTACACACTGACGCCTGGTCCTGAATCGGATCGCCGTGCAAATGTCGGGGAGCGCGCATTGTCTCAAACGGCCGCAATAACCGCGAAAACCGAGAAATGTATCTCCAACCCATCTGTGACGGGAGCGTTTTTCTTTTGCAGAATAAATAAAAAGGACTTACACCACAAGCCTAGAGATGATCCAGGAGACCATTGCGCCGGAGAAGGCGACAGGACGCACTGTCTGCGGGGAGGAGTTTTCCTCCAAATGACAGGCGCGTCTGAGCGGCTGCGTCTGGACGGCACAGGCGACGGCGTGAAGGATAAACAGAGGCAGCGCAGCTCTTATCCATAGATGGCGCTGTTGCACAGCGCACTGGCGTGAGAGGCGAGTGGATCTGCAAACAGACGTGTAAAATACGGATTTGATTCCAGGAGATCCACACACTGTAAAGACATCTTTATGATTCCGTGGTTACATTTAAATCAGGCCGTTGGTTTTAAATTTTGAGGTAGCAGAGTGTTATGTCTATTGTTGATGAAAACGCCTCATTGGGGCCGAGAAGACCTGCGCCATTGGTTACAGCACTTTTGTTCAGTCCAACCTCTGGCCCACATACTGAAGCCAGAGGACAGAGGGAAGGTTTTGTTCCAGGATGGGGAAAAGCGTTGAGGGAGGCCCGTGCACGCTGGAAACCCTAATCCTTTTGTGCAGTCGCAAGCCTCACAACAAAGGTTACCACATATGGCTTGCCCCAAAGCTTTGTTTTGTTTCTCCTTCAAACGTGGTAACATTATGTAATTCCTCCACACCCCAGCCATTTAAAGAGCAAAGTGAATCTTACACACACCTGTACTGGTCAGGCTGCCGTGTAAACAGATTTAACACTCCCACTGCCACCGTTGCTCTCAGCCATATTCACGTCAGCATTAGGCCTTTAATTTTTTTTTATTTCCATTCACATAGAAAATTTATACATACACTATTTCCACAACACATGCATCGCCCAAACTTTTCAGATTCCTCCTGCATGGGAAGAAACCCACTCGTGACATGATGTCAAGCGTTCTGTTAGTCGACCGATGAAACTGGATTAGGGTGTATGCGTACTGTGAGCACTTTGACAAGTGTATGAACCTTGTGACTGTGCAGGAAACAGGTTAAACGGCAGAAAATAAGAAAATAGACCACCCATCACTAGTGTTTCAGATAACAGTGGGTGGTCACCACTAAACATGACTGTTCATTATAAACACACTGATTTATAACAGCTAATGAACAATGACCCAGCAAAGATTAAAGTGCAGTGTCAATTCCGGTATTTAATCATTTGTTTGGATGTTACCTTCACCACCAGTCCATCATTTAGGAAAGAAGAATATGATGTAGCACTGTAGGCACAGCAGGCTTTAAGCTTCCTTACGCCTTCAGTTTGACTTTGGATATTATTGAATTACCAAGATTTACCCAGACAATAAGGAGATATAATAATAATAAAAAAAGATCATCTTTTTGTTTGGGTAAAGTGGACTGGATGTTCTATAAAAGAATTAAACAGTCAAAGAACAACTTTAAACCCCAGAATGATTAAATGAAGATATATATATGAAGATTCTTAGGACTGTTTGACCCACACCAGAATTGTCCTTTTGGGAGTGCAGACTTTGTCACAACTGTGACAGTACACTTTAGCTCCTGAGAGCTTCAAGTCTGGACTGCATTGCTTCAATGTCCTCTTCTGACTCTTCGTCTGAGGCCGCTGTTGCTCCCTGGGGCTCCATCTCAGGCAGAGCATCTGTGACTTTGCTAGGCGCTTTGCCAAGAGCACCTGATGCAGGAAATCCAACAGTTAACACAAAGACTTTAGGTCAGGTAAGTTTGCTATAGTTTCATTTCGATTCACGTTTAAATGATTGCGAACTAGACAGCAGTAAAGGGAGTGAGTTAAACTAATGACATCACCTGCTGTGAGCTCAAAGAGAATCTTGTCAATCTCCTCCTCTGCTGCCTCCTCCATCTCGTCACCATCTTCCATGCTCTCAAATGTGTCTTCCAGCATTTCCTCAATGATCCCAGCCTAAAGGAGAAGTATGGTTTGGCAAGTTTTCTATTAAATTATTTAGTAATGGTAGAGAGAGATGCATTCATGCATGCGGGGAATCTAGCCCACCTTCATCATTTCCTTTGATAGCTCCCTCATGGTGGCTTGGATCTCAGGCACTTTGACCAGACTCTGCATGGCTTTCATCACATCTGTGCTCCTCTGCAGAGCCCCAGCTACACGCACCACAGCTACAAAATACACATGCATTCTCTGCTGGCAATTCAGAAAAAAAATGCTTTTGCCAAAAAACAAAAACAAAAACCTAAAGAGCTCATCTTATAACAAAAAAAGGATTTGAGATTAATGTTGCCTCTCCCCAGCTGCTATACTTCTACACTCACCAAGCTGATTCCTCATCCCGAGTATGACAGAGTTCATATGGGCTTTGGATGCATGCAACTTTGAGACAGCTCGTTTTGACTGAACCATCTCCTTTGCAAGAACCACACATACATCTTTCTGGCCCTTTTTGGCAGCATCTTTGATGGACCTTTTAACTTTCTCTTGTTCCCTTTGAATATCTGAAAGAAAGACAGATTATATTAACCATGTATAACTTATATGTTATAGAATTGTAATAATCATACGATGGATTGGTATCTTTTTAATTTAAGATGACCTTGAAGTTTCTGCTTCTTCTGTTCTTACTTATATGGAGAAATGTTTCATCTTTCTGGCTGATATGCAACACTCAATAAATTTATTTTACCATTTTAAATGAAGTGTCATGACTGATAAACCCAATATCTATATTAGTATTTATTTTACCTCGAATTTGTCTGTCGATTCCTCTCGATTCTCTCCTAATTTTTTTCGACCATTCATCAATCTGAAAACATTAAAACCGATTATAAATTATAACATTTAGTATACATTTTAATAATGCAGGTTATATATAGAGATAAGTGTGATATAAATGGGTAACTTGATACAAATAAGCTGTACAAGATATGAAATGTCGGCTAAAAGGGAGAAGAAAAAATTCCAGCCTTGTTTACATTGAAGTAACTGACAAGTGAGATAGCTTGTATGCTAACTAGCTAGCGCTTGCGTAGAGAAAAAATATATACAGGTATAACAACATAGGGACACACATTGTATGACTAACGCTGAAAAAAGACATATTAAAACGGCTGTCTATTTGCCAGATGCTTACTTTTTAAACAATACTACTAAGAGACGTGAACGTGAGTTTACCCAACAGCTAACGTTATCATAATCATTGTTTTTTTTTTTTTTTTAACTACTACTAATACAATTACTCAAAGACACAACATGTTAAGTACTCACTAGTTCTTTTGGTGGTTTCTGTTGCGTTCTGCCGAATAGGCCCATTGTGACGACTTCAGTTGTCAGGAAAGCTACAAGTACGTAAATATAACTAGCCGACTAGCACAGCCTGTTCAACGACACTTCCTGTTTCCGTCACACCCTCCGAGCTGCGTTCGAACACGAGGTAACTGTCAATCTCCTTAACCCCTGTCAAGGAAACATGGATGATCCTCTAGCTCCTTATGGGAGTCGGAAGTAACATTAAAACTATTGCTTGATGAGAATTTGATCTAGTAGGATTGTTTAAATGTAATTTAAAAAAAAAAACAGTAAACAAAATGCTAATTTTGTCATGTCCCGTTTTTTTTTCTCCATTCACCTATATAGTGCGCAACAGAAAATGTTGAAATATTTAATTGCTATACACTGATAAATCGATATAATGTTTCTGGTGTTGATAACATAAAATTCCTATAACAATATAATTAAAACATTATTTTCATTTATATATTTAATATACCTTTTGCAATTCAGTTATGCCTCTTATTTTAAGTCATAGTAAACGCTTGGGGATTTAAATAATCTGTTAATAAACACACACACACATATATTTACAAAATGCTTAAAACATACAATGGTGGGTAAATTATCATTATTTAATTAAAATTACCAATTTCGCACAGCTCCTCGTGGAAATTAATGTATGGACCCTGAATTGTACGTTAAATCAACCGAGGCTTTTCTACCCTTTTTAAACTCCAGTTGTCCGTTAATTAGCTAAAGAACATACAACTTGAAATGTAAAATAAACTGAACTGAAAAACTACACCTGACACAATAAATTTGGGACAATCGTGTCTCTCTGTCACCGCTATCTTTACTTTGTGTGCTCCGAGGAGTTCTAGATTTTTCTGTTATCGATTGGCCGCTGCACCAATCACGTAGGGACGGAACAGACGATTTGACCAATCAGAGACGTGAGAGGGCGGGTTTTGGCGCTTCGCTGTTGAGACGTTGTAGGGTCGCGTTGGAGGTGGGAGAGTCGGCTTTGGTCACCATCGCTCTCTGGGATTACTCTGAATGAGTTTGCTATAAACAGCCTGACTTACATAACAGCTAGTAATTCACCGAGTTCACTCTCAGCTAGCTCTGTCGTACATCTCACGAGCAAAGGGCACGTTTTAATACATTTTGGACTAGCCCGCCATCGTTTATGCTGTTTTTCCTCCTTCATAGGTATCAAGTGCGACTGTCGCAGTGGTTAACTTGGAAGAGGTGAATTTAAAAACAAAAGCACTCATTATGTCAGTGGTCGGTATTGATGTGGGTTTCCAAAGCTGTTACATCGCTGTGGCCAGGAGCGGCGGCATTGAAACCATTGCCAATGAATACAGTGACAGATGCACACCGTGAGTATTTATATTTACGGACACCGTCTGCTTTAAAGCGCACAGGCTGGAGTTTGTTTTGACGCAGTGTTTGCTACCGGGGTCGCCACGGTGGAGCGATGTCGGCATGTTCGCAATGGTGATACCGGTGGATGAGACAAGGCCTTTAACTTTTGCTCTGTACATCTTCAGAGCAGGTGGAGGGGCTCTGTAAAATAATCCTTCCAGTGAGAGTTTGACGTGCGCCCTGATAACGAGCACGTTGCTGCGTATAGCGCATCTTCAAGTTCCTGCCAAGAACGCATGAAACTTGACTAAATATGCCTAACATACCCTAAAATTGACAGCTAAAAAATTACATGCTAAAAAAACAAAACAGTTTTTACCTTTAGAACCACCTCTAAAATGAAATGTAATTACTGTTAATGTAAGTTCATATCCCAATGTCGAAATTGTGTACATTTTTTAGAATGCCATCTTAAAAAGTGTTATCATTGTGAACGGACATGCTGCTGGGAAGGAAGAGTGATGCATGTTTTTTAAATGTAACATAATCTTGTTAAGAATCATTTATGTTTGCCTGTAATCAAACATTGTGTGGATTAAGGAGGTTGTGTGTTTCATCTTTTTGGACAGGCAAAATGAGTCTTTCAAGGTGAACCATTCTGTCTTATTGACCCAGTTTGTGGTTCTTTCTCAGACTCCCTTGGGAGACATTCTTAATCAAAATCTGTCAGTAGTCCTTTGCAGAACTACCTAATATGTTGATATTTCCAATTAAGGGCTTGTGTGTCTTTGGCAACTAAAAACCGTATAATTGGAAATGCAGCCAAGAGTCAGGTAAGATCATCTGTGATGCTTTGTCAAGCACTTGTAGCAAACATTACATTTATATCCCCAAAAGGGACTTCATAAATATTCTTTTTGTATTCAAATTTCAGATCATAACGAACTTCAAAAATACAGTCCATGGCTTCAAAAAGTTCCACGGACGGACATTTGATGACCCATTTGTCCAAGCAGAAAAACCAAAACTGCCTTACAGCTTGCATAAAATGGCCAACGGGAGCACTGGAATTAAGGTAAACTTCTCTGCTGTGCCATTTTTTTCCCTAACTCACCACCAATTCTCCGTGTAAGCAACCTTCTGGTGCATGCTCTCTGAGGTGTCCTAATAATATGGGTACTGCAGGTGCGGTATTTGGATGACAGCAAAGTGTTTACAGTTGAGCAGATCACAGGGATGCTACTCAGCAAGCTGAAAGAGACATCAGAGGGTGCTCTGAAGAAGCCTGTGGTGGATTGCGTCATCTCTGTACGTGATGGAACCAGTGTGATCATGTACTGAGTGCCTCAGTTACACTAATCCAGGTTTCCTTTCACAGGTCCCAAGTTTCTTCACAGACACTGAAAGACGATCAGTGTTTGATGCTACTCAAATTGCAGGGTTGAACTGTCTTCGGCTAATTAACGACACAACTGCAGGTGAGTGCTTGTTCAATGTCGTGTTTAGGATGGCTCAAAAAATATATTTGTATTTATGTAGGGTTTTATGATTAAAAACCCTGCTAAATAACTATTGGAAGTCAATAAAGGGAATAAGAACAAATTTTAGTGTGTTTCCATGTTGCCAGATTTGATAACCATGATCAGTTCTTTGTTATCTCAACAGTGGCCTTGGCCTATGGCATCTACAAACAGGACCTTCCTGCTCCAGAAGAGGGGCCGAGAAATGTTGTATTCGTGGACATGGGACATTCATCGTTCCAGGTCTCGATCACGGCTTTCAATAAAGGCAAACTCAAGGTGATCCTTTCACTCCCTTTTCCACCTTCAACATGTATTTAACCAGAAGCTCAGCATCCAATCTTGACCCCACCAGGTCCTTGCCACTGCGTTTGACCCCTACCTCGGTGGGCGCAATTTTGACGAGGTGTTGGTCGACTACTTCTGCGAGGAGTTCAAGGGCAAGTACAAACTTAATGTAAGGGACAACCCGAGGGCTCTACTACGGCTGCACCAGGAGTGTGAGAAACTGAAGAAACTGATGAGCGCCAACTCCTCCAACCTGCCTCTGAACATAGAGTGCTTCATGAATGACATTGACGTGTCGAGCAGGATGAACAGGTCCCGATTTCACATGTTTAAGAGTAGAAAAAAAGCGTTATAATAGGAATGTTACTCATAGTAACTACTTTCTCCATAGAGGCCACTTTGAAGAAATGTCTGCTCAGTATCTGATGAGAGTGGAGGCGCCTTTAAGAGCTGCCCTTGAACAGTCAAGTACGTCATTTAAATTCAGTTCAACGCATCAATGTTTTTTTATTGGAGGACTTTATAAAAAAGGCTTTTGCCTGTTTTTTTTTTTTTTTGGCAGAGCTGAGCCGCGATGACATCTACGCTGTGGAGATAGTTGGAGGAGCGACAAGAATCCCAGCTATCAAAGAGCGAATCAGTCGGTTTTTCTGCAAAGACATCAGCACCACCCTCAACGCAGATGAAGCTGTTGCTCGAGGTTGTGCACTTCAGGTGATTATCACTTCCTGTTTCTATTCAAACTTTTAAATGGTTTGTAAAAAAAAAAAAAACCATGCTGTTAATGCATTTATGTGATTTGTGTTTGTTTGGATGCAGTGCGCCATTTTGTCTCCAGCATTTAAGGTCCGTGAGTTCTCCATCACCGATGTTGTTCCCTTTCCTATTACTCTTCGTTGGAAATCTACAACAGAGGATGGAATGGGGTTGGTACATTTTAACATAGACATTTTAATAGTGTAGGATTTTTTTTTGGTCCTGAATTGAAAATCTTTTGGATTTCTTTTAGAGAGTGTGAGGTGTTCACTAAGAATCAGGCTTCTCCATTTTCCAAAGTCATCACCTTTCACAAAAAGGAACCATTTGACCTTGAAGCGTTTTACAGTAACCCTCAGGAGCTTCCATACCCAGACCACACCATAGGTAATTTTGACTATATTTGAAACAATGTATGCTTTATAAACAAATGTTAATGCTAGCAAATGCCTCTTTGCTGTAGATGTGTATGTATCTTCTTTATTTGTGTCTGTCCCCAGGATATTTTTCTATTCAGAACGTTGCTCCTCAACCAGATGGAGAAAGCTCCAAAGTGAAGGTCAAAGTGCGAGTGAACATCCACGGCATCTTCAGCGTGTTCGGTGCCTCTTTGATAGAGAAGCAGAAAGGAGAAGTGGAGGAAATGCAGATTGACTCTGAGCCACTGGTGCAGAATGAAGGGAGGCTGGAGGAGCAAGTGAGATGATGGATATTTTGGATACAGCACATGAACGCTGGAATGTAAAGCTTGATGCTGAGTTAACGCTTGTGCGGAAACACACATTTATACATATTTCATCTTTTACATTTTATCATTTGTCTAATTGCCAAAACAGTTTTAATTTAGTGAAGAGTTCAAAGTCTACAGAAATGTTCAGATATTATATCTAATTTGTCTTGGGTGAAAGAGCTGAGTCTTTGTTCTGTGTTAGGCCAAAATGCAGGTGGACCAGGAAGGTCAAGGGGATCAACAGACCGATGAAAACAGTCCCACCAATAAGGTCCGTTGTGCTTCCTGTGACCAGAAGTTCATGTTAATGCTCATACAGTGGTATGATATGTATTATATGTAATCTGCTGAAAGAGACACATGCTCTCTAAATAAAGGAGGGGCCATCTGGGGAAAAGCAGGACCCAGCGGCAGGGGGGAGCAAGGCCAAAGTCAAGGTGAAGAGTATCGATCTGCCCGTCGTGGTGAACAGCATTAGACAGCTGGGCGCGTCTGTGCTTAATGACTTTGTGGAGTATGAGGTGAGTCATGGCCTTCATGTCTGAGATCACGAGGAACATGATGTACAAGATATTGAGCCACGCTGAATGAAGAAAATCAAACATTTGTCCTCACAGCGACAGATGATTATCCAGGACAAACTGGTGAAGGAGCAGAACGATGCTAAAAATGCTGTTGAGGAGTACGTCTACGACCTGCGGGACAAACTTGGTGGCGTCTATGAAAAGTATATCACAGAGGATGTGAGTGCAGATTTATTAACTTGGTTCATTTGTGTCCTCCAAAGATTGTAAGACAAACAAATTAAGCAACTTGTTCTGCGTTTTTTTAAAATAGGATAGTAAACAGGTAACACTGTTGCTGGAGGAAACAGAGAACTGGCTGTATGAGGATGGAGAGGACCAACCCAAGGAAGTGTATGAGGAAAAGTTGGAGGCACTCAAGGTTTATTATAAATTACTGCAGGAAAACGTTCATCATAACATACATGTTGCAAATAGACAAGCAATTAATATCATATGATAAATTCCTTTATAGCGGTTGGGTCAGCCCATTCAAGACCGGCACAGAGAGCACGAGGACAGGCCGAGGGCATTTGAAGAGCTGGGAAAAAAGCTGCAAATCTACATGAAGATTCTAGATTCCTTTAAACAGAAGGTGTCTGCTTTTGATTTTGAGATGTAACAACATCATCTTCTTTTTTTTTTAAAGTGGCCCAGTTTTCACAGTTTGAATATTTGAGTCTTTCTAAAACCTAATGTAGTTATTTACTTTGTATTATACTGTGTATTAATGATTTTTCTTTTTAATAGGATGAGCGATTCCTGCATTTAAGCTTGGAAGAAATGGGTACAGTGGAGAAATGTGTGAATGACAGCATGAGCTGGATGAACAGCAAAATGAATGCACAGAGCAAACTGAGCATCACTCAAGACCCCACTGTTAAAGTAGCAGACATCATGACTAAGATACAGGTGAGCAACTTTATAGTCAGTCTTATTTCTATTTGTAACAACAAGTTTACGCGGTCTTTGATTTACACTGGCCAGGAGCTAGAGGACGCTTGTAATCCAGTGATAAACAGACCAAAGCCCACCGTGGAGGAGCCCTCTGAGGTGAACGAGCAAAGCAGCGGAGCTCACGCAACCAAGCAGGGTGCAGAAGGAAAGGGGGAAACAAAGGGAAACCAGCAGACAAAAGAGATGCAGATGGACTGAGATGAAATTTAAAACCCAAGAATAGTGACCACAAATCTTATGACCGATCTACTTCGGCAGTAGCAACATCCTGGGACCATTTCTCCATTTTCATCAGCCGATGCTGTTAATCTTGTTCTCTATCCATCTGTTAAAGATAAGCTTTTGTTTTCACCCTTTCCTCCCTTTGTGTGAAAGTAATGTTTCACTCTTATAAAAGGTTTGACTGCTAAATAAATTAAAGAATTAATTCTGCCATATTGAAAGGTGCACTTTGTGTTTGCATTCTGTGTGTCACATAAGTCTATCAGCATTCAATACCACACATCCAGTAGGCAGAGTTGTCCAAATAATGGCTACTGTAGAACTGTTAATTTGTATGCGATAATTTTTTTTTTTTTTACATCTAGATATTGTAAATACTATTTTACTAGATACAAGCAAGCAAAAACATTACAACTACAGTGCTTGATAGACCAGATTTCTTTATCAAATAATTGGTGTCATATTTTCTGTTTTCTGGCATTTCCCCAATAGTACATTATATTTAAAAAATGTCAAATAAATTTGTGTCCGAGACCAAGAGATTTCGCTTGTCTTTTTTTAAATTAAGATACTGTGTTATGTATTTAATACTAGAATGAATTCAGTGTCAGTATTTTTGTTTATGTTCTCTGCCCATTTTAATCGCGAAATGTCTTCGGCAGCTTCCGGGGGGCGTGGCCCCGCAGGATTGTTGCTGTATGACGTAGCGTGACGTCGCAAGGGGAGTAACGGGCGGATATTTTCAAAATGGAAGAAATTGCAAAGTTTTGGAGGGTAACCCAGATATATTTATTTACTGTGTGAGAATACCTTCAGCGACCACTGATGCACCCGGCCGAGCGACGAACAACATTACGAGGCTGCATGTGTCTGTACGGCAAAAAACAGGCACGATGAGTGTTTCGATCGGCGATAAAATCGAGGTAAGTTCGTTTGTTAGGCTAACGCCCACAAGCTAGCTTCTGCTTTTATAGTTCAGCTTTATTTAGTCTTACTAAGGCTTCTTGTTTGTTGCTGTGTACTATACTTTAAAATTATTCTTTGTAAGGTTTTTATATCAAATGTTTAATCATTGAAACAAGCACATTTACAACTTTAGGCTATTCTATTTATGAGTATTATTAGCATTAGTCTATTTTTCGTGTTATTTAGTTGATGCTTAATATCCTAAAAATTGTATTATTATTATTATTATTATTAATAATAATAATAACACTATTTGTATTATGTAGCGTTAACACTAAGGTAGTCGTGGCAGCATTAGTGATAACTGACTTTTTGCCTCCGGTCCTGCTGTGAACGTAACTAGCTTGGCTCCTCTGGGACAGACGACGTGTCCTCCCATCAGTCTGGCTGTTTAGGTGTTCAGCATGCTGCTTGGAAACGGTCACAATTGGGCTTCATTAGCGGGAAGAGAACCGGGATAATTAAAGGCTTTGGTTGGCCATATGACAGCGTCAGGTGTTTGTGGCTTGTGTGACGGTTAACGTTTATTGTGGATGACCTTGTGAAGTCAGTAGATGTTGGATCATTCAGAATGTCGCAGGTTAGAGGGAAGCTGTATGAACCCGGTTGGCTCAATTTCTTCCTACAAAACCTCTCTGCCGACAGCCAAGTCAGCAGAAATGTGGGGAGTAATTTGTGTCATGCTGAAGAAGTTGGGATCCAGGTATTTTGTTTTTTGTTCGGTGTTAGAGCAAAGAAACTGAACTAAAACAAACTAAGTTGATCTAATACTCCTTTTTTGGACTGTGTGATATTTCTTTGTAATTCAATAACTATTTGTTATGTTTTTTTTTTTTCTTTTCTTTCATGTGAAGGATTTTAAGGTCCTCATGCTCCTGGGCAAAGGCTCTTTTGCATGTGTTTACCGGGCAAAATCGGTGAAGACTGGTCTGGAGGTCGCAATCAAAACGGTAAGACTTCTTTATTCTCCACTATGGCTTCCTGCACATGTAATGTCATGTGTGGACAGTTGAACTGTGATTAGGGTTATTAGATCTTAGCTCCCAAGGGTGTGCTCTAGTCCCTTCAATCTCATCGTCAGGGACAGATTGATAATTGTCTCTAGAGTCTAGGTTTAACCGCCTTAAGACCACATTGACAGACTGAAACCCACGAGTATCAGGTTAATAAATATTTCATTCATTTCTTTTTTCTGTCTGCAGATTGACAAAAAAGCCATGCACAAGGCTGGAATGGTCCAGCGTGTGACCAATGAGGTAGAGATTCAGTGCAGACTGAAACATCCTTCCATACTTGAGGTAACACTGGCCTGTAGTATTGCATTTTTCAAAGTTTTGCCACTGATCTGTCTGTGTGTGTCCTTAAGTGTGAACTTTGTTTTATTGTTGCCATGGTTATCAGCTAGGTGACTTTCCTCCTCATTGTTCAATGCATTTATTCTTTACATGTATTAGAAACGTTGGATGTACTAGTACTGTTCTCACTTTCCCCACAAACATGTATTTCATGTATATTTCTTTCAGCTGTATAACTATTTTGAGGACAGCAACTATGTGTACCTGGTTTTGGAGATGTGTCATAATGGTGAGATGAGTCGGTACCTTAAAGAGCGGAAGATGCCTTTCTCTGAAGATGAAGGTCAGAACCATTTATTGAAGGCCACTGCTGCTGTATAATTTGCTAAATAATGTAACCATAATCTGATTTATGACCTGGGTAGGTTCAAATAGATGGTGTTTTTGTTCCACAGCAAGGCATTTCATGCATCAGATAGTGAAAGGAATGTTGTACCTACACACGCACGGAATCTTGCATCGAGACCTGACCTTGTCAAACCTTTTGCTGACCAACAATATGAACATTAAGATCGCAGACTTTGGCCTGGCCACTCAGCTGAAACTCCCCAATGAAAAGCACTTCACTATGTGCGGAACGCCCAACTACATCTCCCCGGAGGTGGCCACCCGCAGCGCTCACGGTCTTGAATCGGATGTCTGGTCTCTCGGTTGCATGTTCTACGCCTTCCTGATGGGTCGCCCTCCGTTTGACACGGACACAGTAAAGCACACCCTGTCCAAAGTGGTCCTTGGGGAATATGCAATGCCTACTCATGTTTCTGTAGAGGCGCAGGACCTGATCCATCAGCTCCTGCAGAAGGACCCCACCCAGAGGCCCAGCCTCTCTGCAGTGCTGGACCATCCGTTTATGACCCGGAACTTACTAGTCAGGACCAAGGAGCTTGGGCTGGGAGATGAAGGCTCTATGGACAGTGGGATTGCCACCATCTCTACAGCCTGCACCTCCTCCACCTCAGGCAGCAGCAGCAGTCGCCTCCAGAGGAGAACTCGGCACATGATTGGCTCTGCTCTTCCCAATCGAATGGCACCCCTTCCGAATTTTCCACCTCACGCAGGCAGCGCCTGTTACGAGGAAGGAGACCAATGGCAGCATGCAGCGGATCGAGGCAGGGGCAGGGGTTTTTACTCTGGAGACGGCGGTCAGCCTCATTCCCGCTATCTAAGGAGGGCACGCTCTTCAGACCGCTCTGAATCGTCTGCGCAAGCACCGGGGTCCGGTCTCCCTGAACTGGGGAGATGCCACTCAGAAGAGTCGCTAAGTAGGTTAGGAGGTCCTGTCTTCCCCGTGTCCTCCAATCAGCATCCGTTTTCAGAACGTGGAAGGCTACCTTCTCCGCCAGTCAAGCAGTCTGCGCAGTAAGACGGTCTCTCTGAAAGTCATAATCTTCAGTGAATTTATTGGACTAACAGATCACCTTCTTTTGTAGTTGTGGGCATTCAGTACCTGCACAAACTGCATGTCCTCCAAGCTTGAAATTTCAAGATATGGAAGGAGTTACTCACTGGCTCAATAATGAGGGTAAAATATCTTTTCTTGTGCATTTCTAAAGACACTTTTTTGATTCTACTGACAACTCAAATGTTGAATGATCCTCAGTGGTAAATCCTTACAACTAGAGGCCAGGTTAACAACCACTGACTTACATTTTCCCAGCCTCTGGACACAGGCCTGCAGAGAGCAGCGGGGGCAGCTTCCACAGCGGCAGAGAACCATTGGGCATTCACAATTCCTGGACAGACAAGCCCGTGGGCCAGAGCGTGCATCCCCATCACATCCAGCAGCACCACCTTCCCTGCAACTCTGATCCATACCGGGAAAATATACCCATGACAGATTTCCCACCTCCTCACAGTAGAGAGTTAAAGCCCCCTGCACCCAAACCCACTGTGGAGAAAGAGAAGAAGAAGCTTGGAGACATTGTCCCGCCGCTGTGTGCATCGCGACTCAAGCCCATCAGACAGAAGACAAAAAATGCTGTGGTAAGTTTTTGTTTTCTTCTTCTCTTCTTTTGCTTAACCTTTACTTTCTTAATGTGCCGTTTATATTTCCTGTGTTGCCTTACAGGTGAGCATCCTGGACACGGGGGAAGTGTGTATGGAGTTGTTAAAATGTCATGGTGGCCAAGAGAGGGTAAAGGAGGTCCTACAGATTTCCTGCGATGGGTCAATGGTGAGCCCACTCTTGCACTGTGCTTTTGGGTAATGAGAATACACAGCAAAAGATTGTTGACAAAATAGCATCAATTTTGCTGCTGTCAGGTGACAATATACCAGCCCAATGGTGGTAAAGGCTTTCCTGTCTTGGACTGTCCTCCCGCACCACCAGAAGATATTCTGATTTGCAGCTACGAGGATCTTCCAGGTATAACAGCCGAGCACACTCAGTAACGTCCCTTTTATAAATGACTGAGTTTTTTATAATGATTTAGATTTAATCTTAAAGTCTTACGATTTTTATCTTGTCTTAGAAAAATACTGGAAGAAGTATCAGTATGCGTCCAAGTTTGTGCAGCTAGTGAAATCCAAGACTCCCAAAGTGACCCTTTACACCAAATATGCTAAAGTCATGCTGATGGAGAACTGTCCTAACGCAGACCTGGAGGCGTGCTTTTACGACGGTGAGTGAACCGGTTGTGTTTGCGGTCCTGCTGCGAAAAACTCCACTGTTAAGGCCCGGTGCCTGTCGACTCGTAGGAGCGAAGACGCACAAGACATCAGAGCTGGTGCGCGTGGTGGAGAAGAGCGGGAAGTCGTACACGGTGAAGGGCGAGGTGGGACTGAGCGGCCTGAGCCCAGAGAGCAGGTTGTATGTGGAGCTGTCTGATGAGGGCCACAGTATGTGTCTGGCTCTGGAGGCCGCCATCACAGCGGAGGAGCAGCGCAGCACCAAGAACGTCCCTTTCTTCCCCATCACCATCGGCAGGTGGGAAAATGCTGTTACTGACCTTCGCTTTCTCACTTTGCTTTATTTGACGAATGGTTGCCGTACCTCTTCAGGAGGCCAGCCAATCCGAGCTCCCCGTCCCCGCCATCCCATTCGCTGCCCCCTGAGACAGCACCGCCTCCCCAGGTGCCGCAAATCACTCCTTCAGTAAGTCTCATTTATGCTCCGTCAGTAGGATATAGGAACAGCCGGATTGTGGTTTAATCTGTCTCTACGTGTGTCCAGATGATCTCCTACGACGGCTCCGATTTCACGACAGCCAGCGTGAGCAAGAAAGGCTCCCCTGTGGTACAGAGCACGGGGAAAGTTATCAAGTCCATATTTGTGCCCAACGTTGGGTGGGCATCTCAGGTGATTACCGGTCTCTCAAATATTCTGGGATTAGCAGAGGAATTGTCTTTATGATCAAGTGGGTGTTTCCATGCCACCAGTTGACGAGCGGAGAGGTGTGGGTCCAGTTCAACGATGGGTCTCAGCTGGTGGTGCAGGCTGGAGTTTCCTGCATCACGTACACGTCGCCAGACGGCAGGATCACAAAGTACGACATCGCCTTTCACTTTTTTTAACGTCGCAGAACAGCTAAAATAGCTGAACCCTTTCTGTTTGCATGCAGGTATAAGGAGAATGAGAAGCTGCCAGAGCACGTGAAGGAGAAGCTCCACTGTCTTTCCACCATCCTGGGACTGTTGGCCAACCCGACAGCACACAGTCGCCTTCAACCACATTAACGTATCGTCTAAAAAAACATCCAGGCAGTGGGAAGTAGCACAGAACACTTCATACCACGTTCTTGTAAATACAGTGTGTCTATTTTACATGTACAAAAGATAATGAACAAATATATTTTTAAACATTTTGTATAGTCCCAGTTGTCCCTGTTGAAAATGTTTGTCATCTCTTTTTTTTTACTGCATCTCCTATTATATGAAATGTGTGGTCAATAAACATCTGGAGGCTGGGTGGAGAAATGCTGCACAGTCTCTCTTTCATTTGATATTATGGCAAAGGATTTTTTTTTTTTTTGTAAGAAGAAATTAAAGAATTTGGTGCGAACAATGGTTTCGGTAATAACTACGGAACGTGGAGGAGACTAAAACGTGCTCAACGTGGTTCCATTGTTTGAAGTTAGAACTTCCACACAAATTCTCAGGAAAACCAGCACGGAAGGATTCACATTTATTTCACCCTGTTGTTTTGGCCATTTAATTAAAAAAGGTCACAAAATTGTGGATTCTCAATTACAGAGCCAATACAAAAAAAAAAAAAAAACCCAAAACATTGTATAGATGTCTGCTAAAGCATATATACACATACTGTGCATGACACCAAAGATGTAAACATTCAGGTTGAAGCTGGGGTGACACTGAGTTGCAAAAATGACGGAGGGAAATTTACAGCTAGCCCCGCCCAACTAGCAGGATGTGCATGCAGTCATGGGCCAGAGCAGGGGACACTCCTCAACCTCAAAACTAGTTCTAGATGAGTAAATGTACTGGACCATCTGTCTTTAATCTGCTCCACTGTGGTACTGGTGACCACGTCCTTCTGTCCCAGAGAGGTGCTGGTGAGATGGAAGCGCTGACGGTTATGGTTAGAGGGAGGGCGTTCTCTGACACTGATGGAGGAAGTCAAACTGTAGAGGAAGCTCTCTGGGACAAGAGGATGAGGAGCACATTTGAGGAGTGTAATAGTAATGGGAATCAAAGAAGGCTGCTTCCCTGGCTGACGGCTTCCATCCACAAAGTCCCTTTGACGCCACTTTTACAACCAGACCCAGCGTTTTACCATTTCATTTTTAATTTATATAAAACATTTCCCATATAATCTCAATAAAATAAAATTGCTCTTAATAGATTCTTTTCTGAGAAAGGCATGAACAAAATCAGAGTAAAAACAAATCTCACAGTGAACACTGGGAACAAGAGCTGGACTGTCTCTCCCACGTCTCTCCTCACTTGGTTTGTACACAAATACAGCAGCTGCAACAAGCAAGAGAATTTAATCTGAAGATTTCTGTTACCCAATCTGATAAAAGTCCTGTTCCAGTGAAACTGAATATCAGAAATACCACATTTTCCCCACTGTTCTCTATCACTATCACCTAAAATGTTGCTACCCAATTAGTGGATGTTCAAATGAGCATTTGAACCATACTTTAGTGGAGAAGCCCCGAGTCCACTGAGAAGTCAAGTTGATCAGGAGAGTATTTTGCTCACATTACAAGATACGAGGACGTGCGAATGGATACTCATCCACTCAGATTTGAAAAAAAAAGAAAAAAAAAAAAACTCCTACAATTGAACTGGAATCCTGAACAATTAAAATGGAATTCTTGCATCCACAAATGCAAATTTGTGGATGAATTTTTGCATCCACAAATGCAAAAAAAAAAGAAAAAAAAAAAAAAAAAGGAATGTGAACCTCATCTTCCTGTGTTGTAGTCTCTCTAACTGGGTTTGATTCGGGTTAATACGCCTAAGATGTGACAGACAGTAATACACCTAAAACATCGGTGCAACAACAATATTAAAAAGAAAAAAAAAAAAAGAAGTTGGTCTCGTGTTAACAGATTTACTCTGTTTAGTCGTTGGAGTTCCCTTCTCTGACGTCCTCCCTCTTGGGAGAAAAATTTCATGGCACTCAGGAAAGTCCCGTCAAACTAAACACAAAGCCATCTTCGTCATTCAAGTTCGCGCTCCTCGTCTCCTCCGCCGTTGTTTGGCCGCAGTCGTCTAGCAGCTGTTGAGTAGTGTTTCAATGCCCAGCCACGTTATCCCCCCACCATTACAGCGCAGAGGAGTCACTGGCATTGACTGGAAAACACAGTTCTGGCACAGCCGCGGCGTGCCTGTGTGCATTTGAGTGTGCTTGTTTGAGGGAAATACAATGGATCATACATTGCACAGCTAGTGGTATCTTCCTCCAGTCCTGCTTTGCCCCTTTAACATTATTCTTTCGCTCTGGGGAACTTGCAAGAGAGGGTGGGAAAAAAGAACCAGCAATTAGGCAGAAGTTCCCAAAAGTTCACATTACAGTACTGTTAAGTCTCATTCGACAAAATCAACATTACAAAAAGGCAAGAGAGGAAAAGTTTACACCCAATCATCACCAATAACTAATAGGAAAACGTTTGATTAGATATATTATCATCATAATTATTATGATTATTATTATTTGTAATCATTGTCTCAATTTTTTTTTTGTTCAGGGATGAAATAAAAGAGGGGGGCAGTCACTGGGAGGAAGCCTTGGTAGCGATCGTGGAGACACAGTGCTGCTGGAAGTTGGGGGACATCGCAGAGTTGCAGGCCAGTCTCTGACAGGGGCCTTTCATTCCGCCCTCACCGTCAACGATCCAGGGGCCGGTGCTGGGTACCGTGTTCAATGGCAGGCCTTTGGGCTGCTCTCCGCTGAGGTCGGGGTTGTGATTTTGGAGCACAGCGGTGATGTGGTTCAGGAGGTCATTGAAAAACTCTGAGACACCCTCATACCCTGAGAAGACAAAACAATTCAAGTTGATGTCCCAAAGACAGTATTCCCCTCGTAGTGTTACTGTGACAGTGGACGCAGCACCCACCAGGGAATGCGTTGATGTCAATCACTGCGTGTTGGCCTGTCTGGTTGTTAATAATAACATCAATGCCAAACAGGGACACGCCCAGCGCCTGCCTCAACGACCTGGTCAACTTCCTGATCACATCGTCGTTGGGTGGCTGAGACACTCCCTCAACGTTCTCTCTCTGAGAGGAACAACAAAGTGTGTTAACAGCTAATATCCCATACGGAGCTATTCTTTACTATACACAAAAAGAACAGCTACCCTGGTCAGGTCCGAGGATGACTCCGGCTTGGACACATTGTGGCTGTTGAAGAAAATGGCTTTCCTGTCTGAAGAGAGAAAAAAGAAACCACTGACAAAGGATACTCCTAACGACCACTAGGTGGTAGCAAAGCTCAGCTGGTTGAGGCTTCGATAAACGACAACTGACGTGAAGAAGCACAACCTTCAACCTAAATCACCACATAACATCTCCTGAGATTTGTATCTCTCTGAGTGTTCCCTTAAGTACAAAACTGCATGTAAGTAGTTTGACTTTAGTGAGAGGTTTCCTTTGAAGTTAAGATAGATGCCACAGGATGAATTGCTAAATTTATTGCTCCTTTTATCCTTGTTATCGTTGTCATAATTAACTTTAAGGAGATAGGAAAACAGCGAGGAGTGCAATGGAAAAATAAATTCCATCTTAAGGTCCAAATAAATATCTTCCTCAATGAGCTGTGGCTGTAAAATGTCATGGAGATGGTGTTGAGATAGAGCTCTCTTGGCGGGGTATTTCTTAAAAAATCCATTCTCGGGAGACACCTTTATTGTGAAGAAAGTGTGTGAAGAGTGGAAGTGATTAACAGGGTTCGAGTTTAATAGGCTGGAAACTGAGGACTCGGATGTCAGCAGAGGAATGCCGACCTGTACCAGCAAAGTCAAACACAATATAAGAGGACCGCTGAAAATGTACAAAGCGATCCCTACCTCTGTGTCGGCGTGATTCGCTCTTTTATAAGCCTGTCCCCACCACATGCTGGACGTTAAACATAAGCTATGGCCCCAGAGAACATAGTACAGATGTAACACTCTGGTATGTGGCTTTTGTGTTTGATGAGGGCTGTTCTTTTCCGCTGCGCCACTCAGCATTCCGGGCTGAAAGCAACTGTTCTGTTATACAAAGCGGACTCCTGCGCTGCTGGGGAAAGCTGCTTTGCATGAGGGCCTCTGCTGTATCAAATGCAAATACTGGAGTCACTTGTGTCAGGGGACAACCCTGTTTTCAAGGCTGCATTACAGGGAAAGAATGAAGGAAAACACGGCCCATGTTTATTTTCAACGCCATGTGCCAACAGAGAAAAAAAAATCTATTGCCCTCTGCAGCATCCCTTAAAAGGGTGAATAGGTCCAACAGCAGGGGCTATAAACCATTTATGAGGTCTTTTATTGCCTAATCTGGAGACATTGTGCAACTTGTACAGTCTGGTCAGCTTGGCACTGAGTAGCCCCTGGGCTTCCCCACCTGGCCGTCTTTCTGCGTGTCCTACCTGTGGGCCCAGAAGGGAAGTTCTTCAGCGAAGGTCTCTCCACCACAGTGTAAGAGTCTCCCACCACAAACACTTTGTAGAGCACAGCGTTGTGGTTGATGAAGCTCTGGATCACACAGGGAGGTTTGATGTCGTGCAGGTCCTCTTCACTGAAGATGATGGCCATCTGGGGACAGAAGGACATGCAGAGACCCTTTAATCAACCAGTGCAACTGCCTACACAAACCTGCACCAACTTCAATAGGGTCACTGTGCAGGAATGAAAACTATCAGGCCAGTCTGACAGAAAAATTCATAGATTTTAGCGGACATGCAAAGATACACAAGGTACAGCACTTTATCTGCCTGCCCTGTTTGATCTCGAGTTAAATGGCAATCCTGTGACTTGATGGGTGAGACTGTTTAAACAAAGACAACTATAGAGGCTGTGAGTGAGACCTCTTACCTCATGAGAGTTGGTGCCGTGAGCCACCCGTGTTTTGCAAACTAGAGAACAAAGTTGAGAGAAAAACCAAATTAAGTCAATGAAACAAAAAAAAAAAACCTGAGTCCTGTCCTTCTCTTTAATTGTTCTGGGTTAGCTTCAATTCCTACATCTCAGTCCCAATAATTACTTTACAATTATCATTATCAGGCTATAGGAAGTGTGCCAGAATTGTGTTTTGCAACACTTCTCAAAGTAAAAACAGAACTTACTGAATGGGAAGGTCAGTCCTTGTCTCTTGATCTGCTCCAGTACATCTGGGCTGCAGTCTGCATTAAGGATCATGAAAGGAGGAGAACAAATCCTCTCATCTAATAAAAAGGAAAACAACAGGAGAGGAACTGATTAAGTTCAATTTTGGAACGGGACAAAGATAGGGTTCTGTAAAGTTTAAACAGATGTTTCAGAATCTAATATTAATACAACTGAGAAACACAAGAATTAGCCTTTTAATAAAATAAAAAATCTCTGGAGGGATAAACTAGTCTAGTACTCCTAACAAGCACAAACAAAAGCCCAAAGCCTGAAGAAATCAGAAAAGAGGAAGACACACCCACTGATGTGGAACAATAGCAAGGCCAAAACAGCTGAGACTTGACCATCATCAGATACGTCAGGGGATCACGTGTAAACAACACGAATGGAAGACAAAAACGGTGAGCTCACCCATTAGCTGAGCCCTACCTGAATTTATCCTCGATAAAAACACATGTGCAGCCTCAAACCCCAAACAAAACATGTTTACGTCTGCTGCTTATCACGCATATTGTGGTATCACATCCTGCTCAGATGGTTCAGATGAAAGTGATAATAACCAACATCCTGCAGCTCCGTCACCATATTAGGAAGGAGGATGCCGGTACATTCATGTTAGACCTCTTCTAATTTGCCCTCTACAAGAAGCTGGTTGGGGTGATAAGGTAGCTGGAGATAAGGTATCACTGCAGGAAATTGGCCAAAGAGCTGAACTAAGAGCTGGGAAAGCACTCATGACCAAAACAATAAAAACAAGCCAGCCTTTCTGTGCCATGGGCCTCAGCAATGCTCCAGTTGAGCTCAGGAGAATCTCATTTGCACACATTTACTGGTTGGTGAAGTCTACAGACTGATATAGCATACCTGTGATCAGTTAATAACTCTCTAAAGACTGCTGATTTAGAAGAAATGATGCATAAGGAGGCACGGAAAGGCTTCACACATATCATATGCCTTATTGATACAGCCTCTAGTCATAAATTGCTTCACAGCAGTTAAACATGTGCTTTGACCACTAATTGCAAAATTCTTTTTAAACACGGGAGCTAATTTTTACATAAAAAAGGAGAATAAAGAGAGACCCAGCATAGTTCAAATGCTGTTAATTTTGCTGTCACAACACAGACAAACACCGCTTTTGTGTTTTCAGAGGGAAACACTTGTGTGGTCTGCGCTCAGAAGCCTTCCCTCTACAGAAGGATCTATTCAAACGTTGACTTCTGCAACCAGTTGGGAGCTACAAAAGCTGCTTTACCCATCAGTCATTTTGCCTTAGCTATAAACATGCGTGTCATGGTGTTGTTATTTTACCAGGACAGAAATAGCAGCGTAATGTCTTTAGAAAACAGACTGGTAGGAAAACTATCCCCATTACGTCACTGCGTTTCCAAAGAGCGATGGCCTTAAATTTTGTCAAACATAAAACCATCCCGAGACCTAAACTCTGTCAAACGAACAAGACGTCAAGTGCCAACTCAAGGATTTATAATAAAGAGATCAGGGAATAGTGGATAAGAAAGTGTGGCCAAGTTTGTAATAGCGTGCGTGTTTGGCAGGGGCTGACATTTTTAGGCTGACGGGATGGAGAGGAGGGTGGGGGGGATCAATCTCTGCCTCTGTCTAAACACTCCATGTTTGCTGCAGACCCAGAGGAGCCGAGGACGACGTTTACGGGACTCCACGATGGGATGCTTCTCAAACGTCATTATCCAGTTAAGCCGTTTCTCTCTTCCTTTCACTCATCTTGACATCCACTGCGGGTCCTCCTGTTTCCTCTGAGACGTAACCTTCATACTTCATACTTGTGGGTCAGGATCGGTGTGTGTGAGCATTAACATTCAGCAGAAGAGGTTAGAACAGCTTACACACACACACACGTTCAGTGTCATAAAGCAGAGGGTGGAAGGGTTACAGCCTAATCTGCCATTGTTTATTCTTCCCTCTACTTGTGCCCAAATATAACAGATTTAATTATGCGGTAAACAACTTTCTTCTCCACCCACAAAGGCGGCATTCTGAACATCGAGCTGCACTGGTAGGCCAGAGTGCAAAAGCAGAACCTTCACCCCTGCGGCAGGAACATATGTCCCACCGCCCCACAAACATCATCCAGGAGGGAGCAGTAACACATGACAAAGACTTGGTATGACCTCTCCTGACCACAACTCATTGAGCAATCAGCAAATGTGACAAATGGACAGATGGAACAAGTCTCGGCCTTCCACAACCAAAGCAGCAACCGTCAGATTGTTTCTCAGGCTACAAATAGGACAGAGTTAACTATACATTCTGCTGCTAACCTCTGTCCTTGCAGGGGTGTGGACCCAACAAGACTTAATTAATAAATGAGTAAACCCAGATAGGTTTAGGTTTCATCCTTATCTACTTGCATGCTGATAATCTCTATTATCGTGAGAGGAAGAGGAATGAATTTAAAACACTGAGGAAAGTTTCTGTTTTCAACAAGAGTTGACTTGGCAACGGTTTCCATCTACAAAAACAGTTGAAGATACCAAAAGTCAGGCACACACAGGAACCAGTAAATTCAACTAAGTAACATAAACAGTTACTGTACCCTGTCTCACATAGGAAACACAAAACCGAGTTGAACAACAGAGCAGTGTCAAAGCACCAGTGAACAGAACTATGAATGAATAACAATGATCCATTAATGCTGTGTGACTGGCTGCTTCCTATCAAACATAACATTAACATGAGTTAATTCTTGCACTTGGGTTTATACTGACTTAAACAATTCCCAGAATAACAGTTAAAGGCACTGTGACCGGTACCTCTGAAGATTGAGAAATCATTCAAGTGATTAAAAAAAAGGTTTCCCAGAGAAGCACTAGTGCACCTCAAGTGCTTCCTTCTACTGAGTACTATTCTGAGTCATGCTGACTGTGAAACATGGCAGTCTCTCCGTGGCCTTACTACTGGGTTGCCTTGACAGCTGAAGGACTCCACTGCCTCTGCTGATTCAAAAAAAAAAAAAAGGAAATGGCCCTGCCCATGAAAGCAAGGTAGATTTCACATCACCCATCTGCTAATGTAAGATTAACCCAGTTCCCACTTTGAGAAAGTACATTTAACCCCAAATACACATTTCTTCACGCAGGGGAATGAAACTTTGAAATGTACATTCTTGTCACAGGACAGCGTATACAGTGTGTAATAGCAGAGTGGTGAATAAAACATCTCTGTATAAACACACTCATTGGCCATTTTCCTCTTCACACCAAACACGCGCAGTAAGTGAGCAATGCAGCTCTTTGTTATGCAACAGTCGTCAAGGGGGTTTGGATAGAAAGATGTCTTCTTTTGATTCTATTTTGGGACACTCATGACACTGCCACTGCGCTGAGACGCATCTGATCTGCTTCTCTGACTCCAAGCATCCGTGATGCTGCAGCGCTTCGAGGCAGTGCTGTGAGTCTATGCTAACCGTCATCTATGGGGGGACAGGAAAATGTAGGTGAGTCACAAAGACAGTCAGGCTCATGGCAGGTTCAGGCAAGAGACAATAAAAAGGTGTTTTTGTTGTGCAAAGGGGGCTGCTCTCCCTGCTAAAGTTAAACATCTGCTCAGAAGCATTGTGTAAAGTAATTCAAGTGAGGGTGACAGGACTGTCATATGTTATTCACGTGCTCCACCCCGATGCTCAAGAGCTTAAGCAGGAGGCAGAGAATCAACACTTCCTTCATGATTTAATATAAACAGAAACCCTTGAAAGAGACACAGCCTCTCTTCGGTGGGAGAGTCACACCTTTCATACAGCTCTCTAGTCTGTGGATGAGCTGGTAGGACTTGCAGCGATCTAGCAGAGTCCGGATAGCTGGAAGGGGATCCAGTATAATGGTCTCTGGGTGGGCGTCAATGTAGTCCTGAAACACAACAATGAGATGCAAACATGATTCATAAAGTCATGGAAACATGCAAACCACCCACAGCTTAAAAACTGGCATATTAATGACTTTTGTCAGTCAGATAAAATAATTATGTGACAAGTGTTCAGTAAACTTGCAGAAGGGGATTTTGCTATTTCCTCAAACAGTCTAAATTATACAGTTAACGGTTTCATGTAAATCAGCTCATGTAGCCACCGGGAGACATATTTACAAGTACTTTTCAGATTTTCAGATTAAAGGGAAATGGCACTGATACAGTGGGGGTCAACAACATGTGATGGATGCCAGCGGTTCTGTTAAGGTTACATCACCACATCTCTGCATGGCAGGCAGTCGGGTCAGCTTGTGATTTGCTGTTTTATGTAACTGCCCTCCCAATCCCTCCTCAGCACTCCTCTGTCCCCACACCACCTCCTCCCCATGTTTCCAGCACTGCTTTCTCTGTCAACTGTGACTTCCGAGCAATTTTTACTGACTAACAAACACTGTCAGGTGAATCTGGCTGGCCAGTATATTATAAAAGCAAGAACTTTGAAAGCTCTGCTGTCGTGCACGTTTGCTTGAAAATAAAACAGGTGTTGGCTTCTGTAGGATCTGTAGGGATCTGACAAGCAATGCTAAAAAAAAGGTGACAAGATAAATATAAGCAAAAAAGCGTTAAAATATACATTAAGACACAGCGTATCAGAGCGGCTGTAAACCAGATCAACTTAATGCTGCAAATCTTTTCCCCGCCTTTGCAAGCGGCTCTGTCTCTATGGTGAACAAAAACTAATTTAATGGTACAATGAACAGCAACACTTGAGTTTTTAAGTAGCAGCCTCCAACAAACAGTAGTAATGAATGTGTGGTTGCACAGCACCGCACCGCATCCTGATGATATATTTCTTAAAGCCGCTACAGTCAGGTGATCACAGTAAAAGCATCAAATTTCACAGGGTTCAAACTAGGCCCTAATAGCGCTGAAAAGGGTTTCCTTATCTTTTAGACTGTCAACATGGCAGCCCTGTGTGTGTTTGAAGGTGTGGAAGGTTCTTAGACGTATAAACGGCCAAAAACACTCACAAATAGTGTACGGCATCTAGTCTACCTCATGTATTAATACATGCCTTTCTCTGTTTCAAGGATATATAACATTTTTTATATTTATCCAAAATGCAAAGCTACTGCAGTTGAATTGGTGACAATATTTCTAACATGCTTCTCTAGCCACTAAATGAGCATTAGGGAACACATGGACAGGACTGCTGGCGGCACGTTGCAGCTCCTCGTGCGTGAGAGCGAGAGAAGTGCCTGTTGAAAATGAAATCACCGCCACATCATCGTGCCACGTATAGCCATGTTAGATTAATGAATGCAGGGACACAGAGCAGGCTGTTGAAGCACCTTCACAGGTCCACATTTGACTTCTGGGGACACTCTTTACACAAACCTAAAACCTGAATGTTTACATGTAATCAGAAAAACCATCCTGCTTGTGCAGATTTAGAAGTTTACTCCAATTACTCCGATTTTGTTCCTCTTAATACAATTAATGGCTCTTCCCAAGATAAGAATTCAAGGATAAATATAATTTAGTAACTTATTGCCACATACTGTCATATGTAACTGATACCTTGTGATTATACATGCTTGCAAAATGAAGGATGACTCATATTTCAGGAGCTGTATATGACCGACACCTGCCTGTCTATATTGTTCATATCACACATGAATGATTAGGGGGAAAATGCATACCTGCACTCTTTGGACCAGCAGCATAGCCTGTGAATCATTCTGGTCTGCCTCCAGGATTAAGTCAGTCAGTTTGTGGATGATGACATCCAGTTGACCCTGTTCCTCCAGAGGCTGGCTGAGGTCCAGCTGTGGAAATCCGGACATCAGAGTGTTAAAAGCTACTGCTGGCACTCAGGAATTGAATTATAATCAAAGAATTACCTCAAGCGCAAACCATGAACTTAGTTATTAATTGTCAGCACTCCATAGCACAGATACTTTTATATGCCTTTCTCAAGGTTTTATTTATAGCTGTACCTTTTGGGCAAACAAAGTTTATGTTGTATTTGTTTAAAATGACAACACCAGGGTAGATTCATTGCGTGCTGCAGCATGAATCAAAAGCTCTGGATGTCCCCGTCTCCCTGAGCATATTTAACAGCCGCTAAGAACACAGGCCGCATTTGTTTAAAGTGCACCTCCACTGAAACTCAAATGACTTGAAGCAGCCGTTTGTGCGATGTAGCAACATTGAGTTGGTTGCTAAGAGTTGGCGATACACGTCCAGTCTGCCGATTGTGCTGATTTGGTTCTAGTTAGCACCAGTTCTAGCTGAGGTCTTTTACGTTAAGAATAAAACTACTCAGAGTTGTAAGTGCTTCATTTTTACGATTGGTTGTGATGCCACTGTTGCACAACAGAATTGTGCACTAGACCAGTACACGTAGTCCTTACTGTCAAAAGACAATTTAGCAACACCTGTGCAAATAAGTGGAACAGGCCTCCGCTGTCCTCTGTGCATGACCGAGAGTGAACACCGCCTTTGTCACCATGTCAGGATCAATGTGGGGAACTGAAGAGTTCTCGTGGCCTTGGTCAAAGCCACCCCACCTGTTTAATGATTGTGAGAGGTGTGACGGATAGATAACTAATCACTCGGACTTTTGTCCTTCCCGACAGACTGGCAATCTGTTAAATATCAAATGATAGATGCAATAATCATATGCTGGTTATTTTTGCTTGAACAAAATGTCAAAGAGAAGAGATGAAGCGTTTACGTGTTTAAGAGTTCGGTGAGAAACTTTAACCTTCTCTTATCTGAGCAGACATTACACACCAGCCACTTTATTGAAGCAAATATTTAATCAGCCAATCATGCTGCAGTAACTCAGCGCATTCAAGCGTCTACAATGTAGAAATGATAAAGATGAACTGTTGAGACTAAGCTTCAGAACTCGAGGCTAGACTGACTGTAGCTCACAAGGTCCCGCTGAAGCTGGAGATGGTACCAGTAAGTTTAAAAAAAGAAAAAAAAAAAGCTTCTTGTGTAAGATGAGGACATAACTCAGTTACTTTGCAAATGTCTTTATTTCACCCAGCACACTGTAAGACTCCCATCGACTCGTACGAAATGGGTTCACCGTAATCAACTACTGTCCACAGTCACCAGACCTCAATCCAAGGCCCCGTTGGGATATGGTGGAAGAGAGGAAATCTGCAGCTTCAACCAAAAATTTCAAAAATGACATTTTCTACTATTCTTCAGCTTGTTAAACTAATTGATCTAACATTAGGTGTTACCAACAATGTGTGTCAAATAAAGTTGTCAGAGGGATAAAGATTATATTTCACACACTATATTGCTACATGTCACAACACCCTGTAATGTTAGGTCAAAGATTCCTCTTAAGAGCAAATTACACATCGACACTGTCTCAATCCCTCCTATTCAACTCTGCTTTATCCCTCCTGCTAGAAGGGACATGTTTTTCCCACTCAAATGGAAGAAAACAACAAGAGTGAAAGTGTCAGCCCACTTCTGTAGGAGATCTACAGTTGCCTCTAAAGTAAAACTGGGTCGGCAAGTCTTCTTCTCCTTTCTGATGCGTGTTTTCTTTTTATCTTTTGTAACCAGATGAAATTAAATCTGAAGTTGCAGTGACTCAGCATCTCAGCACCCAGGAAATGCTGCCATGGCCGCAACTGCACCTTGAATGCTAGTCAAATGTTATACAGCGCCGAACGCTGCTGGGTATAACAGCAGCTGCTATAAGCTGCGGTGGTGACAGGTTACCGTGCCACTATCTTTCCGTCTACATAGCACTGTCAGTTGAACAAAGCCAGGAGAAAGTCGTTTTTCTCGCACAGCAGGATTTTCATCTCTCGTTTACACAATAGCAGTCTGGTCCCTCAGCAGAAACAAGACTTTATGTTAGAGGTCAACACCCATTGGGAGAGTCACATCACAGAAGAGGTCCGACTCTGTCTCCGAGTGTGTGTGTGCACAATGACCCTTTATGTAAGAAAACCAGCAGTAATGTCACCGATGTCCTGCTAAATGCTAAAACAGACATGCTGGATGACGTCCTTCTGGGACAGTGTGCTCGCTGAGGGCTATGGTTGCGGCGGACAGCGTGAAACAACAAAAAGGGTCCTCGAGGGAGAGGTCGGGGCTATTCAGGGTGTATTTCCAGCTTTGATGTATTTTCAGAGTGGACCCAAAATATGGCGATTTAAAGGGAAAGCAGGGGTCAAACAGCTTTGCCATGTCCATTATGTAACCCACTACAGTAGACACACACTGAATATACTAGTATGATGCACCTGGAGAGGTTCCATCCTGGTACTGATGCATCTTCTAAAATTCTCTTTGTTGTCACTAACAGATGGTTCTATAGTCACCCGGGTCTCGGCTTTATTGGCCGAGACTGAAGTGCGCAGACAGAGCTGATGAATGATTTATTTTATAACGGTCTTTATCAGTTAACACCCAGGTGAAAAGAGAAATGTGTGTATGTTAACCACACCTCACACGCTGGACAAGACCAAACATGACAGACGGTTCTGAATCTACAGCTACATAGAGGCCCCAGATGTAAAGTCATTATGCTAATGGGTGCTCCTGAATGCCCCGGGCTCTCCTGAGAATGCTGCCTTTAAACATCTCTGCCACTTACTGCTCCGACTAATTCTACAAAGCAGGGAGGGAACAACCGTCCACTTCCTTTAATGTGCATAAATCAAACGAATAAAAAATTTACTTTAAAATAAAAAGTATGCATATGAAATGTGCATTTTCATGATGCCCATGTTGATTTTTCAGACTGTTAAACTGTTATTTAATGTTTTATTTATTTATTTTTTTAATGGGTAGTAAAATATTCTCAGTTTTAGTTGCGTTTGTCTAAACGAGTCCACTCTGCATGTAGATTTTCCCACACTAGAACGGAATATAAGATGTAAAACTCTCAGGGGACTTCCAGATTTAGTGCAGACTGTTCACAAAATATGTCGTATCTAGCTTCAAACTAGGAGTTCCCACCTCTGACAAACACCACATATTGAAAGGTTAAGTACAATTAGAAAAACTTCAGTCCGGTTCTTTGCAAGGCTGCAATTGAGTCCAGCAATTCCCTTTTAAATGAACCTGCTGATTATCTCCTTCGTTAATTCATTAACATCCACTAGAATACAAGAGGCTAATTTAGAGAGAAGATTATTTAAAAAAACACAAGGGGACGGAATCAAACAGAAGTTCATCTGAGAGGCAGTTTCACTTTTATTTAGTAATTTGAATGTGGAACCGTTGTAACTGCATCCACTGGTAAATTATTGGAGATAAACCTATAACTTCAGCACTGACATCATTTCAGTAATCAGTTTGGCCCCCCACTCACAAAGTCACTGATAGACCTACAAATAATAATAACTCCATCTGTTAGTATTAATTTGTAACCTGCTTGTTTTCAGATCTGAAGCCTCTCTAGGTTTTAATTGTGCTGGAAATATTGAGGCAAATTTCATTTTAATCATAGGAAAAAAACAATATATTAAGGCCATACACTGACCTTACGACATTATCACTGATTAAAATACTGGAGTAGATATGACCGGGCCTTGAATTTGCTGGTGCCATTGAAAACCTTTGTAAACAGACTGGTACAAGGAGGCCAGGGACTCACCACAGCTGTATCTTTATTTATGATGTGGCGGTGCACTGTTACTGGGTGTGTGATGAGAATTGGCTAGTTTGTCTGGGTACCCTAGGCTGAGGGTCTACGAGGATATGCTGTCCCCCGGGGAAGGTCGACTCCACAGTGGGAAACAAAGCCTTGCTTACTTTGGGACTATTCCCAGGACAAGGCTCTTTCAGGGAGTGCTGATATCGTCAGCAACATGACGGGAAAAAAATAACCTTTTCAGAGAAAAACAAAGAGAACCTCCCAAGAAGACCACAGACTATTTTGGAAAGAACCATTTTATCATCAGCTGCAAAAAGCATTTAAACTAAAAAGTGAGTTTGAGACTCCTGGACTAGTAACAATGATGTTCATCCAGACCATTTACTTAGTAAATGTGTTGTGTATTAAATGTGAAAGCAGCTTTTACTGCTGAGGGGACAAATTAACATTAAATAAATTTGTTCAACAAGCACTTGACAGAAAACTCCCCGTACGCTCCTATTAGGATGTGGACTGCAAGAATACCACAGTAAAAGCATAACAGGTTCATCACCATGATGATTTAATATTATGCTTGTTAAGGAACTCATTCTTTATCCTCCAGAGCAAAATTGTGTATATTAATGTATGGAATTATCTAAAAGGTAGCTTGTTAACCATTGTCAACCATATCATTTTCAGAAGGTGACTGATGCTTGTGTGACTATAAACTAGTTTAGGATTCATTTCTTTATCAGCTCAGATGCTGCCAATTTCAAAATAAAAACTCATCTAAATGCTTAATGTTTGTCAGGTTTCCCAGTTGTCAAAAAGTACCCGGTGAAGTTCCCCTTTAATAAAATAGTGACCCACATGAGTGTGTTTTATGAGTTAACAAGGCCAAAAGGGGTGACTTATTAAAGCGAAAGCGACAAACCTGCGATGCATTGGTGGAAATCTCTGGTCAATCTGGACAAGTATAAGATTGCAGATCCTGCATGTAGCTTGGGAGTTTAACCAAAAACTACTCAAAAAAGGTGACTTTTTTTCACTATTACTGTTATTGAAACCAACAGTTTACAGTTACAACAGTCAGAAATGTCCTCCTACCTTAATGACTTCTATTCCTCTTTTCCTGAAAATAAACACAAAAGTAAAAGTCACTTATTTGAAAAACAACACTCTGCATTTAAAGTTAAACATAACATTACAGTAATTTGCAGCCTGCTCTCTTTGCTTTACTCCATGATGTTGATCACATTTTCTTGTTCTGACTAAACATATTCTAACAAGACTCTGGACAATTTGGGTTTAGTATAAGTAAAGGTATCTATTTAATCTAGAGATCCATCCAATACAAAGGGTCACACATTTAAAGTCCCGTTATTCTAAAGACTAGAGAGTAACTCCCCTAACAAACAAACGAGAACTGGTGTTCCTGGAGGAACTAGCTTTTCGAGTAATCTAATGACACTGCAACATCAAAAAAAATAAAAGTGACTAAACCAGTTTGGAAGTCCCACCAAGTCAGCCTGTCCACTTCAGGGTTTGAGACTTCGGTGTTGTGGGCAACATAGAATAAAATAGAATAGAATAGAATAGAATAGAATAGAATAGATCTTTATTATGCCACGATGGGGAAATTTTAGACATCTATACGCCCATTAAAAACACATTAAAAATAATGTGTGTTATGTGATAAAAACAGGATTTTAATTTGACATCAGAAAGATGGAAAGAATCAGCCACGCAGGGAAAGGACTCTAGCTGTTAAGGAGCTAAAAACAATACAATTAACAGCTCTTTTTGCTCAGAGTAAAAATCTCACACCTAACAAATTGGCATTCACCACCACACTATCATTATTCAGCCACTAATGTGACTCACATCAGCTGCACGACAAGCTAAGTCAGCGCATACAGTAGGTGCAGCTCCATGTAATCTAATCAGACTACTCGGGACACGGCCGTCGTTTTGACCATGTTCCACTCCCACCTTGACTGACTGCAATTCAATGACTATGCAGTACTACTCGGAAAATTAGAATATCCTGAAAAAGTCCATGCATTTCTGTAACTCAACTTTAAAGGTGAAATGTACATATTATATAGACAAATAGTATGCAAATCAATATATTTCGAGCTATATATATATATTTTTTTTTTTTGCTGATTAGGACTTCAACTTCAAAAAACCTCAAATTACAATATTGCTTGAAATCAATAACAAAATCATAATCAGCAAAATTACAACAAAAAATGCTTGATATCTCACTTTGCATGTAATGAGTCTATAAAATGTATTGGTTTCACCTTTCATGTTGGATTGCCTGAATAAAACAACTTTTACACGATATTCTAATTTTCCGAGTAGTACTGCAAATGTGAAAATGCTCTGCATGCATATGGGAAACAAACATTAACTCCAGAAATGGTCCCTTTAGTGCAGCTGCACATGACAGAGCAGACTCCGACCGGAGCACTCAGTGTCAGCTGTGAACCACATGATGAGAGGTGGGAAACCTGGTCAATGGCAATCCGCCTGCTTATGGCCTTTTAGTTAAACGTTTGCTTTAGTGTTTTATGGATCTGATTAAGGGAGATAAAATAGAATTCAAAGACTACAGCATTGCCATAAAGGGTGGCGCCGATACACATCATAAAAATACATATCTGCCCAATTAAACTTTAGCGACTGTGTGGGGACAAGCAGTCATGTTTTGATATAAACAGGAAGTTAAGAGATTAATTTTCTTGTTCGAATGATTTCTTTTACGTTAATCAGCCTTGAACCTCGGAGGGAAGGGGGCGGGGGTGAGTGAGAAAGTGCTGCTAGAAGGTTTATCCAGGATTAAAAATATTTTGTGGATTAAACTGTTGCAATGTGTATCACTCCAATAAGGTTACTGTGTAATAAATAATGCCTGCAGAATTTAAACAATTGTGGCTGTACTGTCACAGCTCTGGGCATTATATCTCTTAAGCTGCCCCTCTGTATGACAGTTCTTTTTGTTTTTTTAGATAACTGCAGACCAAATATAGTCCACACTTCTATGTGATGTTTTCCTGTCAGAGAATGAGGCTATTACAGGGTGCAGCATGCAGTAAGTTTGTTGCACCAATGTCTTACTGAGAAAATCTATGTCCTACTTTATAAAATATTATATAACACATTATATACAACACTTGGCTGGAGATGGATAAGCTATAACAAGACAACACGCATAAAGCGCTCACAAGGGGTTCACTCCAAAGGCTGTAGAAATAAGAACACACTGTAGCAGATGTGCATCCAAGAACAAATATGTGTTTGTTTTGTGAGATTCAAGCATTAAGTCACTGTAAATGCTTCTTTAATGGGACAGATCCACATCAAATCAAAGGCGCCTTATTGTCTTCAACGATATCAATATCAGGGAGGTTAAAGTTTAATAATTTTGAACTATCAGTAGTCCTTGTACCCTTGAGCAATCAACACGTTAAGTTATAAAAAGTTTTGAGGGCTTACTCGTTTGCCGATAAGCACAGTGACAGAAAGAACATTTGTGAGTGAGTCACCTCCTTAATTATGTAGATACCAGTCTCTCCACTACCAAAAAAAAACCCACACTTGATTGTGGTTAATTAATGTGGTGATAAAAACAACATACCTGCACAAATCAGCGAAGGCCTGAAAATTCAGCTTCTTCATCTTCTTCTCACTGAGCCAGTAGCCGACTCTACGGCCTCTCAGGAAGGTCTGCATCTCCACTGTGCTGCTGCTACTCCTCCACTGAAGGAAACGGTGTGACTGAATGTTCAACCTTCGCCGTCGAAAAACAGGATATTGGCATATGATGAGGGTCACAGCAGCGGGATGACAATGCTCAAGTTCACCACTCACTTGATATGGTGGTCATATTACTTAAACAAAACTGCAACCAGAAACTGGTCTTTCTATTTTGAGCCACGTTCGTTTTTCGTACTTCTTAGCGCTATTGTATTATAAGTTCCACATGAAACATTGCAGTGAACGTGGTTCAGCATCCGCGTACTATACACAGAAGCCCTCTGCTAACATCAACTGCTAATGTTAGCAGGCTAGCCTATGGTGACAGTCGGCATTGCTACCCAATGGCATGCAATTAGAAAACGTAAGCTATCTTGCAAACAGGATTAAATGAATGGACTTGCTTGTACAATTTACCAGTTACTTAACTAACTGTTGTTAGCAGCGACTGTCGTTAGATAGCTAACCGATAGAGCTAAACTCATGTTCACAATACGTCAACGAAAGACTATAGAGCTAGCATTAAATAACCTGGCAAATTTAGCACAGCTCCTCCCTCAATGTATGTCCTCTTCAGAAACTATCTTGGATAGTTTCCCATTCTAGGTCCGTTGGGTGGAGAATAAGAAGAAACAGGGTGGCAGGTGACAGGCAGAGCCGGACTCACGTTGAGATGTTGCCTGTGTTTCTCTTTCAGTCTCTTCGTTGAAGTGACTGCACACACCCGGGATCCAGGAGACTGGTGCCGCCTTCACGGCCACTCGGAAAAAACTCCTCCCTAGTGACGAGCCAGTTTCTATTGAATGAGGGTGTCGATGAATGTGTCCGTTCATTCCAAAAGAAGTCTTTCGGATTGATTTTAATAGACAAATAGAAGCACAAACAGTCTTACGATACGCACATATCAATATACAATTGCTGGTGAGAGTTCAACCCAGTCCGGCCATAGGCCATCGTTACGCCACAGTCTCATTTAACCGACCTTCGAAATTTTGAACAGGCACGATTTCGTTAAAAATCCTGCCTCTGACAAATTTCATCCCTCTGTAAGACCAATTTATTTTATTCCACATTTTCTGTTCCATGTGAGGGATCATCTACGTCTAAAGATAAATTTTGAGTTTATTTCCCTCACCTTTGCGACAGTCTCTTGGTCGAGATTGTCACGTTAGCGCCATCTACTGGAATTACAGTGCAGTATGGGAAATGTGTACATTATATTTCACAATAGAATTTAAATTGATATGTATCTGTATATATATTAAAAATTATTGTACATATCTTGTTTTTTATCTTGTAGTGAACTATATATACGTGTGTACAATTGGATATAGCATTTTAAGATCGAATTTATTGGAAGATCTAATTTGAAATCAGAGACTGTCTGAAAATGTTTTTTTTCACACTTTCGTCAACCATGCAGTAACAATCCTGTTTTCAAAATATTATAAGTAGTTTTTTTACCTTTGTTGTTAATCAGCTTTTGTCTTGCGTCACGTCCGCCACGTGATCTCAGCCGAAATTCCCGCCAGTCGTTTGCGGGCTCTCCCGTGTGCTTTAGTCGTTTCTTTGTGCCCTTTCTTCGTTCTCCATTTTCTACTCAAATGGCAGCACACAAGGACAGCGCAGACATCGCCGAGACTGTCGACGCTGCGGATCTACAGGCAGCCGTGTGCGTGCTCGCTGGAAGCGACCCGGAAAACTGCTCTTATTCTCGGGTAAGAAAAGCTTTTTGAACCGCGGCTTCCACTGCAGCCATTTAACATCATCCTGCTGCATCTTTAAACGCACTATTGCAGACATCGGTTTGTTGCGATCAAATAGATTTGTTTTATCTTTTCAGTTGTCATTTTATCAAGGAAAGAAAATGTAACCATAAGCTGTATATTCACGCCCATGTGTTGATTGTTACAGGGTTATGTGAAGAGACAGGCTGTGTTTGTCTGCAACACTTGTACTCCCAGTTCTGCCGAGCCTGCAGGGATTTGTCTTGCCTGTGCAAATGAATGCCACGATGGACATGACATCTTTGAATTGTACACCAAAAGGTACTTGAAATATATCACGTTTGTGCCATGACACTGGCTTTGTATCCTGAGATTACGCCAACATGTCCCCACTTCCTCTAGAAATTTTCGCTGTGATTGTGGAAATAAAAAGTTCGGGGATTTTAAGTGCGAGCTCAGTCCAGTAAGTCCATTCTGGTTCTAAAATGTACTGGTTTTCCATCTCACAGCTTATCTGCCTTTGATGTTCTGAGAATCTACTCTTTTCACAGATCAAAGACGACGAAAACATCAGAAATAACTATAATCACAACTTTACAGGCCGCTATTGCACCTGTGACCGACCTTACCCAGACGAAGATGATCAGGTATTGTTTTATTTGGATGAAATCTACTGTACTTCTGTCTGTTACTACATTACCACTGTCATTTACCTAAAAGGTCAACGATGAGATGATCCAGTGTGTCATCTGTGAGGATTGGTTTCATTCCAAGGTAAGATCAGTCATCGTATTCAAGTAAAATCATTTCTGGGCACTTCAAAACTGTTTTGTCTTTCACAGCACCTTGGATGTGACTTGGAGGAGCCTGAAGAGCTGCAAGAGATGGTGTGCGAGGGCTGCATGAATAAGGCCCCTTTCTTGTGGACGTATGCTGCACACTTTGCAGGTAATTAAACCTTGCTTGTCAAGTACCAGTGTCACAGTTTGTGGACACCTACTTATAAAATCCTAAAGTAGTTTGTCTTTCTGTCTTTGCTCTGTAGTCCCACCTGTCAGAAGTGGCAATGATTCAGAAGAGGATAAAAAGGGTGGTGCTCAGGAAGGGACACACAGAGAAAAAAGCAGTCCTGAAAACAATCCTGAGCGAACGACTCACGAGGTGAGAAATGGCCAGTCATCATAAAAATATATCAGCACAAGGCACGAGTTTTTTTTTTTAAATACTTGTGTTAATATTACTTGTGATTACCAGTTAGGACCATGATCACTTAGTTTAATCATTGTCAAAATGATGGAACATGCTTATTCCAGTCTGTTTCTGTTGTATTGTTTGTGTAATTGACCACTCCAGATTTTGATTATTTTTCTTTTAATTGGTTGTGATCTTTAAAGGAACGTTAAGTGGATACAGTCTTTTTAAAGATTATCCTTTACTTTAAAATGAAAACATTTGTAAGCAAAATCTTTCAATCTGCAATTGACGGTCTTTATTTCCCGTAGTGTTAAATGTTTCCACTAGATGGGGCTGTTGGGTTTTAAGCGTATAGTAGAACCTGCTTGCTCTATCTCCCCCAACTGCTTTCCCCTCCTCTGGGTAATTAGGAGAGAAATGACCCATGAGATCTTACTTGTCCTGGTCTGTGGACAGCTTTGGCCTGACTTCAGAATACAGCTTACTGTAAACCGGTGATTTTCATCGCTTAATCGTCTCATTGTGCCCATCAAGTCCTTTCCAGACAGAGGCTGTGGTGCTGCCAATAGAGATGTTTTGCCACAACCCATGCTTCTGCTCATTTTTCCATTAAACAATATTATGATTTCCCATGTTCTTTTTATCCCAGGACGCAATAAACAGGAATTATTTGTGCAAACGCAAAGCCAGCCCCATGAAGGCCACGACCTTGCCTTGCAGGCTGAAGGAGCTGCAGGTCAGGGGGCCAGACCGCCTGAGAAGAGGAGCGGTCTTCTGGCCTTACAACTGGCGCTCTGAGCTCTGCACCTGCATAAACTGCAAGGTAGTCCACAAATTACAGCTTTTAGATTGTAATGCAGAAGCTGGATTATTAAAACCAGGTGTCGTCTCTAATGCGACTCTTGGTCACGTACCTGTGTAATAAAGCGCTTAAGCTTCTATTTAAATGAATGTTTCGCTCTGTTGCACAGAAAGCCTATGTGGGTACAGAGGTGCAGTTTCTGATGGATCAGTCGGACACAGTTCTGGCTTACGAGCAAAGAGGTGTGGACGAGCTGTTAGGGCAATACCCACTGATGGCGCTGACAGACTCGATGGACCGTGTGCAGCAGCTGGAGGCCATTTACGGTGAGCAAGGGGGAGGGCACAGGGTCACAGCTGGGGTCATGTAACCTCAGGATGTTGCATGTAAATTGTGCAATGAGTTGAGACCAATTCATTGCATGTTTCTCTCAGGTTTTAAGGCACTGACAACTTCAATCACTGGGATTTTGGACCAATGTGCTGCAGAAGGAAAGGTGAGAAATACAAAATATGGTTTAATCTGAAATTTGGAGATGCCCATCTTTGCTTAACGGCTCAATTTTTCCTCTTTGGTTCCATCAGGCAGTCACAGTTGGGGCTGTGCGTCAGTTCATCGATGACATGCAGGCTAGCAAAAGGCCCAGAACTGATCCAGAATAAGACTTTACTTCTGCCAGCATGGCCCCAAAGTTTGTAGAATTGTTGTAAAAGTTAATCAGACACTTGAATTGATTTTTAACTTTTATAGTTGTTGATAATCTGTAATTTGCTTTTTGAAGATTTATTGTTGCTGTAAATATTGGAAAAAGTAACAAACAGTGATCTGTGTTTGTCATCATTAAAATGAAGCCAATTAATGCCCATTTTAAATAAAAACAACTAAATTCTGCAATATCAAACCAGTTTATTTTTTTTTAGGATGCCTAGGTTTTGACCACTGTTATGTACCTTTTGAGGTGACAGTAGAAAAATATATTCAGTGAAACTAAATGCAACTTAATATCAATCTACAAACAATCTATGATACCAGTCAAGTACAATGAGCCTGTTCAATACAACAAGGAATCACACATTTCAGATGGATAAATTTAAAAAAAAAAAAGGTGCGAAATAACTGTACACAAAAAACGAGCTACATGAGATTTCAGAGAGTTATTTGATGCAGGCTGGTAAGCTGGTAGAAAAGAGCTTGCATAGACACCAAAGTCACTTCTCCAGTAAAAGCCCGGCCACAGGCTGGGGAAGGCACTGACTTCTCTAGAGCAAAGAGCGAAATGGGATTTAATTTAATAGAACGCTATCCTGGAAAATGAAACAGCTACTCGACATGAACATGGGGAAGAATTGGGAGCTTTGCATTTTTTCCCCCCATGAAGTAACAAATGGAAAAATCATTTTCTGCTTGGCAATTTCATCATTGCTGAGCTGAGAGTTCTTCAGATCTACATCGTCCCGTTGCTTTGGGAGTAAAGACGAAGGAAAGGGGGAATCTACAAACTGGAATTCACACGAGCTACAACACTGAAACGAATCTGTCTGAAGACAAAATATATTCTGTGACAATATTTGTGTCACACCACACATTCTTGGTGAGCTTTCAGGACACAGACGGCTACACAGTGCTGTCCACCACAGTAAAAACACAACCCTTCAACAACACTAACATGAGAAAAACCGTAAGAAATCCTTCAGTCCGCGAAGAACTCAATTTATTGTGTACAATTTCCACGGAAAGCTGGCAATTGCCGGCTTTGACCTGGTTTTGTTTGAAATAGACATGTTCCCTTTCCCTCCAGCTGACTATCAGTGCAGTATTCCAGCTGTTGGCTCTAACTGACATTTACGCTGCAGCCCAGAATGAATGCTCTTTGCAGGGCCACCGTTTCTCTGTCTGATCCTGGACAGATGTATGTTGGGTTCAGTGAAATCTGCCTAAACCCATAAAGAACATAGGCCGGTAAAAGGGTTCGTGACATGACATCATAGGAAATTAAGTTATGGTAGCAAAAAATGGAGTAATCAAACCACTATTTAAGGGTTTAGATATGATTATTTGATGTCACTGGTTTAAACAAAACAAGAGGGAGCGCAAGCACAGCTCTGATACGCACAAACAGACCTGAACAGAAATGGGAGTGTACAGTACTGAGATTGTCAACACGTCTGTGAGAATCCAAGCCACCCGACCCAACCGACACACGCGCACTGTTTAAGCTGAGAAAACCTACAAACTTGCAGCGTTTGCTTACCACGTGATGCTGCCACAGCGCCAGTGTGTCGGGCTGTAACTAGACAAAGGAACTCCTCCTGCACAGACAAACCGTGACAGTTCAAACCTGACGCAATTATCAGGAGAACGATGAGATGAGCTCCGATGACCCACTTCCTGTCAGATCAATTTCCTGCTTTGTATCCCTCAATAGTCAGCACTGCAGAGCCAGGAGAAAAACTGGTCTGGCCGGTTGTTATAGGCATGCTACAAAAGATGGAAATACAAGGGAAGAGGGAAAGAATACAGCCAGATGGATTTACACAGGCGTTTATCCCAATCGCTTGTCCCAGATTTCCTTTATTTGCTTTTGCCTGTGGAAATTGCTGCTCTTATCGTGACATCTTTTATGCTGAAGATAATCAAGATGCAAACAGAGCATAGTGGATATAGTGTTTGTTTTTCCATCAGTTCATAAAAGGGCTACATCTAGTTTTGTGACCCACTCCTGGAGCTTTCAGAAAGCATAGAGCTTGACTTTTTACACTCAAACCATCTCAGTAAAGCCTGAGTCATCCCCTAAACCAGCAGGACTAATCAGACTTACAGAGATCAATTTCCAAACACCCACAACCAACCTACAGCTCTAATGCTTTCCATTCTTTGAGTGTGTGATGGATTGCACAGAGTGACAGAGGTAGGACGAAAGGACAGATTCTATAAATAGCAACCATAGATCACTCCTTTTACCGTTCCTCTCCAACACACTCGCTCACGGACTCACGCACGCATTTAGTGCTTTGTAAACCCCTGTAATGGACAGTCACTCATCACACTTTCCCTTTCCTTAACTCAACCCCTCGTCCTTAATCGGGGCTAAAGTGCAGATTTTTTATAAGGGTAGTCCAGCTTGCTGGGTGACCTGCGGTCTCTGATGACCTCGTCGCTGACGCTGTTCCTGTGTGGCTGTTGGTGAGCTCCCAGTCCTAACGAGTCACCTATCGCCATCTCTTCTGGGGCATCTCTCGATCCAGTGTGCCTCTCCTCATAGCTGTCCACGTTCCCACTAGGTGAGCGCAAATGCCCTAAACCGTGAGTCAGGTCCGTCTCATTTGATCGGCCCCTTTGGATGTGCCCCATCCTAGGTTGGGCCCCAGATGGGCTGGCCAGGACTCCATCGTGCCTCTGAGACGTCATACTGAGGACATCAAGACGGAGAGCGTCTGGGGCGGTACGTCCCTGGAGGAGACCCTGGGACTGAGAGTCAGAAAGGTACGGGGGTGGAAAAGAACCAGAGGGGTTGCAGCTGTGACTGTAGAGGTCCGGTCCTGCAAAGGAGGGCAGGGGGTGACTGGAAGTCGGTGTTGCAGGTCGGCAGGAAAAATCATACAGATCGGGGAACTCGGCTTGTGCCTCCAGCTTGGGTTCAGGAGCATGTCTTTTGCATGAGTGGCCGTGGCCTGGCCCATGGGCATAGCTGAGCCGGACTGAGTGGCAAGGACCATGGGGCAAATGGTGAGTTGAGGGGCCCATTGGGCTGTGAGGACCCTCCCTGTCAATCTCTGCCATGTGCTGCTCCCTCAAGGACAGAACTGAGACACCCAGTGCAATGTCAGGCATGAACTCCCGCATGACAGGCTCCATGCTCATCTGCGTAAGAAAAAGGGCAGTAGGTGAGGTTAAACAGAACTTAAGCTGTTATCAATCCCAGGTACAAACCAGGAAGGCTGCCCTGGAGTAAAATAAATGGAGCAAAGAGACGCATGGAAGTAATACACACTCACCGCTTGCTGGTCTGAAAGCAAAGCTCTGCCCATAGCCTGTGGGTTGGTGCAGTCGGGGGGCTGGGGCCTGGGCCCAGACGAGTACTCAGAGCTGCCGTGCTTAGTGGCGGCATGGCGTTGGGACAGGGTGCGGTTGCAGGGGTAGGAGAAGGAACGAGTGGGAGTTGGCATGGGCACACGTGGACGCCAGGCGCCCTTAAGCTGAGCGTGGCTGGGTGTGGCAGGCGGGTGGTATGGGGGAGGGGGAGGAGGCAGCGGAGGGTGGAAGGCAGCTACTCCCTCCGGCTCTGTGAACATGCTATCCATGGCTGGGCTGCTGTTTACGCGACATCGACCCACCTGGCGCAGAGCCATGATGGGACTCTCATCTCCAAACCGTTCATCAGGGAAGAATTTATACGGGTTCTAAAAAAATGTACATATATATATATAAACAATGACTGTGTCTCTACCAGGATTGAACAGCAACAAAATGCACATTTTAATCATTCAAAATCCCCTTTTCAGCTAACCTGCAGTAGTTCAGTTGCTGCATCTGCCAGACCAAACTCCCTCAGCACTCGCAGCTGCAGCTCATAGCCGACAGTGGCTCCTTCACCACAGTTGAGGAGATAAGCTCTTTGGACCTGCTCCGTATGTCGGATTTCCTGCAGCCTCCGGATCATTTCCTTTACCACCGACAGTGGAGGCACTGAAAGATGAACAACCAAGATCAAATCGTCGTTCTGGGTGACTGCTGATGCAAATAACAAAAAAGGTTTCTTTTAACAACTGCTTATCCCTCAAGGTCTCACCTGGAATTTCATTGGCCACGACCGATGGAGCGCTGGGTAGGTTGCATGCCATCTGTTGGTGGCTAATCATATGGCAGCACTGGGGCACGGCATTGTTGACCATGTAGAGCGTGTCTGGGACATTAGACATACGGACCATTCGCAAACGCACCAGGTCTGTCTGCTCCACCATCATTTCATCAAGCACAGACTGAGGATGGAGTGGGAAAAAAAGAGGTACAGTAAGTCTACGAAGAGCTCGGGTGTGAATCACGTTATTATCCAAGTAAATTAGTTCCTCTAGATTGACACTACATTAAAAAAACGACTCTCTCATTCTGATTCCTTTATTTTCCTCATTCTCCAAGACTAGCCATCTCTCCTTTCTCAGCTTCAGGAATGAGTTGACATCAGCAATATTTCATATAATTTAATACACCACTCCGGCTTAGTATGTAGTAAAATTTGTTTTACGAAACAATCTGACACGGTTTCAAATAGTATCCGTAACAATCCTCCTTTAAACAGCGTCTGATACCTTTTTTTATCATTATATTATTATTAAAACCCATGTGATAAAGCCATACCTTTGCCTCTTCAACATAAGGTGAGAAAAGACGTGGTCGCACATAGATGCCAGCATTCTTCTGTCTCAGCCAAGAATTGGCTTTCCCCCCTTCAGCAGTGGGTAGCATATCTAAAGGAGGGGTGCTTATCAAACCTCTTTTCAGCTGGGAACAAACAGAATATAAGTCAGTGCTAATGCCATGATCACAGTGACTGGAAACACACACACAGCAGCAAAGGTAAAGATAAAAAGAACTGACTGCATCAGACAGGACATCGCTGTTGGTAGGCAAGATGTGCTCTGTCCTGACAAAAGGCAGCAGGGGAGAGAGGATTTCTTTCAGTTCTTCCACATCCAAGTCTCTCCTCTTCACACCTCTCTTGTTTACGCTGTGGGCTGTGCCACTCAACAGATTGGGCTCTGGGTAAAAAAGGACAGGCGCAGCTTCTATCAACCAAACATCAGTCACATACACACCAAATATAAATGTGCTTTTAATAGTATTGAGACAAAAGCCAGGGCAATAATAGAGCAAATCCATGTTGCCTGCAGGGTTTGCAATATAGTGAATGTGGAAATGGTTACTCTGAGGCTAGTTCCTAATTAGTCAGGTATGTTTTTTTTAAACTATTTTGGAGGGTCTGTAAATGGGTAATTTCTTCAATGCCATTGGGGGGTGGATCAAAGGCTAATTATAGATTGTATTAGCTTACCCCTGTCTGCCATCCTTTTAATAAGCTGCTGCTCACCCCACTTAACAACATACTTGAGTATGTCCTGTTCACTTGCCTGTGAAAGAGATAGCAGGGTGGGGGGAAAAAAGAAGAAAGCATTAACAAGTATTAGAGCAAGGTTACATATTGAGAACTAAATTTGGAGGCTGTTAAATGCGGACATGTGGGCGTTGTGTTTACATGGTATCCTAGGAAAACCCAGGTCTTTTGCAAACTTCAGGTGTGTGCAACGTAGAGTGTCTCAACACTCCACTTCAGCCCTCTGGTCTGATAGCATAGCAGCATTAAGACGACAGCTTAGCTTTGATTAGGTTCTCACTTTGTAGGCATTACCCTCGAGGGAACAGTGTTTATTTGTTCGGGAAACCACAGATGCTGTCAGTGTGTGTTTGTATGCGACTGCGTTGGACTTGGATCAACAGTATTTGTGTTACCTATAGTTTCAGAAAGTAATTATGAACAAGTCAAGACAGCCCCTGAAGAATGTTCACAGCATAAAATGCATGGCTGTGTTACAAGAAGCACCAGAAAGTAAGAGGCGATGGTTTCGTACCTGGAGATAGTCTGACTGAATTGCACTGAGAAGATGTTCCTTGCTGAGCTCGTAGAGAACATCTGATGAGACAACCTGGCTGAACTCCTCGCATAGGAAGTGCGTGGCCTGCCTGTGGACCCACTTGGAGCCATATGGCTGAGAACTCCACTTCAGGATGGGGACGAGTGAATCGAGAGACAGACTTTCCACAACGATGTCCTCACAACCTGGGTTGGTTATAGGATAGAAAGGAAGGTCTCACATCAATGACATCAAGTTTAGATGCATACATGTCAAAAATGCTGTAAAGGTTTTATCCCCAGTCAATTTATAAAAGACAATTGTATAAGGACTAACTGAATGACTGCAAGTATAGCAGAGGTACTGTAATCCTGCCAGCACTGCTACACCATCAGTAGTTTTGATTTATATTCAGTGACCCAGGGAGTCTCCCCCACCCCCTTTGTAGCCCCACATCCTCCTTGCTGTGTTTTCTAAATCAGAGCACATACCAGAACAGCAGGCAGTGGTTTAGCTCTGTAATACATCAACTCACAGAAATGCCTTTGATACCTCGGTGTGTTTCAGTCTCAAGCTAACTCCTCTTAACTGCGGTAAAGACATGCAGCGGCTTAAGGAAGTGTGCTGCTGATGTGCGTGCACACACATTGTAAATACACACTTATTTGCATGTATCAAAAATGCATCAGAAGCTACATTAAAACACTGGGAATTTTGTACTTGGGGCTGTAGCCATTAAAATGAGCAAACAGAAAAGGTCCCCTGGCACACATATGCATTTCATTCAATTTGGACAAAAGTAAAATCATTCACTTAAATTTACATACGTATTAGGTCAGGTCAATGTATGCCAAACCCCAGCACACCATTACGACACTGTTTATTATCTATTCTACCAAATGTCAAACCAATCCATCACTTCTATCAAATATTCAAATGTCTATGACAAAATAGAAATCCACAGAGTTAAAATCTCTCCTCAGATCCTTGCTGGGCCTGTAATGATGGCCCCTTGGGAAACCCTTATCTAAACAAGTAGATCAAAGCCCCCCTATTTTGCCCCCAAAACCACCAATCTGAACATCCACTCGAGGTTTTTGCCTTACATACAGAAGTAAACAATATGTACACATTAGTGAACAATGAGCATATAATGGAAATGTCAGATAGTGTGAGGTAAAACACTTTAATAAGAAAATTATCCTGAATATGCATTATTTCAGTGGAGCCCCCACCTAAAAATTCCACTTTACATGCTGAATTCAACCCAGCTCAGCTCTTTTGGTAATGGTGGTTGTTTTTCCACTGCAAAGCATCTGTTTGCAGTGTTTTGGAAAGTGGGTGAATTGAACCAGCCGTCTACAGTGGCCTATGTCATTTTTAAACTGCTGTGTCCTATTTGGAATGTTGACAGGCATACGACAGGAAAAAAAGGCCAACAGCGATAACCCATTAATAAGGCTGCATAAGGAAAAAGACTAGAGACTTACAAACCCCTGACAAAATCCTCTCTCTTGCCTGCTGAGACGTGGGAATCACTGAATTCTCCACTGGTGGGATTGATTTTGTGATCTATTTCATCCAACCCTTTGTCAGATTTAGATAATTATTGATGCCAAAGAGCAACACAAAGTTGAAAAATAACAAAAAGGAAGAAACTCAGACTGATAGGTCAAATTCAGCAGTCTCACCAGATTGTTCTACATTGAGGTTTCATGGGAAGTGATTAGAGTGATGCAACACACAGTGGGAGAGGCAGGATAGGGGATAAAAATACCCTTAAGTAGGGGCTTGTTGAGAGGGGGATGGGAAGAAGAGGAGGCGATGGTGTGTGGAGATATATTTCCCTGGTTGTCAGCTTAAGCTGTTGGGAGTGACCCTTAGAGTGATGCTCCAATTCAAAAGGCAGGATGGGGACAGGATGGGGTAAATGACCACACTGCATCATCAAAGAGGGCAGGTCAGTGGTGAAGTAAGTCTAGGGGAAAGTTGCAGACAAAACGGTTTCAGGTCTGCCCCCGGAGCCACAGACAAGTCCTCTGAATTTACCAGTCTGTTAGAAGAACCATGACTCATCCATCACAATCTGCCAAACGCTCCTGGTCTGACACAATCATATGCTAACAAATAGAGCATAGAATCTAGACTTAAGGAGAAAATCAGAAAACAATGCAAAAAATGGGAAATAGTATGAATGCATGGATGATTATATTCTGGCAATAATACACTTTAAATTCAGGAAACAAAGATGAAATCCAACCCATATTAAATCTACAACATGCAGTAATGCAATCACGACCGGACTGTCAAATGAACTTTGATGTTAAAGGCAAATGCTTACAGGAAACAGTACTGGGGCTGCACAGAGCAGGAAAGAGCAGAAGCACATACTATCTTCATTCTATGTTTATACAGTAAAAGATACCGTAAAAAAAATACTGAAAAGTAACTTTGAAAATGGGAAGGTATAGAACATAAATGTCTTCTACTTTCCTACAGACATACTCACAAAAACACATCAAGGAGGAGTAGAAGGAGTACTTTACATGTTTGTTAATTTCTAAATGAAAGCTTAAATCTACAAATTTGAAAATATAAAGACTTCTCTTCAATACGAATGGTTTGCAATATGTCATGCGACTACTACTTATAGGACTATTACCATGACAACAGTGAGAAAATATTGTGCAGTTCAAACTGAAACCACAATTCTGCTTGGCTGAATGACCAATAGTTAACTGTGAAAATATTTGGCATGTAACTGACGATGGGCAGCTCAGCTGTGGAAACTGATCATGCAAAGTTTTAAAACACTCCTGCGAGTATATATTTGTGCTCTTACGTTAACATAAATGGATTATGACTTACCTTGAGCCAGCATGCTGAACTCCAAGAACAGAGCTATATGGTACAGCTCCATTGCCTCCTCGGTGCGTGTGCTGGCTCCACGGCCCCCAGATACCAAGGCTTGCACCTCCCCGAGGCTGCCTGTTGAGGGGCTGCCGCGCAGCACCAGCCCGAGCTCCACCACATCTGTGTACATGCAGTGAAGTATAACCTGCACATATTTCCGTGGGATGATAGACTCATCTAGAACTATGCGGGTAGGAGTCTGCAATGTTCGCTCGGTCATTTCTTCTCCTGTGCGGATGCGCCGTTGCAACAGGTTCCTAAAGAAAGGAGAACGTGCCGAGAGGATAGCTTTGTGAGCCCTGATGTCCTCATCTGGGGTCCCGGGACAGCCGTTGTCTACGGAGGCCCCCGCTGGCACTGCAGCTACAGCCCCTCGCTCATTGCAGCTTTCTATCATCTCCGCGTCTGAGGAGAAGCTGAGCAGAGCGTCGTAATAACACATGTAGTCAAACAAGGCCTTCATGTCAGCCTCCAGGGAGTTGGGCGTACCAAACTCCTCACTGAGTTGCACCAGGACATCCATGTTTTGCAGTCTGGTATCCTCTGCCCCGCCCACTCCAAACTCCCCAGTGTACAGGTAGTGAAGTAAGGCGGAAAACATGGGCACGTCGATCCCGGCTGTCTCAATGTCCATGAGCACCTCGGCTCCATAGCCAGGGGATGACGTAAGCAGAGTCTTGAAAAAGGGGCAACGGGCTGCGAGGATTGCCCGGTGAGCTGGGAAGCAAGTACCTTGGAAGATGAGGTCCACATCAGTGCAGTACTTATGCTGGTAGAGAGCAGCCAGATCCCTCTGTAAGCTGGGAGCTTCAGGGCGTGCCAGACTGGCCTGGAAGCTCAGCTCCTTGAGGGCTGCTGTGCCCTCATATTCCTCAACGAGGGCTTTTGTGTCACGAACCTCCCATCCTGACAAAAGCTCCCGCATCTGTCGTGCATGATCAGCTGAGCGACTGGACTTCCTCCTTTTTATAAACCTCCGTTTGAGCGTTGCCAAGCCGAGGCTCTTCTTCTTCCTGTCTGAGGGCCTCTCGTGGCTGTGCTCCAGGCTATATAACTTGGACTCCCAGCCATACCCCTGCTGAGCGTAGGATGATGTCCCTGAAATGAACAAAAAGCGTGTTAGCTTCGTTAGTAGCAGTTTCTTTCTAGTGAGAAACATTTTCGATATTCTGATTAAAGCATAAAAAAATACATTCAACATTATTATGGGTCTTCTGATGGCATTTCCTGATTATCTTCCACTTCTCGGGCCAATACCAGTTCACTCTGGCTGCCATACAAGAAACACAATCTGTGGTTTGACCGAGCAAAACACCACACTGCCCTGACCCATCTTATCAAATTATTTGGACCTGGCAGTGGGGAGAGAAAAACACAGACAACTCTTGTTTTATTTTGTCTTTATCCAAACAAGAATCCATCATAGTCTCAAGATAAATATGATCAAGCAGACTTTTGCACTAGTCTGTACCTCCCACTGCTTGGGCACAACGAATGCCATTAAACAGCAGTTATCTTCGGCTGGAAAGACACATCTTGTATGTCAGAGGAAGCGCTGCCAAGGAGATAGTCTCTGCCTGCCCTTGCCTCAGCATCCAATAGTGTGCCCCGAATCATCGCTGAGAATCAACAGTTGTCCAGGCCAAAGTTGGTGCTGATCAGGATGCTTTAAATACATACCTATAAACGTCTGCTGTCCCAGTGCATTTCCCCCTATGCGTGGGGAGCATGAGTGTGGATAGCTCGAGCCATTGGCACCCATCCTCTCTTCTCTTCACTTGCTATTCGGGGGTCCCCCCATTTGCTGAGTCATTCTGCTCAGACAGAGAGCTGCTCTAAGTCATTAGCTGTGGACCCGGAATGGATTCCTCTCCTCTGAGTCCTGGGTCCAGTATGCCATGTCTGAAATGAGGGAGAGGATAGACGATTAAAAGAACAGTAAGAAGATGCACATGTGTTTCATTTAAAGCTGCTGACCAACATCTCACTAAAATCAGAACATTATGATTCCAAGCTGTTAAAAAAAAAAAAAAAAACCTGCGTCACAGACGTAAGCAAAGAGATCTGTTGTTCTGGTTCTACCACACTTGTTTCAGTGTAGTCAAAAATTGCCTGGCACTGAATTGTACAGCAGCAGTAGAATCTGCTTAAAACTGTTCCAGAAGTGATATAACCAACTCTGGTTTCACCAAACTTGTCCTTTTCAGCAGTACTATTAACATTTTGACTCCAATCCGCCAATATACAATCAAAGCTATCCACAGGATTGAGGACAGGTTGCGTGTGTGCATGTGGTCTCCGTGAAACGAGACAAAAAAAAAAAAAATTAAAAAAAAAAAAGTGTGATGGGCAATCCATTTTAGTTCAGCATGGTAGTCTTTTGTTAGTTGCCATACTAATAAATTATAGTGTCTGCTGATGTACAGCAGTGCTTTACAGCCTCCCCAAGGGTGAAAACCACTGCCTCTTTTCTCACCGCACGCAAATATTCAGCGTGCAGTCACACTGAAACACTCCAATAAAAACCGGCGGCTGATATTGATTTTATTTGACTGCTTTAAATAAGCACTACCGTCACAGGGAATTCATTCCCAATGAAATCAGAAATGGAATTTGAATATTGAGGAAACCCGAGATACAGAATGGCTTGTTGACAATAGAAGGTGTGTGGGGTGGGAGGGAGTGGGGGAGTTCTCAGAGGAGCGCACAAGAGGCAGAATGAAAGAATGCAAACCAGCACATCAAAAAGATAAAAAGATACTCAGTCTGCCGTCGTGAACTCATTCAAATGAGGGATCCAAATTTAAACTTATACTGCAGTGCATCATTCTCTCTCTTCCAGATCTGACTAAGATCACAAAAAGAAACCTCCATAATCTTAATGATTTGGTACATGAGCACACTGCACTAGACAGCGTGCTTGTTTGTGGTTGTGCAGAGCAGGGCAGTGCCACAGACGGGGAGTGGGGGGAGTGCAGGCTGAGCTGGACTATACGTCTCTAATGAGAGGTGACGGGGGGCACTCCCTGCCCCCACCTATCTTTCTCTCCGTCTCCACAAACACATACAACATTTCAAACTGCTACCCTCATCTCAGGTGATCTCAGCCGTTTGTAGAAGTTAAAACAAAGAGGCCCAGCCTCCCAGAGAACATTACTGCATTAAAATGCCGGGCACAAAACAGGACTGATGTATTATTCAAATGACAGTCAAGGCACGTTATCAATCATTTACATGGACTTCCACATCAGGGCTGTAAAAAGGGGAGCCATTTCTGGCTTTCCTTTTTTGCCAGGAGGCTGAAACATCAACGGTAGTGTACTTGGATTTGCTGCAAAGGTGTGAAAAATGTCAGTAAAGGTGCACTCACACTAGGGCCATTTCTACTGTGCCGTGTGATGTCCCCCCTCCCCTGCATTCATAGTAGCAAACTGTGCTGTGCCCAAGCACAGATTCTTCCAACATCTATGTCATCGCGTCAATAGAAGACATATGGTGGAACACCGCCATTAAAACTGTCATTAAGACACGATTGAACACAAAGTGAGAGCTGCAACAGAGTCGGAATTGTATGAGAAACAATAAAAATTTGGGGCAAATTTAAATATAACTGAAGGATCACTCTTATTTTAATAAAAGCAATAATTTAATCAAACCTGGGTAACGGTAAACTTGGACTGAATGATACTGGCCCTACACTGAAGTTATTTTATGGCACCATACTATAGAATTTCACATTTGCAATGTAAACAATAACCGAATCTTTTCGGTTTTGGTTTTGAAAACCAAAACTAAATTCAAAATTTAAATTTCATGTGGCAGTGTGACCAGAAAGACATTATAACTGCATACTGCAACACTTCTGTGATTATACATATTATCAACATAATATTCAAGGGCATTATGTTGTATTGCATGTTTTATTTATACTGCACAAGCCTGCATACTGACTAACTTCTGCAGTCTTTTTGCCAATCAGGCCAATCAGTACAACAGTAAACCAGGCTATTCAACTGATTGCCGACTGTGTTAGGACAGCAACAGGAAACGATACGAATCGGAACAGACTCGAAACAACAACACACCAAAATGCCTGAGATAGGGAGAACAAAAGTATCCACAGTGATGACTCATGATGACCAACCTCTGGATTAGCCTGTGTCAACCAACAATATGGACCGTAGTGCTGCATATCTGACATTGTCAGCTAATTGCAATCCCCCCTTGCATTCTTTGCCAGGGTTTTTATCATTCAGGCCTACAAATGAAAATTATGTTACCAAATGGGAGAAAGGGATTTAAATGAACACCTTAATGGATGTACCTACAAATAACAACACAAACACAACATTATAGCCAGTCTCCAAAGAATGAATAGAAGCAGAGAAAATAAATGCATGTTTATTTCTTTGAACAGCTGTCAATAGTCCTTGTTAAAGGTCTACATTGAAATTGCCAGAGTAAACAGCATTCAGGCCAAAGTCCTGCTTATTTAGTTTCTCTGTGGCAAGTACTTGCAAGCTCACGGCCTCTTCATGCCTGACGTGGACTCCTGAACATGTAACTCCAATAATTACATGTCATTGTGATGCCCTGGAGCCCTGGCACAAATACCTATCTTGGTAAATGAAAAGCCATGATGCAGGAAAAAGACTAAACAATTTCAAACGTGAAAACACAAACACACCTACACACTTTCAGAACAATGCGATGCACAGACCTGAAGGTAAACAGGATTTCAGCGAGACTACCGTATTATCACAGCAAGCATGTGGCTCTCCGTGAACACAAGCAAATCACACTAATAAACACTGTTCAAGAAGGTTATGTGGTTGACAAAATAATTAAGCAGCTAACGCAAAATACTGAAGGAGGCAGGCTATCCCTAAATTACAAATCGGAGCTCGTTATGCATACGGAAAATGGTTAGAGGCGACCCAAATATTGTAGAGAACCTAATAGGTGACAGGCCATTTCGTTGCCATAGCGAAACCTATCAACAAATGTCTGACGGACGCAATAATCAGCAACATGTCGGTCCACAAAGTTTAAATCCAGGATTATCAGAAACTTTCCAGCAGTCTGTACTCACGACAAAAAAAACAAACAAAAAAAAACAAACAAACAAACAAAAAAACCCCAATTATGTTACATTGCAATCTGTAGCCCGCATACATTAAAATCAATGCTTTGCTATGGCTTTGTTAGCCTAATGTTAACATGGAGCTATTGTTGCTCTTCAGGCTACTGTTTGGCTAAAACCTTGGATTAAAGTGTTGGTGAGAGAAGAACCCTGTTTTGTCTGTCTGTAGCGATTAAGAAGGGAAGTATCGTCCAGACATTAGCCATTAACTTAACAAGTGGAGCAATATACACCACAGCCCTGTAATTAGTAGCATATCCTCAGAGGCTAGGGTAAGCTATCTCCACTATGTCGCCTCGACTTTATCTCTGAGACAATTTACTTCGAGCATAATGGGATGCAACTGTTGAAAACAAGACACCAAAGATATTTACCACGAAGAGTAGAGCTTCGTAAACTTTGTTTTTTCTTCGTATCGCCGCCTTGTTGAAGCAGTACTCCGACCCAAGTTGTCCCTGGCAGAGAAAAAAGACGCAGCTCAACACCTTTTTCCAACTCTGCTCATTACGCACGGCTCGACGTCAATGTCCACATTTGATTCTTGATATAGAATCATTTATAATTGCATCGACTTTTCTGTAAATTCACCGATATTTACCTCGACCAAACCTAACAACTATAAACAAACTGCTTTTATACTCGGTCTGGTTTGGTATTTCCCCATATTAGCACAACGCCTTTTTGGGTGGCTGTTGGCTGCGATGGCCTATCCCTAAGTACCTCGTCTCATTTAGCGGGAATATAGGAAAGATTCCGGTATGGATTTTCAAAATAAATTACAACTAAAACACTTTCTGGTATTCGGAGAAATACTTAAAAACGCATCTCACATATTTAATTCATACGTCTAAAAATATTTAAATGTAATAGTACGGAAAATCCTCACTCGAAGTAAACAGACACAGATGTATAAAATAATTGTTTTTTTTAGTGTGGAAACTGTAGCGTTTCATTTCCTGTGCTTTAGACAACTTCACTTCACCACAATGTCATACGCTGATTGGTCAGGATTCCAGCCAGCTCTTGAAGTTTCCAGGCAATAATACGTTTGAGAGCGCCCTCTAGTGATGTTTTTGAAAGGTAATTCAGTGAAAATACACGTTTTTTTCCTCATGTTTTTTTGCTTTAGAACCACCCCAACCACTTCACTATTATTGACAAATAAGTATATTTAAAATCTTCATTATTAATTATTTATTAATTACTATTTAATCACACAATACAATTAATTTTTAAAATATGCGCTGTAAAATATGTCAAACGAATGAAATTCCTCATGCTTCCTGCTGAGGGAGACAAATTACATCTAATGCAATCAATGTTTAGTCGTTTCTCGAATCACCAAATATGAGATGTTAAATCTCGAACAATAATGAAGTAATTTAATGGGTCTCTTATAGACAAAGAATCCAAAATAATAATTACATAGAGGAATAAATGGATATTCCTGTTGAGAGCTGAAAATACTGACTACAAACACAAAGCAAAGATCCTAGTCAGAAAAATGTGAGCCATGACAGAACAGACATTTTATGTTTAATTCATATATTATTTTTAATGTAAAGACCATTTTTCCACACAAACAGAATAGTTTTAGGAGGTCTGTATCAGTATTTTTCCATTAATGTGAGGAATTCAAGTGAAGTGCTTCTCCAGCCTGCAAAGTAGAAGAAATGTTTTATTCATTTCTTATCCATATATCCGTGGAATGCTTTGGTCTCTCTAAATGGGATACTATGATGAAACCATTATAGCGGGCCTGTGTTTATGCTACTATAAATCTGCAGATCTGTCCTCTGGGACCACCATCCTCAGGCACTTTTACAAACTCTGTGTTGAGAGAGGAATTTTAAATTGCATGTGGGAAAAGGGGAATATTGTGGTGAAATGATATCCACAGTAGCTATTGCTGTAATACTGGATGGGTTCTTAACTTTGGAACACTACTGCTGACTTGAGTTTTTAATCCTCTGACTCAAGACCAGTGGCTGAGCACAATATAAGATTTAGGATAATGATTCAGCCAAAAACATCATGAAGTTGTCAGATTTTATTCCAGATTACATACACACTTTGTATTGTTGTTTCATCACTCTTTGCCATGTGTGTGTTTGCTGGGGCAAATCATCCAGGAGTACCACTAGAACTCACCTCCACAGCAGTGACTCTTTCTAGGATAGAAGATATTTACTGTTTTCAGTGTAACATATTGTGTTTTTTTTAAATACTCTCTTTCTAAAAGACTTCTTTAAGAAGACTAGATGACAAAACCTCATAGCAGTCTGTCAGACTGCTTCTGCTTCAGACCATGAAACCTTCATCTGGCAGCAGCATTTTGCTATATTTACTGACATACTGAAATGCCTTTCTTGTGTTTTCACATTTTTCTCAAAGGCAAATATTTAGTTTTCATTCCAAGCGATTTCTTTGCGCGCTTTAACTCACTATTTTTAGATCCACACCTCTGCTTCCTCTAGTCAGGCTTTTGAAACTCCAAATGTGTGCAGGTTTTGAATGTTTCAGGTCAACTGAAGGTTGAAGCATTCTTTTATGCTTCTCATACACTATTTAAAAACCAGTGCAGATAAAGTGGAAAATACGTGCTCGACTGCAAGGAAGCTTCCCTGAGCTGAAGAAAGTTTCCTTTTTGGGAAAAAAAAGTCTAACTGCATTTAATTTCCTTTTTTGGTCAATTGATGGATTTGGAGAGAATTCAATTTATCAAAATAAAATAAAAAAAATAACGTTTGGAATAGCTCTTAAGCAGGTTTGACTTAAAGTGTTTTAAATTGGCTCAAGCGACAATATCTTGCAACTAAAATGCGAATGTGCATCACTGACCATGCAAGGATCATTTACACAGTAAATTTGCTTCATATTTAACCTTTAAAATTCTATAACATGACATATTTCTCTCGTATTGGATTTCACGATAATGCAACCATCTGTTGCATCTTTTGATGATAAACTCTGATTAGCTCCAAGACTATAAGCATGCATATTTTAATAAAGAGACAGCCTTCTCGTTATTGTACTACCACCAATACCTCCCGGATTGGTGAGGTTTGCTCGAAATCTTGAATGACATTCAGTTAAAAAAAAACAAAAAACAAAAAACGGATCAGTCCATTTGAAAAGGTACCAAGTGACAGGTTAACCAAAACTCCTCCTCCACACGATAGAATGATAAAAAAAAAAAATAATCCTACAACATTTCCAGACACATTCCGGCCAAAGGGCTCGTCTTTTAGTTCCATTAAAACATATCAGGAAGAAAAATGTCAGCACGAAAGACCCCAGTGTGTTAACCCATCGCTGACATTGGTATAATCAAGCCGTGCCTGAGCCGCGAGGACGGGGAGGTGCAGGGGGCTGTTCACTTTTTCACGACTGAGGGAAACAACACCGGGGGAGGGAAAAAATGAAACACCTCTAAAAACACTTGACAGTCTGGATTTTGTGTCTCACCAAGTGTCTGCGAAATGTCTACGAAAGCGGAGCAGTGTAAGTACGGCTGTGTGGTCTTCCTCCTGTCATGTCAGAGGCGGATTTTTTTCCCTCCGTTTTTAGCCAAGAAAGCGTTTGAGGGGAGCTGTCCTTGGTGATGAAACCGCGGTTGCCATTGGCAGGTTGCAACACGTCCTCACTGCAGAGGACGGCTTGTTGCGGGGGCTGTTTTAATTTAATTACAAATACCCAACTCTATGTGTGTGTGTGTGTGCATGTGTGTGTGTGCCTGCGTGTGTGCGCGTTTAGTCATTAGCTGGGTTTCACAGACGTTGCGCTGAAAATATAACCATATAACCATAACCATAATGTGTTCGCGTATTTGATTGGCGTGGTTGTATGCGGGGTGGGGGGTGCGTGCGAGAAGCCAGGGGTGCTGCTGGATTCAAGGTCGACCCGGGCTGGGGTGGCTTTACTGACCAACATGGTGGGATACAGATAGATCGGTAATCTGGATTTGAAACAGGTGAAAACCAGCGTCGGTGCTGCTCCGTGTGTCAGCGAATCATCTGTGCTCAATTTCAGCAGATATGATCAATTTTATTCATGGAAACTGTTGCTAAACTGGATGTCTGGAGCTTCTGCATTGTGTAAAAAACATTTTCACCACTGATTTTTTTTTTTAAATAAAAAAGTTTATGTCTCCAAAAGGGCTACATTAATCTGTTATATAGTGCAAAAACCACTGTCAACCATTTAAAATAATCTATCAAGATGTTTACATCCAAGACAGGACTATGTTTTGCACCTCAGCCTGTGTCCTGCTGGCGTTTACTACACAGCTTCCAGCTGGTTTATTTTGGGATTCCTCATTCACAGGTCAGAGGGTAGTTAAAGTATACAGCCCAAAGTCAGTATAAATCACCCATTCAGGCTTATTTTTTAATACAATAACCTGACCTTACCTCTCTGACCCTGCTGCTTGTCTTTGGACTTGGACTGGCACCCTTTTGTCCCACAAGCCCCGGAGGAAGCTGTAGTTCACTGCTTCCTCTGGGGCTCGCCTATTAAAAGCAAAAAGGGCGCCTGCTGAAGTCCAAAGTGTGCTTGGATTTCATAACTGGATTTCCATTATATGCAGCCTCGTGTCTCGCATCAGTCTTAATGAATGACTTTGTGTCCCCTATGATCGTCTGAGTGGTGTTGATTTGTCTTGTTACTCTGCTCTTTATTTTGTCCAGTTGCCTCTAAGATACGATACTTGCAAGAGTATCACAACCGTGTGCAACACAATATTTACCCTGTGCCCTCCGGAACAGACATTGCAAACACACTGAAATACTTTTCCCAGACCCTGCTCAGGTAAGTACCTGCTCTGGAGCCATCAGGTGAAGTAACAGACTGTAGAATGTTTGCTCTTTAGCCTCCTTCATGACCAGATATACCAGTTTGTTCTGACACACTCTGAAAGCGGCAACATTAATTCAGCAGGAAAGAAGATGACTGATCTTGCGTTGAGAGATGGAGGATAAATACCCTGTTTGTTGGATGTCGGTGGTTCAGTCTGTTGATTCAGTGGTGAGATGCCTGTTGTGTCCTTTCCCAAGGGTCTGGTGGAGGGGGCAGCGCCTGCTTAGCAGCTGAAGGGTCAGTCTGCCCCCCTGCGTGCTGTGCAGGCCTGAGGAATCATCAGCATTGTTTCCTCCTACAGCGCAGTTCAATTAGGCAGCCATTTTACTTCACAACACATTTGCAGTTAAACCGTGCTGATGGCATAAGTGTTCCTGCCATTAGGTTCAGTTTAACTGCAGACAGGCTTCAGAGAAAATTGTAGTGCCATTTTAACTTATTATCATTTTTACACAAATAGTGGGATTACTGAAGGAGGAACTTGTATGCCCCACTTTTATTATTAATATCATCAGCTTAGGGTGCAATCTATTTGCGATTGGCAGCTGGCCTCAATTCTACACCCATAAGGATTATTTCTCTGCTGACTGATGCTCAGTATTTCATGGATACATTCTCCTCCGCCACTACGGCCACGAATATGCGTGCGGCACAGACGGCTGTGGGAATCAGTGCAAACTCAAGCCGTGATTTTGTCCCCGAGAGCTGGTGTCATTTCAGTGTGAGCATCATGAGACTGGCCGTCTCTTTCTCACTTATGCAGAGTAAACGAGTCCCCCTGCCCTGTCTTTTGCAGGCTGTCTCCACAGGAAGGTAGGATTATCCATACACCTGTGCCTTCTAAACTCAGGGTGAAAGGAGGAAAGAGAGACAAAGGGAGGGAAAGAGGGAGGCAGCCATGTGAAGAAACAGATAGAAAAAGCAAGAAGAGGTGGATACTGGTTTAAACACAGGTTTTGGTTTGAGTACAGGACGTCATGCATCATTAGTATTGAGTGTAGGTTTGTTTATTTCCACCTCACACACCTGAGCGTTAGAGAGTGTGTACTAAATTATCGCTCACATACCTTCAGCGCAGGGTTTGAAAGTCAATGTGTGTCATGTCTGTACCCGTGCATTTCTACATGTGTTTTATGTGTCGTTTATGTTTGTATTTTTCCATGTTTGTACGTTTGCACATACAGTCCGCGTGCGTCTTTTTGCGTCTATATGTTTAACGTACGTGCGCGGGTTTCTTGATGTCCTTGTTCATTGTTCAAAGTAATGATGTTTTCTCTTGAGGAATTGGCAGTGAAAAAGTCATACTCTGAGACACAGTCTGTTGTTGCACACGAATGCAGCTTTGACACTGACTAAAGTCTTACAGAGTATGACTTTGAGGGGATGCAGCAGAGAATGTTAGTTCTATATTGACAGTTTAGTTTGTTACACAGCACTGTGCATCTAATGTTAACCAGCTGAATGAAATCCCCTTTCTCACGCGCCAGGAATGCTGTAACTATTTGAGTGACCCTTTAAAATGAAATAGCATCCCCAACCTGGGCTCTCATGATAAATCTCGATTATTTTTATAGATCAGTTTAGCTCTGCCTTAAAATTCAAAAGAGCAATGCTCTCTGGCCCCCTTCCCCTCTTCCTCCGCCCTAGATGCTCCACACTCAACCCAACTAGTTTTTTTCCACCACTTTCCCCCAGGGGACAGCAAACACAATTGTCCATCCTGCATTTAGTTCACAAACATAATGCTACCAGTCATCTTCCCCGTGACACAACCTATTTCTTTGTCATTATAGTTTCTCCTCTACTGTAGATTAGTTGTTACCTTTATTTTAGAAACCTGAATCCATATGCCTGTTGGATCTCATTATTTCTCCTGATGATACTGACGCAGTATCATAATGTATGCATACGGACATTATTTCTCTGGTGCAATAAACATGTGCTGTGACCTAGGAGCACTTGATCTAACCTCACACACATGTTTATTACTGGCTGAAGCATGTTTCAAAAGTGTCACCTCTGTATTTTCCCCAGACTAATTTAGTGTCACTCCCATCCTTGACAGCCCCAATAAAGACAAGGATTTTTTTTTTTAAAAAATTCACAGCTCATTGGCGTTTTTTTTTTTTTTTTTTTTTTTTTTGCATGGTAGCCTCTGATCTTTCTGATTGGACGTTGGCAGCCATTGAGGGACAGTCGTTTTGCGCTGTGCCTTTGTGGAGAAGTATGGGGTTGCCACTGAAAACATGCCATTTTTTATATTTTTGCTCCTTGTCACCAGATACGCATGAGATGCAGTGATCATCGCAGTTTGTGCTCGTTTTTGTTTTTTGTTTTTCAAGTTGAAAAGCAGTCAAATGATTATGATAAACTGAATCAAAAGTCACTCTGAATAGAAAGCAGGGAAAATTGCCTGTGCCTTTAGCGATACGGTCAAATAGACACTGCATCCTATGTGGGGTTTATCTGGGTTTGTTTTTTTCTATTTACGCTGTCTCTGTAGTGCCATTTCAATGTAATGTGCTGTTTTTTTGTGTCTTTGTTGTCTCTTTTTTTCCCTTGTTCCCTTCCCCTACCCTCCCTCTCCTACCCTCCCGCCCCGGAGCAGCATTCTGTCCCGCACAGGCAGGAAGGAGAACCAGGAAGCTTCCAATTTGGCCGTGCCCATGACCATGTGTCTTTTTCCTGTGCCATTCCCACTCACCCCATCTCTAAGACCACAAGTCAGTTCCATCAACCCTACAGTTACTCGCTCCCTCCTTTACAGCGTTCTGCGTGATGCCCCGTCAGACCGCGGGGGGCAGGGGCAGCAGAGTCGGGACGCTCAGCTCTCAGAGTACCCCTCTCTGGACTATCAGGGCCTCTATGTGACCCTCGTGACCCTGCTTGACCTGGTGCCCCTGCTGCAGCACGGTCAGCATGGTGAGTCAAGGCCCAGTGCACTACTATTTGTCATCATCATCTTCGAGTCGTCTGGCCTCTGCATGAAGCCACTGCTGCTTTTTTGGCCTCTTTTGTAAACTGGAGGAAAGACGTCCTGCTGAGGATCTTGAGGGATGCATGGGGTGATTGGGAGCACGCTGGATCCTGTCAACTTAATCGTTCATAAGCCATTGGACACACCAGATATAGGCCTTCCTCTTCTGTGTATCATACTTGACTGCATGTTTGTGGGAGAAATGTACTACTTATGTTTTCTTCTGCAGATATAGAAGTTAAATCTTAAAGAAATGTATTTTTTTTCTCAGTATATTTATATTACATGACTTATTTCCATGCTGTTTTTCATGGGCTCAAGGCTGCGTCACAGTCAGTGCTCTTGTTTTTCATTAATATTTTACTTCTAGGGCAAAAAAAAAAAACAAAAACTCAAAAGCATGAAAGCGCATCTACTTGACTTAAATGCTCGACTTCTCCTGAGGGCAAACTTCAGCAGCTTTAAACAAAACCTCAAAACCCTCGGTTTAACCTCATATTCCAAGGATTATTTATTTCGCTGTTATACAGCTGTTAATTTGTGTAACTTTGACCGCTGCGGCTGCATACAGTATGTGAACACTGTATGTTATGTTAATTGAATGAGTGTCTGTATATCTCTCTCTTTGCCTTTTTTGCATTTTCTCTTTCTCACCAGATCTGGGACAGTCCATATTTTACACAACAACATGTCTCCTGCCCTTTCTCAGTGATGATATTCTCAGCACCTTGCCTTATACCATGATCTCCACTTTAGCTACGTTTCCTCCTTTTCTCCACAAAGACATCATTGAGTACCTCAGCACCTCTTTCCTACCCATGGCTATATGTGAGCACACACAAATCAAATAATGATACCCACATAGAATCTTTAAAAACATCACACTTACTATTATTACTGTTCACTTTTTGTGTCTGCAGTGGGTTCTACTCGGAGGGAAGGAGGAGTCCCCGCTTACATTAATCTATCTGCATCCTCAATGCTTATGATCGCCATGCAGTACACCTCAAATCCAGTATATCACTGCCAATTATTGGAGTGTCTAATGAAGCACAAACAGGAAGTGTGGAAGGTATGTCATAACTTGAAAGCAAAGCAAATAACACAGAAGCACAAGATGCTGCAATAATGTTTAGTAACTGTATCTTTGCGGTAATTAATGTTTTTTTTTTTCTTCCTTTACTCAGTCTTTCTAAATAAAAAATTGAATATACTGATCTCTCTAACCGACAGAGAAGATCAAACCCGATAGCTGAGCTGACCGTCATGTGTCTGTGCCATGTGCAGGATCTCCTCTATGTCATATCCTATGGACCATCCCAAGTAAAACCTCCAGCTGTGCAGATGCTCTTTCATTACTGGCCCAACCTGAAGCCACCAGGAGCCATCAGTGAATACAGGGGGCTGCAGTACACAGGTCAGCCTTTCTCTATGCTGCTCATGCTGCCCACCAATTGAATAAATGTCTAACCTATTCATTATGACTCTTTTTTTTTTTCTCTCTTCCCCCTTACTCTTTTCAATTTGCTGGATTAGCCTGGAATCCCATCCACTGTCAACATATTGAGTGTCACAATGCAATTAACAAACCTGCAGTCAAGGTAATTTAAACACAGAAAATATAACAGATTCCTTTAAAACAAACCCTTCCTGCTAGATTAAATTAGACTAGCAGTAATGTATGCTAGTCTAAAACAAAAAGCTGCTTCCAGCTTCACCTGTCTTTACTTCACTGTTCAGAGGTGATGCACAGAGAATGAACGGAGACAGACTTTCAATTACCTGTAGAGGGGGGAGGTACAGGAGGAGGGGGCATAATTGGGAGCGATGACCCCAAACAGGCCGTGAGGCTAAGGTTGCAGTAAATTACAGGGCGCTATCTAAAGACTGAGGCCACGATATTTTGAGGTTTAGCCGTGGGTGTAATGCAAGTTACGAGAGAACAGAGTGCAGCATATGCAGGCAGTGATCCACACAGAATCACGAGGAAGGTACAGAATATGTGTCACATGATCTACTAGACAGGGTTTTTTTTTTAATTATACAGGTTACAGGTGAAGAAATTTTAGCCACTTAAATGTGGATGGTTCTTTAAGGCAACTGTGTCAAGAACATTTAGTCGAAAAAAAAGGAAAAAGGAGTGTAATAGATGAGAATTTATTAACAAGAAATATTACTCCATTCAGAACTCCAAATTATCCTTGTCCACATTACAAGTAGTACTCAAGCAGGATTTGTTTTTCATTGTGTTTGCATCAAAACTGATCATAGATAAAAGCCAACAGTATCTGTTTTATGTCGCAGATGTGTATCGATCCTACTCTTTCTGTTGCCCTGGGAGACAAGCCACCTCCTCTCTATATTTGTGAAGAGTGCAGCCAGAGGATTGGGGGGTAGGTATTTGTTTCTCCTCTGCTTTATTTCAGTACAGTACATTGCCATTCCAAGCATGCATCCTCTACTGCCTACCTCATTATTCTGCACTTTAACCCAGGGGAAATATGTCGCCATGGTTACATAATTTCCCCATGCTGATAATAAGATCATCGTCACAAAACCACGCAGCCACTTGTTTCTCTTTTCTCCAGTGTGTGGTGTGTTATAATTACATGGTCCCGCTGTTTTGTCTGTTTTATCCAGCGTAATGTCACTGCTTTGTCACGCAGTGGAAAATAACATGCTTACAGTGTGCTGATATATGGATTAATAAATCAAGTATGGTTTGAATGTTTTCAGAGACCATGCTGAATGGCTGATTGATGTACTTTTACCGCAAGGTGAGAAAATACGAAGTACACATATACAGTATAGGATGTTTTGAAGCACAATGACTTGCTGTCATCGTTTGTCTGCAAGTTATTTATTGTTAATTGCTTTTTTGCAGCAGAGATCTCTGCCATTTGTCAAAAGAAGGTAAGGTAGTTTTATTGTGCCATGAATAATACTCTTGTTGATTGTTATCTGAATGTGATTACAGGTAATTCACTATGATGGAAGACAGGTGACCTCCATCCTGTTTTTTTTCAGTGGAACATAATCCACAGTTTCTGGTTTTCATGCTTTTTTAAGGAAATTCTTTAAACTTAATCTAATACCTAGATTTATAATGGCTGTATCATCGGCAGCACCTGAAACCGTAGTTTGTCTGAGAATCACCTTGCTCTAAATATGTTCTGATAAACAGACCACGCTTTAGATGAGAAAAACATCAGCAACATCAGGATAGTAGTTTCTGATTTGAAAGCGGGATGGGTGATGAGAGAACACACCATCTGAGGACAGATATGTTAATTTGATAGGGAGTGCTGCATCCCTCTAATGGCACAAGATTAGAGGCTGATCAGATTAGAATGGCTCTCCTTTGCCATGCTTTTTATTTTTAGAAACCCGAGAAGCCACTGGGACACATAAAGACTTTCCTGTCACTGCAGACATATTCACTTCCCATTAAGTGAAAGCAGACAGGGTCACATTCAGTATCAGAGTAGCTGCTTGCTTTTCTAACTGAGTCATTATTGACAGATTTGTTATGTTAACATATTTGTTCCTTCACTTTGTCGCTTACTTCCCAGAAATAAGCTGATCTCCCTACACTTTCTCCTCTTTCTTGGCTTTGTAGAACTGTAGCTCTCATGTTCGTAGGGCTGTGGTCACCTGCTTCTCAGCTGGCTGCTGTGGGCGTCATGGCAACCGCCCAGTCCGCTACTGTAAGCGTTGCCATGCCAACCAACACAGCAGTGAGGTGGGGGCTGCGGCGGAGACCCATCTGTATCAGACTTCACCCCCTCCCATCAACACACGAGAGTGCGGGGCAGAGGAGCTGGTGTGCACCGTGGAGGCTGTCATAAGGTGCAGCCGCAGTGTTTACACAGACATGTCATAGTCTTGTTTACACACACATGTAACAATGCCACATTTAACATTATTACTTTACTCTTATCTCTCTTATTCAGCCTTCTCAAGGAAGCAGAAATACACGCAGAACAGCGTGAGTTTGAGCTCAACAGGCGCCGTCAGATGGGCCTGTCCACGTCCCACCACTCTCTGGACAACATCGAATTTGACAACAAGGAGGATGATCAGCATGACCAGCGGCTCCTCAGTCAGTTCGGCATCTGGTTCCTGGTGTGTAATCACAGGCTTTTCCCTAGTCTGTCAATACGTAGGAGCTGGGAGATAAGGAAGTGTGCAGAACATGGCCTGTTATCACGAACTCGTTGGATCTGTTGCTCCCTGATTGATTTGTTTGCTCGCTCCTGCAGGTGAGTCTGTGCACTCCCAATGAGAACACGCCAACAGAGATCCTGGCCCGGCTGGTCAGCATGGTCTTCCAGTGGTTTCACTCCACTGCCTACATGATGGACGATGAGGTCGGAAGTCTGGTGGAGAAGCTAAAGCCACAGTTTGTTACCAAATGGCTAAAAACCGTGTGTGAAGTACGATTTGATGTCATGGTGATGTGTCTGCTGCCCAAACCAGCTGAGTTTGCACGAGTAAGATTGAAAATAATACTTATTAAAAATATAAAGGGTAGCAGGCATCAGAGGTAATGATTCACACTGTTCCCCAGGTGGGTGGATACTGGGATAAGTCTTGTACCACAGTGACCCAACTGAAGGAGGGCCTGAACCGAATCCTGTGTCTCATACCTTATAATGTCATCAGTCAACCATTGTGGGAGTGCTTTATGCCCGAATGGCTGGAAGCCATCCGCACTGAGGTGCCTGACCACCAGCTCAAAGAATTCCGAGAGGTACTCAGGTAAAGAATATCCCTCATCTGTCAAAAGTGATCTTAAAAGTGTCTGTATACACACACACACACACACACACACACACACACACACACATATATATATATATATATATATATATATATATATATATATATATATATATATATATATATATATATATATATACACAGAGGACATTTGACAGCATGAAGAAAGTAAAAAATAACATGTCACTGATTCATTGATCACTGGTTGTGTAACGAAACCACTGAAACACTCTGCTGTACATTTGTCCTACAGTAAGATGTTTGATATCGAGCTATGCCCTTTGCCCTTCTCCATGGAGGAAATGTTTGGATTCATCAGCTGCAGGTTTTCTGGATATCCAGCATCTGTACAAGAGCAGGCGTTGCTCTGGCTGCATGTAAGCACATGGACACAGACACAAACACCCGGGCGGACACACACAGGCTACCTCGCTCATTCTCACACTCTCTCTGGCCTGTTAAATTCCCATGGTTCTGTCTGCAGTGGGTGTTAATTGAACAGGTTGTTTCAGAATGTGACAAACTGAGGAGGGACCCTGCTGAAAATGGATCTGGGTCACAGACAGAGAGACAGCAGGGGGGCAATTTGGGCCTTTCTCCCATCTGTAGATATTTGACTGCCCCTCACGCACTGATCAACACAATCTATGAACAAACAGTTGCATTTATTAACGATTATGACGTAAATAAATAAGTAAACTTATAAGTAAATAAGTAAGTGCATTAATTTCCTCAGAATTCAGTTTAAAGAAAGAGAAGCCAACACTCAACAATATTTACATTCATCAGTTAGGCTACATTTTAAAGGGTATACAACTGTTAATGTCTTAGGAAAGAACATGATCATTATTCCTCGCAAACGTGCGTATTTTGTACCTTCTATCGACCTAGGTGTTGTCAGAACTGGATATTGTGGTGCCTCTTCAGCTATTGATCGGGATGTTCTCTGATGGCGTCAACTCACTGAAGGAACTGGCCAATCAGAGGAAGGCACGTGCCTCTGATCTGTCTGACAATACTGGTGCACGGAGGGTGAGAAAAATGCTACGACATAAAAAACAAACAAACATTATTCTTCATATCAGTTTTAAAAAGCATTGCACACACAAATCAGGCATGAGGAGGTCAACATTACTGCTCGTCTTTCCATTTTTTTCTCTTTTTTGCCATTCATTGGGATGCAATGTGTGTTACTATGGTAACTACCAGTGGCTAAATATAGCTTCTTTAAAGGGCTTAATTTAAATTGACTGCAATGTAGCTTTATCACAGAGAGGTATGGTCAGGCAATGCTGCGCTATTTGTCAGTAACGGGAATATAAGACATTTCATTAACTTTATACAGTGATGTGTCTTATTTTCATAGGTGAGTGTCGTGTCTGATCCCGGACGCCGTGGGCAGCATAACACCCTCAGTCCTTTCCCCAGCCCCTTCCGGAGCCCATTCCGCAGCCCTCTGCGGTGTAGCCCTTTTAAAAACCTGGGCCATGCCACTGGCAACTGCGCTCTTGATCTGGACTGTGAGGATGATGACATGAACCTCGGCTGCTTCATCCTCATGTTTGACCTCATCCTAAAGCAGGTGACCACACTTTCCTATTAGCTAAAATGATACGATGTTTATAGCGTTCCCAGGCAATATTATTCTTGGAATGACTTATCTAAATTTGGGTATGTGTGTGTCAAAAATAAAACATCTTAAAACCTGTCAACTGAAAGGTTATTTTAGCATATACATCACAGTTTTAACACAAGGTTTTCATTTTTGATCACTGGTAGTAGACATTGAAATGCTGTGCTCCACTTTGCGTTGTCCTAATTTGGCCATCGTGTCCGCTTTGGCTGCAGATGGAGCTCCAGGATGACGGCGTGATGCTGGGTCTAGACAGTAGCCTAGGGAAGGATATCGTGGGCATCATCAACAATGTATTCCAGGCTCCGTGGGGGGGCTCCCACACCTGTCAAAAAGATGAGAAGGCCCTGGAGTGCAGCCTGTGCCAATCCAGCATCCTGTGTTTCCAGTTGGGATGTGAGCTTCTGGAGAGGTTGACCCCCCGGGAGGAGATCCGCCTTGTGGTGAGAAATGCTGGACCATGTATGTTAAAGAGGACAGGTTCTCGTGTTCCTTTCTGAGAATAGGACACAGATTGAATGAAGCCTACATCTTTTTAATACATTTGTCCTAAAATCATTTGTGACCATTGAACTTCAATGTCAGTTCATAACATTAGTAGATACATTTGTTTGTTCTGCAGGAACCGACAGATAGTTTGGAGGAAACATTGCTCGCATCCCAGCCAGATTTCTCCCTGGAGACTGAGAATGGAAATGAGGAAGATGACATTCCCAGTGGTCTGCGCGCTGACAGCCCCATTAACCAGTCTCCAGTTAATGCACGTGCGTATCCATTTTGTGCAGCATTTCCAAGCCGTAATTGACACCTTCCAGTCAAAATTCTATTAATCTTTCAATTCTTGAGGTGTTAGAAAAATAGCAACAGATATCTTTGGGTAATATGCTACTTTGGTTTAGCGGCAGTAACAGCTTATCTTCCCAGTTCCAATTGTTGTTTCACCTTTCCTGTCAAGAGAGCATTGATAATGATATTAATAATCAATATACTTAAAACATCATAGTGTCACAATATCACATTTGTATATGCTGTTTGCCGTTTTCTCACCAGCTTGGAAAAATAAAAAGACAGAGCACTTATGTGTTCATAAATTAAAGCTAAACCCAGAATGACGTGCTTAAATTAACTGCTTCAGATATACTCCCATATGGGTGACTAGCATAATGTTTTACCTAACATTTGCTTAATTGGGCTTTTACTATATCCATAGATTCACTTGTGGAACTAACTTACCTTCTTCCTCCTTCCAGCCATTAAAAATAACTCAGACATGAAGTTCTCCTACCAGCAGCTCCCCGTTTGTCTGAAGTTAATATACACAATTCTGCAGGTACTGAGTCAGTGCAGGTTTACACTCAGGCCCAAATGAACAATATCTGTTGTTACATCACAAAATTTTTGTGTTAAGGAAATGTCAAAGTTTGAGGAGCCAGACATTTTGTTCAACATGATGAACTGTCTGAAGATCCTTTGTCTCCATGGAGAGTGCTTGTATCTTGCTCGCAAAGATCATCCCCAGTTCCTGGCCTACATTCAGCAAAAGATGCTCATTCCGTGGTATGTGTCAGCCAATCTTTTCAGTAAAAATACTCAGCAGTCTTTCAGTCAGCCGCTTCACTTCACACATGTGCTTTTGTGTTCCAGTTTGTGGTCCATGTTAAAATCTGAGTTTTGTCAGCTGGCGTCTCTGGCCGTGCCTCAGCTTCTCCACGCGCTCTCATTGTCACATGGGGCAGACATATTCTGGAACCTCATCAACTCAAATTTCAACAACAACGATTGGAAAATACGCTTTGAAGCAGGTCAGAGACAGACTTAAATCTCACATCTGGAATAACCTCTCAAGCTGATACAGTACAGGCTGCAATGTTTATATAATAAATATTATATGATAGATAATAAATATTTATATTAATGAATCATTAAGGGAAGAACGGCAGCCTGGTTCTATAATGCAGTAAGCCACTGTCAGCCAACAAATTCAGCTATAAATGATACTGGGTGGGTCAGACATACAGAAAAAAAATATTTGCATCATTTCATCACATTGTGATCAGCAGAGGAGAGCTGTATGACCTTGAGACCAAGGTAGAGGACAGGTCCTGCAACCTTAAACATGAGAGAAAAGGGAATAATTGACACACCACACATGAAGAAATAAAATATATAAATAAAATTAGATATATCAATAATAACAAAAAAAAAGAATTGGAAAATATGTTTATATGTAATGCTATATCAAAGGCAAAAATAGTGTTGCCACAGTGACACCTAGTGGTAAACATTGAATGCAGTATTATTATTATTGCACATTATTTCACAACAAAACATGCATATCGTATGCATGGTGTAATGTAATGTGTTGTGTTCTGGAATATTATGTCCACATTTTAACTCTGGCTTTGAAAATTCCCAGTGGAGAAGGTAGCGGTGCTTTGTCGGTTCCTGGACATTGGTGCGGTAACGAAAAACCATTTACTTAAGTATGCACTGGCTCACGCCTTCTGCTGCTTCCTGGCCTCTGTGGAAGACGTCAACCCAGCAGTGGCCACCCGAGCCCGACTGCTGCTGGACACAATCAAGAGGCCGGCCCTGCAGGTGACCTCAGATTATGTCTCATTGTTGACATTAATGTTATAGGTCAAGATTCTCACAAACGTCTACACACCAAATAAACACAGCTTGATGGTTTTGAAAAGATGCTTTTCTTTAGGTTTAAGGTGGTGTATTTATGTGTGTGTGCCTTATCCAGGGCTTGTGCTTATGCCTGGATTTCCAGTTTGACACTGTTGTGAGGGATCGGCCCATCATACTTAGCAAACTGCTGCTGCTGCACTCCCTGAAGAAAGACATCCCCGCACTCAGCTGGGAGTTCTTTGTCAATCGTTTTGAGACTCTGTCTCTGGAGGCTCAGTTGCATCTAGACTGTAACAAGGAATTCCCATTCCCTACTAGTATGTCACTGATGTGTGCTCGTAGTTCTACACCGCCCGTACACACTCGCACTTCAGGTCTGCCATCTTTTATTGAACAGCCATAACAGCCGTAAGAACCAATGTGGCCAACCTCAGCGACGCGGCCATGTGGAAGATCCGGAGGGCCCGTTTCGCCAGGAATCGGCAGAAGAGTGTGCGTTCTCTCCGGGACAGCGTGAAGGGGGGCCCGCCAGAATCTAAACGAGCATTTTCCCTCCCTGAGTCACTAAGCAACCGGCTTCGTGAGTATCAGAGTTCTTCCTGAACCTGAATCTGAGTCTGTCACTTAGTCTGTGGTCTAACAGTGTTTGAAATTAACATTTAATCAACGAGTGCTTTAAAAAAACACTACAATTTATTTAAAGCAAAATAAAATCATCCCTTTTTACAAATACAAATACTATTTGATCACAGTCTTTTATCATTTTCCTTATGTTTCTCTCCTCCCTTGTTGGTTCCTAAACACCATTTCACTTAACACACAGCTGAGTAAAGCAGGATCACCTGTCCTTCACTGTATAAGAGAATATCTGCCTTTCTGTAGCTGCTATCTGTGTGGGCTTCAAACATCATTTGATATTTTAATGACTCATAGCACTTTTAATTTGTGAAGCCATATAGTGTGACTGTTTTTATCGCTGTTGACATGACAATGACAGTCAGACTCCTCTACGACCTCCCTGTACACTCTGCTAAATTGTGTTCTTCATATGTGATTTTTAGCTCTAAGGCTTACAAGGCAAGAGCACTCTGCTCCAACACTGGGAGATATGATAGAGAAATTCCTGCCAGGTAAATAACAACCAAAATCTGAAACATGCAGTATTTTCCTTGGGAACCCCTGCTAATAATGAGCTGGTGGCGAGAGTCCACTCTCTGATCCCTGTCTCTGTTAATTGCACCACTACATCGGCGCTCATCTTGACTCCCCCTCTTGCTGCCGCCCCTCCCCACTCCTGCACCCTAACCTCTTGCCATCTTCTCCTCTATCTGCAGCGCGTTTCCTCCCGCATTTTAACCCTGACGCTTCAGCCCCTCTTGTAGGCCAGATGCCGTCTCCTGAGGACGACGCCATCATCAGAGACCTGCTCCCTGAAGACGTCGGCATAGATCACCAGACAGTTCATCAGCTGATCATGGTGCTGATGAAATTTATGGCCAAAGACCAAAGCAGCGCTGAGGCTGATATCAGCAGTGCCAAAGCTTTCAACACAGTGAAGCGTCATCTGTATGTGCTGCTGGGTTATGATCAGCAGGAGGGCTGCTTCATGATTGCGCCTCAGAAGATGCGCACCTCTACCTGCTTCAATGCCTTCATTGCTGGCATCGCACAGGTTACTGAAATTTAATGTCTGCACATTTGGAATTGTAGGGTCACAAAAGTCCTCTTGATCTATTTTTTTGTTTCTTCCAGGTGATGGATTACAATATTGGTTTGGGGAAGCAGCTACTCCCCCTAGTGGTGCAAGTGTTGAAGTACTGTACTTGTCCTCAGCTGAGACACTATTTTCAGCAGCCACCACGGTGCTCGCTGTGGGCCCTGAGGCCACATATAAGACAGATGTGGCTTAAAGCCCTGCTAGTTATCCTCTATAAGGTACTCTTTCATTATCTCGGTGGTGTTTACATTTAGATCATGTTTTCTCTTTATGAAATAATTAGTGATGCGTTTTTTTATTTGTATTTTATCCTTAAAAAGAAACAACCGGGGCTTATCATGTTTTCTTTACACAACAGTACCCTTACAGAGACATGGATGGCAGTAAAGTGGTCCTCCATCTGATTCACATCACCATCAACACACTGAACGCTCAGTACCACAGCTGCCGTCCCCACGCTACGGCAGGGCCTCTCTACAGCGACAACTCCAACATGAGTCGCTACAGCGAGAAAGAAAAAGGTTAAGCAAGATAAAGCAAAAATGCAACAAATGATTATTTGATTCTGGAAGTAACCCTGGATCCGTCCCCATTGGACTTGAAACTTGTAATATTATTTAAGTTCGTAGTAGATGTCAAGATAAGATCTCTTCTAAGACCTGATAATGAAAGTCCAGATTTACTGTTTCATAAATGCTGTACTCATGTCAATTATTTTTTTCAATCTCAGAAGAAGATAGTGTGTTTGATGAGTCGGATGTCCACGACACGCCAACCGGTGCTGCTAATAAGGAGTCGCAGACTTTCTTTGCTCGTCTAAAGAGGATTGGTGGCAGCAAGTCTGTAAAGTACCAGCCAGTAGAGCTGAATGCTCGGAAAAGTAAGAAACAGACAGTCTCAGAGTAATCTTCATAGGGTATCTTTCAACACATGGGTTAAATATTTTCCCAGGAGAACAAAAATGAAATCCCAGCATCCTTTTGTTTGAATAACATCTCATTTCTTCATTGCCCATTAGGTGAAATTGAGCTGTCAGAGTATCGAGAAGCCAGCGCTCTTCAGGACAGCATTCTACACTGTGTAAGGGAGGAGAGCACCAGGAAGAAGCGGTTGCAGGCCATGCACAAGCAGAAGTCTTTAGACATTTCCAACACTGATTCCATTTTATTTAATCTGGATGAACATCGACGGAAATCCTGCATCGATCGCTGTGACTTACAAGTGCTGCCTGTGGTCCTGCCTCCATCGTCATCCACGTCCCAAAGCAGGCGTCGCGGCAAAGGCTCATCTGATGGCTCTTCAGTTAGGGTGGAAGGCAGCGATGGCACAGACCGACGAGGCTCCAGAGGGGGTCAGTCTGACATCTCCAAGCCCGTCATTCCAGAGGTTCGTCTCAGCTGCATGGAGACCTTTGAAGACAAGCTGGACCAGGGCTCACTAGGTGGATCAGCTCAAGGGAAAGAAGACCAAGACCTCATTGACCTCTCTTCAGACTGCACCTCCATTCCAGAGAAGCACTCGTTGCTCTCCATGTCCGACAGCGACTCTCTGGTGTTTGAACCCTTGCCTCCTCTGCGGATCGTGGAGAGCGATGAGGAGTTTGACCTCAGCACCATCGTAGCTTCCAAGCTCAGTGAGAGCCCCAAGGTTTCTGCTTCATCTGCAAGCAGCAACACCTTGAGACTGTCTCCTGTTGTTCAGGTGAGCGTGGATGAAGGTTCTAATGGCCAAAAGAACCTAGACCTTCAGGATGGAAAGGGAATCTCAGAGCAACAACTTGTGAAAAAGAGGCTAAATAGTGTGACTCCCTGCGCCTCCCTGGAACTCCCAGACCGACCAGAAAATGTCAGCCATGAAAGCCCAATGACCCTGAAGCAAAAGCGAGACCTACTGAGGAAGACCCCACACGTTCCTTACACTTCTCTGGATGACCTGCCTGTAACCACAGAGGAAGGAAGGACCGGAATGGGAGCAGGGACCAGTCCCTCTGGTCGCACCATATTCTTGGATATCCCAGAAGACAAAGCAGAGCCTCTCTCCTCACCAGAGAAAAGCAAAAACAGTAACAGCAACGACGAAGAGGAAGAAGACGGGGATGACGAAGAGGAGGATGATATGGGTGACGAAGGGGACAGTGAAACCAAGGCTGAAGATGGGAATGAGAACGATGAAACAGAGTTTAAAATCCAGATCGTACCTCGTCAGCGGAAGCAAAGAAAGATAGCAGTCAGTGCCATCCAGAGGGAATACCTGGACATTACCTTCAATATGTTCGACAAACTGGGCGGTGAGCAGGCCACAGAAGCAGGTATGAACACCGCTCCCATTTAAATCTGCTCGGCTGGATGAGCTACAGTATGTGCTAACATTGTGCTGACAACACTGAAGTGTTTTCCATTGTCTCCAGGCACCTATTAACTGGATATGCACTCTAAAATTCAATTAAGAGATGTAGAAAACTTGGATGGCATCAGTCCCAGATCACTTCACAGCCTGCTGACTTTGTTTGGTCCTGAAGCCAGCAGTGATTAAGTTGATTAAGTTTATCTGGAATGATCACCCCCACAGATATATAAAAAAAAAAAAAAAAAAAAAAAGATACTCAACAGCAGTTTTCAAAGCTTGCTACTTGATTTCTCCTAAATGATAGGCGATAAACTTAGAATGGCTAAATTTATTTTTTATTGTTATTTGAGAGAACAACTGTTGCAGTATTAACTAATCCAGCAATATATTACAGGAGATTTTATGTTCATTCATTACATTTTCATTCTAAAGTGTGTATAGAAACGTGCCAGTTACCCTTCAGCTGCATCCTGTGTGTTGTTGTCCCTTCCATTCACACAAAAAGCCCTTCAAAAACATTTAACTTGAAGTATAAGAATTAGAAGAGCTGTAGACCAAAACAAAATGCTGAGTTTTTATAAGAAATTTCTTGTTACCTGCCTCTGCAAATTTTTGCTTCTGTCAGTTCCTGGCGTTAAATGGCAGGTTTGATGCCAATGCCCCACCCATATTGCCTTGCAGATCATAAAGTTCTGTCTACATTGGAAAAACCACGAGAATCTGCCTCAGCTCCAACACTTGAAGCTGTTATGCCTGAAACAAGCCATCGCTCTTCAGTATCAAGTAGGATTCAAGCACTTGCTAGTCGTCTTGTAAATTACAATAAATGTGAAAGCTGTGGTAACATTTTGAAAACCTAGACACATGAAAATGATCACAGATTCTTTTTTGGTAAGAATTTTAGTAGGGTTTTTTTTTTGAGTTATCAAAAAAAAAAATAGAAAAAAAAAAATAAACCCTGACTTTTATCATCATGATAAAACAGAACCACAGTGTCCATCTGTTCCTTGTCTGTGTTTTCTATTTTCATGTAGTCATACACTCTGGTTAGTACTGCTGGATTGTTTGTGGCAGCTGCATTAACCCAGACGTTGCTGTCTCTGTCTGGCCTTTAGCTCAGTACCGTCAGGTAAAGCGAGGCTCTCTGGGAGCTCTGACCATGAGCCAGCTAATGAAGAGACAGCTGGAGCATCAGTCCAGCGCGCCTCACAACATCAGCACCTGGGAGACTGGTCAGTCTTTCAAATATTCTCTTTGAACATCTAAAGACAGGACGTTAGACTTGCCTTGTTCCTCTGTAGGCCCCACAAAGACCAGTCTGCTGTCTGCGCCGAGCACAGTTAGCATGTTTGTCCCTGCGCCTGAGGAGTTCATTGATGAGCAGCCTACCACCATGTCTGACAGGTGGACCAACCAGTCCCCAGTTCTAGCAGGTCTGCAGTCAGCAATGCTTAACTGTCCTACTTTAATGTGATCATCCAGGTGTAGGGATTGCGCGGCTGTGCTGGAGGAATACGACGAGGAGACTCTCAGCTTGGCTGTGGTAGTTTTATCCATGTTCATCCACCTCAGCCCAGATTTAGCTGCTCCAATGCTTCTCGACATCATGCAGTCTGTGGGCAGGTATTACATCAATCTCCATCCACACAACACTTCACCAATAAATGAAGTTTCATAACTCACCCCTACAGCTCATGCATAATTCAGCATTAATCCGCTGCTTTAACTTCTTTCAGGTTGGCATCCAGTGTCAATTTTTCTGGTCAAGCTGAGAGGTATGAGACCCTAAAGCTGTCACGCTCACAAATTCGGCGAACATTTGGATGAGTTAATAAACAGATGTGGAGTGCGACTGTTTGTCCAGCGCTGTCATTCTTTTTATTGCAGTATGTTGATCCCAGGGAATGTTGCAGGGGTAGCCAAGCAGTTCCTCCGCTGCATGTTTCACCAGCTGGCTCCCAATGGCATCTTGCCCCAACTCTTCCAGAGTAACATCAAAGGTTTGCTCATGCCAACAATCCACTGTCCTTAAAATACACCAGCAGAGAGCTGTACAATGTTGTCGTCACGTGTGTATTTTGCTTTCGCAGATGGCAGTTTTCTGAGGACACTTGCATCTTCCCTGATCGATTTTAACGAGCTCAGCTCTGTTGCAGCCCTCAATATGCTCCTGGAGGTGGGTCCTTTCTCTGCTTTGCGTTGAGTATTTTTTACCAGCAGGGGGAGCTCTTGTCAAAGTAAAAACTTGTAGCGCCAGCAAACAACAGCAGAAGCAAGTCAAACAACTCATAAGGGTTAGCAGATAAACCTGCCATAATAGCCACCGCACCACAGTTTATTAGTACAGATAAGGTAAATAAAGGGATCATACAGGCACCCAGTAATTCATGAGATGGTCTAAGCAGACAGCCGTGGGTGTTGTTAATCTCTTGCCATGGGCAAAGTGATTGATCCCGACTCAACTATTAAGTAAATGGAGGTATACTCGCTTCTAGAATTTTATCAGATAACCTGGTTTGCCTTTATGCCCTGTAGGGTTTGAACAACAAGAAGAGTCTGCCAGCAGGGGGAACAATGCTGCACTGCCTGGAGAACATTGCCTCCTTCATGGAGGCTCTCCCCATGGACTCCCCCAGCAACCTGTGGACAACCATCTGCAACCAGTTCCAGACCTTCCTCACAAAACTGCCCTCGGTGCTTCCTCTCAAGGTAGATATCGACTCTTCCATTTATTTGGTCATGGTCTGATATGGTTTAAATGTGATTATGGCTTGAGGGAAAAGCATCTAGCGGTGCCCTTGTCGAGTTCAATCGAAGAGAGACTTAAAATTGTAATTGATTCGACACTGATGCTTTTGACCTTGTAGACAAGATTATTGTGTCCTACCGAATTCATCAGCATGTACAAATTTAAAAGCTTGAAGTCCGGAAATATGGCTACGAATCCTGCAGATATTCAGAGTCGCATACCGAAGCCTGCTAACATTTAAGATTTTCTCATTAGTGCCAAATGGATTCCAGTTTGAGGATTATCATTTGTTTGCTGAAAATTCCAACTACAAATGCAACACGGGTAAGCCCAGAGAGGTTTGTAAAATACATGTCATTCACACATGTATTCTGGCCACTAAACTGTCGTCTCCTCCTCTACAAACATACAGAGTCTTTTGGACCCTTTCTCCAAGCTGCTGAGCTTCGTCATCCAGTATGGGATGTTCAGCCTTTCCTACCTCATAGAACTGTGTGGACTGTGTTACAAAGCCTTCAACAAGGTACTCGCGAGTGTGTTTACGTGACGTCTCTGAGCGTATAAGGCTCGGGGTTTCATTTGCAGGGATAAAGGATGTGCTGACAGCCCGTCCATATGCCTTTAAAGAGCGGAACCTTTTAAACCGTCCTGCAGTGTTGAAGATGTAGAGTTCCTCTCTGCAGGCCTCTGAGATCATTACTCTTTTGGTGCTACACGTACTTCCCCAATGCTCCAGTCAGCCAGAAATGTGGCTACATGTCACAGATGATTAAGTAGGCAATCAGGGAGTATTGATTAACATGATTAGTGGGTGTGCGAGGGCTGAAGATGCACAGTGTGTTTCTCAGTGGCTGTGTCAGACAGGGATGGAGCCAGGGCTGTCTGCACAGTTGGGCCAGATGGATCCTCACTCCTTCACTACTGTCAACGCTGCCATGCTTTATGTCTCCTGCAGTATTGATTTTCTACACCCTCTTTAACTCTTGGCCATATAACATCCACTTCTCGAAACCCCGAGTCACAGTGAAGAATTGTCCTTGGAACGAGCGCCGTGCAGTTGTTTTGGGGAGAGTCGGGATTTCTGGGAAGTGTGGTGTGGTTATTTCTTTTTTCTTCACTTATCGTTGGAGGTCAGAGTCAGACTACAAAAGTTTGAATTACCAGGCGAAATTTATTTTCAGAGCTATGCGTAATAGGTCCTGTAGCTTACGGAAAGCCTATAATTTCCCATTTACCATGCGGCCACGGTCCATTAGGCTTTAATTATGAGCGCGCCACAGACAGGTACGCCCATTAACGAGGTGACTGGTGAGAAATGTCAGCGGCAGCGCTGCGTTCTGTAAGAGCAAAGGAACACGTGCTCGCGTCTGACTTAAGCAGACATGACGGTGTAGAGAAAGAAGGAGGCAAAGTAGAAGCCAGAAGATGACAGTGTGGTTTGTAAACAGGCAGCTGGGCTTTGTGTGGAGGGATGAACAAAGAGAGCAGCCTGTCCTCGGGGAGGGAGAAGGCAGCCTGACAGCCTCATCTGAGCTGCCTGGGACTCTGGGAGAAGGGATCTGGACTGGCCTAAATCTACTCCTCAGCTTCGCTATTCTCTGTCTCCCCGTCTCCCCTCCGCTGCCCGTCCTCCCCCCTCTATTCAGACAACAGAGTTTATGCTCTTCTCACAGCATGAGTAAGGGAGAGCGATAATAGAACAAGGCAGTCTCGCTGCATCAGGACGTTTACTCCACTTTTTCTATCCCCCCACCATCCAGGAGAGGGATAAGTTCTACATGTCCCGCATTGTGGTGTTAGAGCTCCTGCAGGCTCTCAAGTTCAAGTCTTCGCTGCCTGACATAAACTTGCTACTGCTTGTTCAGGTAAAATTAAAAAAAAAACAAAAAACAAAACATTGCTTTTAACTACCAGGAGCAATCTTGTGTATCCTGCTGAAAACATTGTTAAAGCTTAGTGTGGAATTTCTCAGTTTGTTTGTGCAGATATTGGCACACGTCTGGCGGAATCCACCATCATCCAAAAGCACATGATCTCAACATTGCCAGGGGTAAGACTTTAGCTGCTGTGTGTTTGGATTCTTATTAGATTTACCCCGGAAAAACAGCGCGAACCAGAGCAGACCAGGCTGTGATTTGTCCTAATGGATGAACTGGTTTTGTTCCCAACAGTGCACAACAGCAGCCATGGAATGCATGAGGCAGTACATAAGTGAACTCCTGGACTTCATCGCAGATATGCACACGCTAACCAAGCTTAAAGTGGGTCCCACGACTCACGCAGTATTTAGAGATTTTGGTTTAAGAAAACTGTACCTGATTTCTTTTCTGTTCTCCAGAGCCATATGAAGGCCTGCTGTCAGCCACTCCACGAGGACACGTTTGGGGGGAACCTGAAGGTGGGTCTGGCACAAGTCGCTGCCATGGAGATCAGCAAGGGCAATCACCGTGACAACAAAGCCGTGGTCCGCTATCTCCCCTGGCTGTATCATCCACCATCTGCCATGCAACAGGGGTGAGAATCTGAAAGCCGATTTACTGAGAGTTTATTAATGATTAATCCAGATGCAGTGTATATGAATGTAATATTCTAGTGGTGGTACATTCCTGTTCTTGAGTGTGTTTACAAAACCAAGAATGGTGCATATTATGGGGATGTGAAAAAGGCAAAGTAGTAATAAAGTGATTTTAAAACAGTTTTATTTTTCTTTGCAGACCAAAAGAATTCATCGAGTGTGTCTCTCACATCCGTCAGCTGTCATGGCTGCTCTTAGGCTCCCTGACACACTGTGCCCTGCACCAAGGCTCCACCTCCTGCATGCCTATCCCTCTAGATGCCGGCTCCCACATTGCAGATCATCTTATTGTCATCTTAATTGGTTTTCCAGAACAGTCAAAGGTATGGCAGAAACAAGCTCCTCTGACTTGAGTCAGTCCAGGTTTTGATAATCTGATCTGTAATCTGTCTTTTTTGTTCTATTTTGGCCTTGATCCCCAGACTTCGGTGCTGCACATGTGCTCCCTGTTCCACGCCTTTATGTTTGCCCAGTTGTGGACCATCTACTGTGAGCAGGCAGCTGCTGCACCGTCGCTGCTCAACCAGAATCAAACTGAGTTTTCCTCCGGTGCCATCCTCACTGGGCTGGAGTTCTGGAGTCGGGTTACACCCAGCATCCTGCAGCTCATGGCCCACAATAAGGTGGTGAGTGCTTTGTCTGTTCCCCCTGGGATTTAACTATTTAAGCTAGGTCAGGTTAATCTAAGGACATAGTTAAATCTAAAGGCAAATGCATTATTTTATCACACTGGTTAATTTTGATTTTAAAAAATTGGTACCACTGGTGATGATGAAGTTAAGAAATGAATGTTTTGTTGTTTTTGCTTTAGATGGTAGAGATGGTCTGTCTTCATGTCATTAGCTTGATGGAAGCCCTGCAGGAGTGCAACTCAACCATTTTTGTCAAGGTTTGCGCTTAATATATTTTCCCTCGCTTATCACTTTAAGATGTAACCTAACATTATTTTTCTGTCTCATAGTTAATTCCCATGTGGCTACCCATGATTCAGTCAAACTTAAAAGTAAGCTTTTATTTTTGTTCTTTTTAGTAATAAAGTGAATTTTTATTAAACTAAACTATTATTTTCCTTCATTTTTTTTTTAGCATCTGTCTGCGGGGCTGCAGTTGCGTCTCCAGGCCATCCAGAACCGGGTGAACCACCAGTGTCTGCAGGGCCAGTTATCCGCGCCTCCATTTGCTCTGCGAAAATGGCTGCAGTGCACCCAGTTCAAGATGGCTCAGGTGGAGATTCAGTCGTCTGAGGCCGCCTCACAGTTCTACCCCATGTGACTGTTGGTTCCGTCTAGGTCCTCGGACCTACACGTGTCGTCTCAGCAGATAAAAGGACTATTATCTACATTCATGCTGTGGCACAAAATTATTTTTGGCACGTTTAGTAAAATCCCAAAACATGTACAGTAAATCTATGCTATTGTAAAGTATGAACCATGGAGATGATCATTACATTGACAAGCGTGTGTGCGATGTTTGCATCCGGTGCCTAACTGTTGTTTTCAACAGATTTGAAGAGTCAGTGGGTTGGATCTTAGATATGTTCCCCCTTCAGCATTCATATTCCTTCACTTTTTAATTTGCTTGGTCTCATGCCAGATAATAAAGTATGAGATTTTCTAAACAGTGAGACGTTCTGTCATTTCAGATGAATTGCCACCCCTTTAAAATTCAAATGTGACATTTATACTGCCCTTTCGGCGTCCCCACTGTACGGAAAATATCCACCTTGCCGTAATTCAGGCGACAGAGCGATAAAATCGGCTCCTCTGGACGGTAAACCCACCCTCAGGTGAAAGGAAACAACGCGACATGCATTACTCAGCTCCCGACAGAGATTGTTGTCAGACTGTCAGTCATGCTGCCTCTCGCCATCAGAGCCCAGATCAATCAGAGGCCCGATCTGGGTTGCAGCCACGGCTTTGTAACTCGATAAGGTGGAGCCAGACACTGGAGGCAAACAAGACTATTTTGGTTGCCCCACCCTTGCACAGAGCCCCCCGCCCCCCTTGCCCACCATTACTCCTCCATTCCCCTCTTTCTTCACTGGCAACAGGGAAACAGATTGGACCACGCATCTACCACGAAAACACAATTACCTTTGGCCTAATGTGGTTTGCGGTGATTAAGCGTTACAACGAGGCTCTTTTCTGAGAATAATAGATGACATGACAGCAGGGCTCGAGAGGCGGGCTGCACATCAGTCTTTGTTTTGATCCCCACTGCTGGAAGGTTTCATTATCAAGCTGGAAGATGAATTCGATGCGATGGTGGAAACGCATCAGTCCAGGAGAAATGAGCTCCAAAAATGAGCCAAGTTTGTTTAGGTGGGTTCAACTTGTTTTTTGTTTTTTTTTAGCAAATGTTTGGACAAGAGGTGTGTGACAAGTAGTCAGTAGTACAGCATCCACACACACTCACACACACAACCCTAGCTGAATCAGGCTGCCCCTTCTCATCAACCTCTAGCCTTGGCTCATCAAAGAGCTCCTCTCCTGCTGTTCGTCTCCGTGTGTGATTGTGAATTTAAGTGATGATGGATGCAGGGTTTTTTTTTCCTGTGTGTGGGCTCCTGCAAGTGTGTGTGTTTTTAATCAAGTCCCCCTTCGTCTGGGGTTGCATCTGTCAGCAACTACCGCCGCGGTGATCGTTTGAACTCGCAGCCCTTTTGCCAAAGAGCCTCTCTCATTAGCAGCAGCTTATGTAATCAGTGTCCCACAGGTATCCAGCACTTTCCCCAGCCCTGCCTGCCTGCCTGCCTGCCTGCCTGCCTGCCTGCCTGCCTGCCTGCCTGCCTGCCTGCTACCTAGTGAAGGACCATATGGGAGCACTGACCTGATGAGCAGGCAGCTGTAGGCACTGTGGGTAATTAACTCTGACCAAAGGCCTCTCAGTCAGAGAGGGAGTGAGTGGGTCCTCAGAGCTGGT